>VXBI01005994.1:21178-69260 GCA_013397375.1 Toxostoma redivivum | reverse complement strand
TAGCAATAATGTCTATCAGTTCCCTCAGCATTCGTGGGTGCATCCCTTCAGGGCCCACAGACTTGTGGATGTTAATCTTGACTAAATAGTTTCTAACCTAATCTTCCTCAATCAAAGGGAAGTATTCCTTTCTTCAGACCTTCTTCCTGGTCTCCTGGGTCAGGCATTCCTGAGGCCAGCCTTTGTAGTGAAGACTGAAGCAAGGAAGGCATTCAGTATCTTAGTCTTCTCTGCAACTTCTGTTGCAAGGGTGCCTGTTCCATTCAGTGGTGGGCCCACATTTTCCCCAATATATTCCTTTCATTATTGATACATTTGAAGAGGCCTTACTTTTTATTCTTGATATCCCTAGCCAGATTGAATTCCAAACGAGCTAGTCACAAATGGGATTGCTTTCCACTGAAATGGTGAAATCATTCACACTTCAATCTCTTCTATTTTCAAGAGGGCCACTCAAGCAATAGGGTAAAGAGAATGGTTAGCTATGGCAGCGCTGACCAGGGTCTGGTATACAAACACATTATTTATTTTCATGGTTATCTCTGTTTTGGTCTAGAGACAACCCCCATTGGGGAAAAGAATGCTGACAATATGGTCACTTGCAGAAATACTTCACAAATCCTGTTAGAAATTTCAGCATTTTTTATGAGAAAAAAAAAATATTAAGCTGTACATCTAGTCTGAAGCTTTCTCTTTTTGGTATCCTGAGAGTAAGGTTCTGGTGAGGGTAGGTAGCATCACCAGGCAGTCAAGAAAAGATGAATGTTTTATTTTGTGATATTGGAATACTTGAGGGCTAATTACAAGTCGAGTCAATGTAAAGGACCAGGTACAGAAGAAATGGATCCCCAAAGTGGATCCTTCAGTTATTTCCAACCTGGAGGCATTGTCAAGATAATTCCAAGTGTTGCATTCCCATTGTGTCACTACAGACTTAGAATTTCAGCACAAAATATAAGCAGAGATCAGGAGAGGAGGTGAAAAAAAATGTGTCTGCAGATTATATTTGCTTGTTTTATTTAAATAAACAAACTGGACTGAATTTTTGAAAAAATTACCACTTGAGATTTACTGAAAAGCAGTACAAGCACATTTTGTTCCTTTTATGAGTGTAACTGTCACAGTGATTGAATTCCTTTTTCTACACAATTTCCTTTCACATACTTTTGATCTTATTATATAATTAATGATTTCCACTAAATCAATATGCAATCCAAACTACTAATAATTCAACAAACTTCCATTGTGTTTAAGAGTAAGGATATTTACTTTCACTTAGCTCTGAAATGAGAAGGGAAAAAATACAGAGATTTGTTTCTATAAATTTTGTCTACACCATTATAATGAATATGTATTTCTTCCACTATAAAAATAGTTTATATGGAGAACTGGATGGAAAGCACAGTACAATAATAACACTTTGTTTAAAATAATTCTCTCTTTGTCTAATGTGTGTACATTCTCTATTTCTTTTATGACTGTTGTACGAATACAAGTTGTATGGCATTTTTTGTTATTAGTTAAGATATATTAGCTCACAGAGGAGCTCACTTTGTACCAAAAATTATGAGCCATACTCTAATCACAGTTTTCAGTGTGATTCAATGTGAAATTTTGTTAATATCTGCTATATAAATTGGTCAGTCATAAAGAAGGAAAAAAAGAGTAATGATTTCTGTTGCTGCATTCTTTTCGTTTGCTTGCTTATTCCCTATTGAAAACATCCAAAGTCTCTGTGTTCTCTCACTCACATTCCAAAGAAATTTATGTTTCCATACTTTTCATATTTTTTGAAGATATACATTAAAGCTCTGTTAAAGTGGGTAAAGCTCCCTCTGCTCTGCTGCAGTGTATTTCTCAAGGACTGTCAGCACAAATTGAGTAGTGTATCTGTGAATACCTTTGCATTGCCATTGAAGCTTTGCCTCTTGGTATCAAACAAGATACAAGCACTGGATCTAACTTTTCTTTCACAGATAAAGGCATTGACAATTCCAGTCTGGTATAAAAAAAATATCTCTAATCTTTATTTCAATCTGATTGCCTTTCTTCATTTAATCATTAGTTTCTATTGACAAACAACCAAATATGCTCATTAAGTGTGGTGAGACAGAGTAAAATCAATTTATACATTAAATTAAAGGGTAGATCCTCTAACTATTTAGATTAAAGATAAACTAGAAAGCTATTAAAGGCAAAGTCTTTTTGATAAAGAATGGCACTTCCTTCTAGCAGGCATATTCTTTTAACAGATTTTAATTTAGCATGGTGTCATTGCTTCATGGAGCAGTGCTTAGCCTAGCAAGAATACTGGCTTCTCTCAGAGTTGACAAAGAATAACAAAGAATGTTTATGAATAATACATTGACTTCAATATAAACTTTATTTCTTAGTCAAGCTTTGGTCAAATCTGCTTGTTACATGTGTAAGGCTTAAGACACAATTGTAAGTACGTTGGTAATTAGTTAAAATGGGATTTGAACTAGAATGTGTTTTGGGAGGTGGATGAAGAAGGGTTTGAAGAGGACAGAAAATATGAATCTAAGAGTCAAATTGTGATGTAAGGATGTGTCTTACTTTTGGGTGTAAAAGCACCAAGTACTTGGAAATTATAAAAAATGTCATTTAAAAACATGTGTTACAGTCCTGGAAATATTTAGGCCTCGGTTATATTTGGCATATCTAATCGATGCTAAGGTGAATACTGCTTGATGATATGCTGCTACAATGTCACTGTATCTATGTAGCCAGTGTATAAGGAATATTTTTTTTTCACTTGACTCTCTCATGTTATATCTTTAGTGATGCTTGTGTACTACTTTTCCCCCAAAACTAGGCAGAAGCAGATTTAAATCTAAAAGCCCTAGGGGTTATAAATCTCTGTGATCTACCTCTTATTAGTTAGTCTTCATAATTTTCAAGGTCGATGCTCTGATGGTGGTCATTTTAAAGCAACTGCAGCTTGTGGATTCACATTTGACATTTTGCTGACAATCAGTCTCAGTTTTTCAAGCCAACAGCCAAGCACTAAGCAGCTTTTGCAAAGGTTTTGGCAAGATCACCAGTAGTTAAATGCCTACAGCTGCAATGTGAGGACAATGAGAAGAATGAGAAGGATGCTGACCAACTGCTTTAAGGAGTTTCTTGGATTGTTTTTACTTAGTGCAGCAATGTTTATGGGCTCACAAAAAAAGCCAGGGCAAAAGGCGGTGTTATGAAGCAGAAATATGTACAATATTTTGAAATAGTTAATGGAATATTTCTTGAGGATTTTGCATTGATTTTTTCACATTGTTCTGGTGCACAAGAACACATCAGCCTGAAAGCCATAACCTGTAGTCTTGTGAAACTGGCCTCTTCCGTTGCAATGGATTATAGATCAACTATTATGGAGGAAAGAGTATTTCTGAGGGCTACTATCTTTAGCAAATTGTGTGTAATGGCAGTGGTAGCCAAACAGAGATACTTTGAAACACCATGTGTGTTTTCTCTGTATTTTATTTCTAGTTAAAACACTTATTTTGTTATATTCCTTCTCTACAAGACATATTCCTTATGAGTACAATATATGGATATCAGTAAAAGCTCAAAGTTTTAGTTTTTTTCATCTCCTGTCTTTATAGATTATATGCTTCACTGTTCAGGATATGTCATTGAAAATAAAGACATAAAGAGGTGTTTTAAGTGGTAGAAAGTAATCTTATAAATAAAAAATTTAGAGCAGTTCTCCATGCACACATTTATTTTTTATTGCTGGTTGTTTCACAGGCTTCAAAGTATGCTAAGTCATACTAGCTAAGGCATACTATTATACAACTGATAGTTCTGTGCAAACCTTTGCTACTTGGCACACTTAGGAAGTCCTGAAGACTTGCGTGTGTATGGAAAGTGAGATCATTGGAGGGATCTGATTTCACAAAACTTGAAATGCTCAGAGCTAGCCTCAGACATTCACTGAACATGACTATGGCTTTCACCACATACAAAAACTTCCTGAAACTGCAGATAAAATGGAAAAAAAACCATGAGACCTTCACAGTCTGGAATATTGGGAAAATTATTTATAATTCCATAAACAAAGAACTCAATAGGATGAAAAACCAAGTCTGCTACTGCAGATATGGGAAGAAAGTGGAAAACTGTTTAAAGTAGTTAATTTAAAACATAAGGAAATTAAGAAGACAACAGAAGCAAAAAGAGGTATATTCAGGCAATAAATTCCACTGAGCTCTAAGGTGATAAAGAAGATGAAAGCAAGTGTTTCATGCTGTTTTGTTCTCCCATCAGTCCCACATGTTCAAACTCCAGGTCACTCACCATCTCAGTAATTTAGGATTTTTTTCCTGTGCTTGTGCTTTCTCATTTGGTGCCTTAGGCCCTAAACGAGAAAACAGCAAATGTTCTGTGTTTCTTTTAGAAGCATTTAACAAGCATTTTCTGCTTCTGTGCACAGTGTATCTCTTTTGAATGTAATTCAAAAGCTGCCCATGTGTATAGTCTTTACTCTTTTTGCTATAACCATAGCAGAGGCAGGAATGCAGCATCCAGTATGTTTTGGACTGATGCTGGATGAAGGGTCATGATATCCTTCCTGGGAGTAAGCATCAGACCAAAATGTCTCTTACAGCTGAGTCTCATTTGATTCTGGCTCTTTCAAGAAAGATAAAATTTGCCAGTCCTGTAGAATCATTTCACATTGTGAATAAAATACTAGAATTCTCTGACAAAACCCACACATTTTCCACCTTATTTGCTCATGGTACTTCAGACATTTGCAGGTTGCTCTGACAATAATGAAGCTGAGGTGTGCATACTCATGTTTGTATTAATCTAAGGCCTAGGGAAATAAAAATTGGAAAAATGGCTCTACTTTTGTAGAACTGAAGAAGTAAAAACAGGTTTGCATGACTAACATTAAATATAAGATTTGTCCATTATTTCAATTTTTACTTCTATTACTACAGAATTTGCATACTGATATGTGAAACATGACAGGGTATTATTGTGATTTACTTATGAAGATGCATAAAAATTATGCAAGATAAGCTGTAGGTCATGGGTCAGTTTGATGCCATAAATAATGGACTGAGCTGAATAAAGATGCTTAGGTTTAACAAAGGATGATAGAACAGATTCCAGTTTAGATATGAGAAGGACTATCCCACAGACCAGGGAAAGTATCCAAAGGGTCTTTGATGCTCTGTATCCCCCATATCTGCTGCCTTGTTGAAAGAGGATAATAAAAGAACTGGAGTGGTGTCAATATGCATTTATTTAGTGTTGAAATACTGGTGGCAGCAGCAGCAAAGCAGAGAGTAGAAATTACAGACTGTTCTTTTTTTTTATGAGTAAGCTGAGGGCTGTGACTTGGGTCCTAGCTAGGCCTTCACCTATGTCTGATTATTTCATTTGGATATTTCATTAGCTGAAATAAAATCCTAAGAACAGAGATTCAAACCCCTTTCTTGTCCTGTCTTGCCCTGTCCTCTCCTCCTCTCTCCTTCTTTCATTTTCTGTCCTCTTCGTTCCCTACTATTTTCCTCTCCTTTCTTTTCTCTAATTACATTTACTAGTGTGGTAAAATATTAGACATCTTAAGCATTAGTATTATACTAGAAACGGATTTGAAGTCATTAGCTCATGAAGTGAGATATGTAGGGAAATACCAGTATGAGATATGTGACAAGTAAAATGAAAAGCAGAGAATACAAATAGTACCTATGAAGTCAGCACTCTGTCCTGAAGTGTCTTAGGCTGAAACGAGAAGTGTGAAACGTTTGGGAAACAAGAATATTATACAGCTTTTCTTTCAAAATGTATTAACATAATCTCTTATTGAAAACAAATAATAGCTTAAGAATCTGGCTGTCTTAAAAAATAGAACTTTGGTGACACATAAGACAGTACTTCAGCTTAATTTTCCATATGGAATAGTATTCTGTAGATAAGCAAGGCTTGCTGTTCAACATTTGGAATAATTATTTGACATGTTCAGATGAGAACTGTTCTTTTAGTGAGAAATATTTTATGCTAGTTTTTAGCAGCTTCAAAGAAATGGTTTAAGATCATAAAAAACATAGAAGACACTCAGCTCTTCAAATCACCTGATCTTGCAGAAATCAATGAAACTTAAAATTAATCATGAGTTTCTCTCTTTGCAGAATCAAGACCTTCAGGTGAAAGCAGCCCTAACAGACCTTCTGGATGAACTTCTTCTCCATGTAAGTCTAATTGCAAAAATTTAAATTAACTTTATAAATTTTATATAGGACTCCTGCTGGCCCAAAGTACAAGGTCAAAGTTAGCATGTGCTAATTATGTAAATCTAGAATTCACAGCAGTTACTGGTGGAGCATTCCTAGCTATGAACAAATCTACACTTATGCCATAATTTTTCTGCTGGGCTAAATGACTGGTTACACATAAGGATCTTAGGTAGCTGATTATAGCCTGTTTCAGTGATTACCTGTTTTCATGCAAATCCATAAATAAAATAGCTTTTAGGGTGAGAGTCCTTTTAAAAACATAAATTAATTTTAAATCCATTAAAGATGCAATATGGAAAGATATGGAAAGACACTTGATGGTCAGCCTTTTACTACTACTTATGAATAATAATGGTGAGACTAATGAAAATTAATTATTAATTATGTCATTGCAGGTGGTGTTCATTTGAAGTGCTGCCTATGAGAGTGCAAGCTATGCAGTACTGCTTGCTTTTAGAGAACCAGACACTACTACACTAATAGTGTAAAATAAGCTATTGGCTTACTATCTTTCTTTCATTCAAATGTATTTATTAACACTTGTTAAACAGAGCAGTAAGTAAAAATTACATTGCTACTGCTGACCTGTAAGAACCCAGTCTCTGCAAAGCACTTTTGTCACCAGCAATATGTGGAGGACAACTTCTTGTTGCAGCTGGTGAGTGATCCCACCAGTGGAGAGACATCTTGTTTGCAAATAGAGATGGGCTGGTGGGAGATATGATGGTTGGAGGCTGCTTGGGGCATAGTGATCATGAAATTATAGAGTTCTCACTCAATATTTGGTGATATCAGGAGGAACATCAATAAGACTTTTACACTGGACTTCCGGAGGGCAGATTTTGGCCTATTTAGAAGATTTATTCAGAGAGTTCCTTGGGAAGCAGCCCTTAAAAACAAAGTAGTTCAGGAAAGATGGGCTTGCTTCAAAACAGAGGTCTTGAGGGCACAGGAACAGACTGTCCCTGTGTGCTGAAAGATGAGTCAACAAAGCAAAAGTCCAGCCTGGATGTGCAACAAGGTTTCGAAGGAACTTAGGAACAAAAAGAGGATGTATCATCTTTGGCACTGGTGAGGCTGCACCCTGAGTGCTGTGTCCAGTTCTGGGCTCCTCAGTTCAGGGAGGACATTGAGATGCTTGAGTACATCCAGAGGAGGGCAACGAGGCTGGTGAGGGACTTGGAACACAAGCCCTGTGAGGAATGGCTGAGGGAGCTAGGATTGTTTAGCCTGGAGAAAAGGAGACTCAGGGATGACCTTATCACTCTCTCCAGCTTCCTGAAAAGTGGTTGTAGTCAGGTGGGGTTGGTCTCTTTCTCCAAGCAATAACTGACAGAACAAGAGGACACAGTCTTAAGCTGCACCAAAGGAAATATAGGTTGGGGATATTAGGAAAGGGTTTTTTACAGAAAGAGTGATCAAGTACTGGAATCCTCTGGCCGGGGAGGTGGTGGAGTCACCATCTCTGGATGTGTTTAAAAAAGACTGAATGTGGCACTTGGTACCATGATTTAGTTGAGGTGTTGGGGCATGGGTTGGACTCAATGATCTCAAAGGTCTCTTCCAACCTAGTGATTCTGTGATTCTTTGATTAGAAAATTGAGGTTGGACAGATTAATAAAGGGCAACAGTAAAAAAAAAACAATAAATAAATGACTTGGGTGAATGTGGAGTTCCTTTTTACTTTTTCACTTTTTCAGAAATGTTGATCTATTGTCCAACAATACACTTGTCAGAAGAAACTTTTCAGCAATCTTCCTTTGTTTTTGCCATCTCTGGATTTTGCCCAGTTGTAAGGTAGTCCTCCAGCTGATATTCTATAGACTCTAATGTCTCTATTTCATCACAACCCAAGTCTGAAATAGCATCCCAACTATACCAACACTCTTATATTCCTTTCCCTTTCAAGTTCTTAGGTTAGCGTAGAGCACCTTTTCTTCATCCTCAGTGCAAAAATTGTCATATGCATCATCCTTCCAAAAAGTGCTTGAGAGTGACAAAATGGCTTGAAAAGAATGTTTTGGGGTTTTTTGTGCTCTTCCCCACTTCACAAAGCACATAGGAACATCCAGCACATAGGAACAGTTAATGTTTGTATATCACATAGGCCTAGGACTGAGACCAGGGGTGAGTCTATGTGCATAATTTGTCCTTTAATTAATGCACATCTTGTAATGTTCCTTTCTATTTGTCCTATTTTGATACCCATCTGAATATTTTTCTAAATAATTTAATAGCATAGCCTATCAGATTTTCTGCAGTATTATTCATGTTTTCTTGCCGACTACTTTTGCAGTGTATCTACTCTCTAGAGGTGTTTTAAGTATAGAAGACATCTGCATACCTGGTATTTTCCAAAACTAGTAAAGTTTCAGGTTTCTTCACAGCTAAACTTATCTTTTACCACTATAAAAGATTACATCATGCATATGGTTCTTCTTGCACACTCAACATCCTCAGCAGTTATGGATATGGGTTCCACATGTGTTGCAAGGACCAAATATCCAATAATAAACTATATTTCACATGTGCCAGAGAAGTTAACAAGTGTGTAAAGCTTATATCTAATATCTATCCCTATGGGCCAAGAAATGCAGGCACGTAACTTGTCATTGTTGAAGTCAAACTGTGCATATGTTTTGCAAATGGCTAAAAAAGAATGGACAGTGTTAAAAGAGCTGTATTCATGAGTCATATCCTTTGAGTAGGGCATCCCAAATATTTAAAAAATAACTATGATACTGGCAGAAAAAGCTCTCTTCCACATGCCTTTTGGGAATGTCAAATATTGTTTAGAAGATAAAGCTACAAAATATCTGCAAACTTTTATGGAATTACAGCACATTAAATAAGAATCATATAAACCTTTATAATCCTTTAAAGCTAATTGGAATAATTGTAGCTTCCTTGGAAACTAGCCCAATACACTATTGAAGATAATTAGATGATGTTCATGATCCTTCAATACTTGGGAAAATTATTTGTTGCTAACTTTCTCCTTGGTGCCTTAAGGGACAATAAAAAATTCACAAAAAATGTAGTTTCCTGTCATCTTCAGTTAGACTTGGAAAGTTTAATCTCATCCAGTAGTCATTACTTGTTCATTTATCTAATAGCTGTATGAATTTGTATTCTTTTTCTTAAAGTATCAACTGCATGGAAAAATGGGAACCATTTAAGATTTGAGACTAAATGCAAAGTATTGACAACATGTGAGATACAAGAATGCACTTATAACACTTACTAATAGAGAGGGAACTATTTTAGTGGAGTACTTTACTGGTACACCATACCATTTTTGTTAGTAACTCTAGCCAACTCTTTTTCTACTTATAACTAAACAATGAGATGAAAGAATGATACATTTTTGAGATCTTAACAGCCCCTGGTGCTCCTGTGCCATGCTTCAGTCTGCAGCCTGTGTACTGCTGTCACTGGCATATGACTCTTTTGCTTCCTGTACTTCCACTTGCCATTGAGATCAGCATTTGCAAAGACAGAGATGTTCAACATTGTGAAAATGTGAAAACTGGAGATTTGTTCTTGAAATTTGCTTTACAAAGACTTTTATTTGATTCTTGTTCTCCACTTCTTTAGAATGTGGGTACATTTTTAACAGTCTGTAAAAACTCACATGTCATAACACTGATATAAACAGTAGTTTTGTCTCTGGGATGACTGTAAAAGCACTACTTATAAGAATATGAAAATAAATATAGCAAAGAGACAATTTGCAAGAAATCAAAATTAGGACTTTGTTACAAGAAAAGTGCATTGAGATTCATGAACTCTAGAGAACTATGTTGCTCCATCTGTGCACAACTGGGAATAAAATTTGTGTAAAGCTGTTTTTACTGCTTTTAGCTCCTTTGGTGGTTTTTGCAACACTCTCATTCTTTGTTTATATTAAGTTATATCAGCTGGCATTCACCTAAGAGTATTTATGATCTAGAAAATTCTTTCTGTGTTTAGTGTTCATAAAAAAAAACGTTTCAGTTTGTCACAGTAATTTTCCTGTTGTGCACAGGCATGAATGCAATTTAGTTTCCAGTTCATTGGATCAAAAGCCAATCTTGCTAATGTATATTACTTGCAGTTTGTGTGTAAACGGTAGTAGAAATTTTCTTTTCACTTTTATATCAGTCAAAATTAAATTACTAGAGAGACTACACTTTTCTACAACTTTTCTTGGTCACAGTAATTTTGCTTAGGATTGTTTTCTCCTTCTTTCATATCTAATTTAAATTAATAGCTTCAAATTATAAACAGATAAATTCCACCCAAAACTGGAATTAATGCTTGAGATACCTGTTGGTATCTTAAATATACAGGATCAGTTACATTTTAAATCATGAAAGGTTTAAATAAGACAAAGATTCGGGGAAGTAAACTCATGAAAAAGGTAATTTAAAGAAAAAAGTTTGCACAGACTGATAACATGCACAGTAGAGTGTAAGTTAGACCTGTGAATCTGGCATATTTATACATGCATTCGGAGCTGGAAAAGCTTTCTGTTAGAAAAATGAGGATAACAGCTTTAAAATTTCAGCTTTACTTCAGAGCTTCAGCCTTAGTAATGTTGCAAGAATCCAAAGATCAAAAGAACCAATGTTGTGTGAATTGGACATTCAGCTGACATAAATCAGCTCTGATCTACTTAAAACAATGAGATTAATGAGCTACACTAGCTGTGGAAGTGGCCTGATGTTTTTAATGCCATAGAACAAGTTACTCTGTGCAACATTCTAAACTGTATCTAGTGTATTTATTGATGGCATGCTTGTCTGCGAGGCTAGAGTCTTCCAGCTGGGCAGGCTGTTTTCTAAGCAGAGAAAGCAGGCTCCAAGCTGGGAACAGGCATAGTACTCTCCTGTCAGTGTAATGGTCTGGACTCAATATGCTTTCCAGCTGACATGGGCAAACACCAGCTATATTGCTGTGGTTTTTTCCTCACCTTGTTCCCTGTCTGTGCCTGAGTGTGTCTGTGTCTGACAAAAAGGGGCAGGGGAAAGAGCACTGCCATTTTGATAGAAATTCACAACAGCCATCATAATCTCCTCAGATCCATGAAGGAAAAGAAATTGATGTCCTTAGGGATCACCTTGTTATCTTCCCTTGACCATTCCCCCTTCCTATGACTGCACATACACATATTATAAAACGGAAAGTAAGTCATGACAATTTTTTGAAAATAATATAAATTAAGGTGGACTTTTTTTTTTTTTTTCTCTGAGGTGATTTTGGAAATATCTAGGGGGACAAAGATAGTAAGCTGTTTTGGAATTCTGTGTATAACTCTCTGGCCATCTATGCTCACACAACCAGGGATGATGAAGATACATAAAATTAGGCTGTCAGGGTTCTCAGGATGCCTAATCTCTCCTTTTCTGAAGAAAGATGAATACTGTCAGCTGGAGAGACTTTTCTTATAAAGAAATACAAATGTGAAGGTTTCTTCCCTGTCTTTTAGGCAATATGAGAAAATAATTTGCAGCTCTTGCTGACAGGAGGTTTTTGTTAATGGCCAGCCAAAATATCATTATGAAAATACCTTCATCACCATGGAGAACAAGCTTTTGCCTTTCCTATTAGTCTGTTCCTTTCCCACTCTCAATATTTTCTTCCTGAGAATGAACAAATCTTAATTCTCAGATTTTCGTCACAAGACAAGGAAAACCTGATAATTTTCCTTGGCATCCGTTACATTGGTGTCTTTCACTAAAGACATCTTTTCACGGCACAGAAATATGTATGGGAGATTACTTTGTAAATTCAGCAAGATTGTACAGACATTACACTTTTGGTAAAGAAGTTACTTTACTGGTATTTAGCTTATGATTCATTACCTGTCTAAAATCCTTTATTTAAAGCAGTGTTGGGGATTGAATTTTTCCCTTTTCTTTCTGTGGAATTTTTCCTGTTGTTATGCTAAATATTTGCGACTACACCTTAGCTCAGATAGCTAGGGTAACAGTTGCTCTCACAGGGGGGTGGGGAAAAAGGAGGAACATCAGAAAAAAAGAGGTGGGACAGGGGCCTGGGCTCTCTCTCGCTCACTGGTGGAGTTGGAGGAAGACAGCCAATGTTTTTACCTACCACCCTCCCCGCAATCCCAACACCGGGAGCCACATTCCCTGCTGTCAGACATCACAGTGCTGCCTTCCTGCTTCATCCTACTACCTCCGGGCACTCTGCCGAGCACCACGACCAACACCGTGAGGGGGGAGTCGCTCCTCCATCCCTCTCACACCTGGGCCGCCCCTGCCATCACCCCAGCTGCCTTCAGCTGTGCGGGACCTGCCCTGCCCACAGCACCGGTAACTGAGCACAGTGTGAGGGAGCCTGTGGCCAAAAAGGACTGGGACTGAGCTATACTGTTCTGTTTTGCTGTCAATTTTTATAGCTGTTATTGTTTCTGTTGTTTGCCTTGTTACATATATTAGTAACGAACTGTTATTTCTATCCCCATAACTTTTGCCTGAAAGCCCCTGATTCCAAAATGATAATAATTGCAGGGGAGGGAATTGTACTCTCCATCTCAGGGAAGGGGTTCTTGCCTTTTCTTAGCAAATACCTGTCTTTCAAACGAAGACAAGCCGCTGCCTACAAGTTTGTTTTACTCATTGCAATTATCCTCACTGATTTAATTTTTTAGAATTTATTTATCTGTTTTCCATTAAGATAGGACAAAATTGAATTCTGATCTTGCCTTAAAACTTACTTACAGTCCTTTATATCTTGCAAATGTAGTAGGAGTAGTAAGGACTTTTTGGTACAGAAGGAAAATTTCAAGATTTGAAGCTGTAGGAAAGATACTAGATTTCTTAGAAACAAATTGTTTCAGAGGGAAATTACCTGAGACTGTGAGAGTCTTTTGCATTTTTTGTATTTTAGATAAATAAAGCTGTCATCAACCAAAAACCTATTCTTAGAAGGAGACCTAGAACCTATTTCAAGATGAAAAATGTTTTGTTTCTTAAATCTTGCACAAATAAGTATGTATTCTGAGAAATTACTCCTTTCTATGTTGCACCAAGATATTTACTCAATTATCAAGATTTCATATGTTGACTCTGTATGGATATAGGGGCATATAGCTCTATATTCACAGTCCATTTTGTCCCTTTTGGATTTGTTTTTTAGTTTGGTTTTGTTTGTAAATTTGTGATAGTGACATACATGGCTTGGTATACTTCTTGGAAAGGTAACAGTTAAGGTATCACCGTTGCAAGTTTTTAAAAATAAAGCTTGAAAATAGAAATGGAAAAGAACTTTCTTCCAAGTAAGGTGATAGAGAGAAAATTAATTACTCTGTCTGCAAGGGAAATTTTAGAACTCTGAATTTGGATTTTTAAAAAACCATTACTATATTTCCTTTAGATAATTTAAATCTCATCAATACCAATAATTGGCTTTTTACAGGTTTTTCATCTATATGGACTATAAGTATCAGGATAACATAGCCTGAAACAAGAGCAATTTTACTGAATAGGCTTTATAGCTATGCAAAAGCTTTTTAATTTTGTGGAATTGCATTATATATGAAAAACTAATAAATTAATTTCATTACAAGCTTAAAGGAAGAACAAAAACTATGAAGTTTCTTTAGGTATGTAACTATTCATCTTCCTCCCTCTTTGTTATATGAATCAGAGTTAAACCCAAACATCTGCCTTTTCTTCATTAAGCTCAAAGCTAAATTTGGAATAAAATGCTTCCACTACAGAAGGTCTATTTTCTTTATTCTGTTGTTTACTAAAATGAAAGGGTGGGGGGAATCAGATGTTATTAGTACTGCTAAAATGTTCTAAAAGCTTCCAGGGAAGCCAACAGCAGTTTGCAAATATGACATTTTTCATACTGCGGAAATAATGGAAGAGGAAGTTGAGAAGCTTTAACTTTATGAGTTCTTGTGACAGTGCACAAAGAATAATTCCTATAAACAGGACATATAATGTTTCTCAACATGCATCCTGATCTGCAGCTATTATGTTAATAAACATAGCTAATCAGTTTAATGTGCTCAGGGTGAGACAAGCAGTGAATACCAATACAGAGATAAGAAAAAATGAATCTTTTTACCATGTTTTCTGTGTTAGGGCAAACCTGAGGTCCATCTGCAGTTAATGAATACAGATTCAGAAAAAAAATTTCTAAAGAGAAATTTCTCACAGTATGGAAAGTAATACATCTAATTTTTGAGAGAAATTTTATATTTTTAAAAAAGAATGCAATGTCTTCATTATGTAAAATGCTAATGTCTCTTTTCACACTAAACCATTTTTACTGAAACTTGTCAATGTTTAATAAACAACAACTAGAGTGTGACTTTGTCAGAGGAAATTTAGAAGAGCTCTAAGCTGGGGTAATTTTACCTCACACTGAGCTCTTACTTCCTTGTACTGACATGAAAATATGTCCTCAGCCTTCTCTCTATGTCTTAATTTTCTATTTTTAGTTCATCTTTTCTTGAGAACTGTTATATCACTGGAATTTTGAAATGACCTTCTGTGGGCTGATGACTGGAGAAGCTGACCACAAATGAGTAGGGACATTGTTGCTGACAAAACTTGTACTACTTTTTGATTTTTTTTTTATTTAAATCTTCAACTTTCTTTTTTATCTCATTACCTGGACTACTCCACATTCAGCTAAGGGGATAAAGCTTGCATAAACATCATCATCAGATTCTGACAAACACTGCTATGTTTTCTCTCTTGTATACTGAAATGAGGAGAGCTGCAGTTCATTGAATTTCTGTACTCTTTGAACAGAGAGTCTTAATTTTTACATCTTGGCTAGTAAAAACAACATACTTTCAAGCATAATAAAGACAGCCTTTAATAATGAGATGTGATCTACTGAAAGACTACAGGATCAATTTTAATCTGTTTATTTTAAATACAGTTCATTAGGTTTTGTGGTCTTGCCGAGCTACATTAAAACAGACAAAAGAGAAATGCAAAAGACCAATTAGGTCACATAGTCTGTCCTTTGAGGGATCGCTAAAGGATTGCTCCCTACAGTGTTAAATAATCATTTTATCTAATTATTCAACCCCGAAGAATGACCAATCAATTTAATCTCTCAATTAACAAACAATTTTGTGAGTCTTTTTGAATAAATATGGAGGTTTTCTTTATGAAGTGTGCTATTACAATTCAATGAAGAAACCTAAGTGCATTAAAATAAAATCTTTAAATGAAGTTATGACAAAAATCATTCCTTTACCATTCTTTGAAGATTCCAGGAAAGGATTGCATGAATCACTGCAGTATAGGCAAATCAGGTGTATTACAGTGAAGAGTTTTAAAGCAGTTAGGCAATTGACAATTGGCATTTTCTTTCCACCTATCTGATGAGCTTTGTGAACTGTATGTCAGTTGACAAGAATCCTCAGTTCTGGGAAGTTTGATTTTTAGACTGTTCAAACTGTCAATTCACACAAAAAGTTTTGTATTTCTCACTCTGTACTTTTAATAAACACTTCCCTGCAGAGTGAATGACAGTGTGATTTAAGTAAGTACACTTTTGTGCCAATCATGAAATAATTTTTTGTCCTAACAGAATTTTGTTAACTGTTCTGTTGGGTTACTGTGATCTAAGAGCACTGCTTGCTCATATTTCATCCAGCAACTTTGTTTTCCTGCAGTTTTTTCTCCACCTTGAATATTCACTTCTCAGTTAAATCATCATAAAGAAGAAGTTAACATCAGAGAAGCTATGCTATCTTTATTATCTGAAGTTGAAGTGTATATGGCAGCACAAATGTATTCCTGCAACTAACTGAGATTCTGTTTGGCTTAATTTTTTTTAGTTTTAGATGTCATTTTAATAAACTCTCTTGCTTTACCAGCTTTCTGTTGTCACTTGATGAAGGTTTCTTTTTTAATCCAAACTATTTTTCCTCATTGCTTTCCCTTTTAATGTGAGCTGTGTTGAAAGTAAATTTCCCAGACATCTGGATTGATAATCTTTATCCTCAGTCCTTAAATATATCTGTATGTTCTTTCCCACTAATGTAATTCAAATTTTGTCTAAGTAAAGATGAAAAGATGTTGTTTCGGCATTTACTTTATTTCCCCAATTAATGTTCTTTGTATATATGTAGCCTACTAATGTTTATAAGGTAACATCACAAGCAGTACCACAAGTCCAAGTAATACCTAATATATGGAATTTCAGGACATCCTTCACTCATGGCAAGTGATACTGTATCTGCTTCTGAGAACTTCAGTCTGTGTTTTACCATCTATCTGTTTGCTTACCTATGAAAAGATTAGCTTCTATAATCTTTTAAATTCACTATATCTTATATGTAGATGGCTGAAAAATTCCTGCCACTAAACAAGGACTTGGCATGTGAAATGGTAGTGAATTAAATAGACTTCGGACTTGTCTGTAATTTTGAAGGTCATGATAGCATGGCAGTTCAGAAAATGTAGAATCTAGGTGCATTTTTTTCCTTAGTAGTACTGAAGATTGTGAGGGTTGTTTTGCTGGTTTTTAGGTTTGTTTGCTTGTTTTTGTTGCTGTTGGGTTTTTGTTTGTTTGGGTTTTTTTAATGTAGAGTAATAATGCTTCAAAAATGTCCTGGGCTTATCCAAGGGTAAGCTGTTGCAACTAGTTGCCAGTGGTGTAAACAACTTTGACCAGTAGTTTTAACAATTACAAAATGTGCATTTAATGATAGATTCCTTGTTGATTATAAAACTATTTTTTCCTTTTTTTCCCTTCATTGCAAAGAAGGTTCTAATATGTTAAATAAAAGTAAAAATCTAACTAGGAGTACTCAATTATAAATGAATATTTGAGACACTAATCTGGCTGATGCAATTTGGAATAGTCTTCAGGCTTATTTATGTTGCATATCTCAGAATTCTGGAGATGACTAAAATTCCATTAATCCTCGCAGAGTTTTACACTGTCGGGAGACTCAGAGGCTTTGAGTCTCTGTCTTACAATATTCATGGGATTTTCTTCTTTGCCTATTCAATAAAGCCAAGAAAGTTCCAGAGCACTTTTCTTTCAGATATATCAATTTCACAGATTTTTGCTATTAACAATTGCTTTTGACTGAAAATATTTGAACCCTGTATTCTATATTTTTCCTTCTGGTTGCTTTAATTTGAAAAGAAATTATAAGAAATTAGTCTATTACTGTAATGACTTTGCCTATACTTGTATTGTTAAATTAAACAGTTGTCATAGCATGTTCCTGGGCACTGGGTCACTTTTAGTCCTCATTGATACACTTTACAAAAAACACTTTTCTAAACAACTTTCAGACTGATTCAGGAAAGAGCATAAGGCAGGGACATTTCCAACAGAAAAACTGAATGAAGTCACATGGTTTGGAAAGCTTCTACAGTCAGGTGGCATGATAAATGTGCAGAATTAGGGTGTTTTTTACTTTCTAAAGAAAACCTGGTGAGGATGTTCTTTGTGAAGATGAGTGCACTTATTTTTAATGATAACCATTTTCATCTATGACCATAATTTCTTTCTTTGATTTCCTATGGGTTAAAATCTTAACTACTGTATTTCAATTTTTAATATATTTTTTAAGTCGGCCTATGATCTGTAGGATTAAGATGTCAAGCACATTCATAAATGTCCTTTTTTTCTGGCTGACACTTTTACTGTTAGTGAAATTATTGTTTGATTCTGTCTTCCAAAATGGATGGTAAGGGTCAATTAGAAGAGTGGGATTTGAACTGCATGAATGATGAAACAATTACATCCTCAAAGACTCATTATAGTTTCATTTTAAGATTACGTTTTCATAAATTATGTAAATTTTATAATGGGCACGTGTGTTACATTTATATTATTTTAATACATAGAGTTATATAGAGTAATATACATTTAGTTTACAGCTGGCAATATTTCTAATGCAGTATCCTTTTATCTGTGGCACTTTTCAATGATCTGGAAGTCCTTGAAATTAATGGGAAAATGCAGTAATCATGCTGATCAGAACGCTTTCCAAACCAGAGGAAATGTCTCCAGTACACAGATCTTAAACTTTGCCTACCATGTCTAATGCAAATATTATAAGAAGAAGCCTTTTGTTCTCTTAGAGTGCCTATTATGATAAGTGGTCATTATTTGCACAGATCGTTTAAGATCTATGCTAAAATTTAAACTTCTTTCTCCCAAAGCACATACAAATCCAATTTGAAAGAAAAGTGCAGAAATGGAGAATCTGCACAGAAATCCATGTGCAAAGAAAGACTATTTGGATTCTGCAGTTGTTCTCCAGTTTAAACAAATCAGCTTGATTAGCTGGTAAAATATTAGTTATGCTAGATTATAGAAACAGAATACAGTTTTGCTAATTAAGAGATTCAATTAGGAAGATCTTTTCATCTGTAGCTTGCAGATATGTCCTATTTTCAGGGAGACACTCGTTAAATGTCAAACAATTCTGAATTAAATTTGGTTGAATCTCTAGTATCCATATTCAACATCTTTGTTAAGCTATAGAATTTCCTATAAGTGTTTCTACTGAAATACAGCACCACAAGAAAGAAGAAAATTATCTTTCTTCCTTTAAGGACAAATTGATGCTTTGTTAGTTTTTTATTTTACAGGTAAAATAACTATTTATGAATTAAAGCTAATCAGTCCATCAAAACCAGTACCCTCTACCCTTAGGAAACATATTCTGGGTGGAAGAAATATATGGTTTTGGGGGTTGGGGTTTCAGTTTTCTTACCTTAGTTGAATTTTGTTTCAAGAAAGGAGAGTCAGCAGTGGATAAGTGTTGACAAAACTCTCAACTCTCTGAAGACCAGAAGTGAGTTTTTGACAGTAAGACCAAAACGAAATATAAGAGGGAAGGACACGACGTATGATGCCAAGTACATCAAGTATATGCACGCCATACCTTTCCTCCTTTGAAGTAATCTCTTTCTCAAACTTCTTTTCTTACATAAATTAGGAAAATAGTTGAATTGTGACTTTTGAGGTTTTGAAGTAGAAAGCTGGTGGAAAAGTAGAAAAAATGATAGATTAGAATTCTGGTTGGGAAACTCCTATTCATGATGTGGACTACTACAGATGCAATTCTTTCAAGTCTCTGAGGCGTGTAAGTCAACCAATAAAGTTTATTTGATTTTAGTCCTACTGTTTATAAATTATGAAATCTCCAGAGCACCTGAAATAAAACTGTTTTGTTGAATGAATAGAACTATTTTTAGGGGAGATTTACAGATGAAAAATCTTATTAAATAGATATATAAAATATGTTATCATAAAGCTGGAACAAATATTTACTTTCTCTTAAATTCTGCTTCAAAGGTCCAAATTTTATCTTTTTTTTTTTTTTTATTTTTTCCTTTTTAAAAAACTATTTGCACACTATCTCATCTGGTGGAGGTATGGAGAAATATACTCCTTTACAGCACAAAGTCCAAACATAAACAGGAAGTACTTAAATGTCTTGGTTTGAAATATAGGTGCCTACCAAGGAAGCCTCCCTTGGAATGGAGATTATGACCCCCTTCCCTCTGAATCATTGTAACTTTGAAAGTAACAATTCTTTACTAGTAGGTATATGTATAGCAAGGCAAACAAGAACAATGGCAGCAGCAGCAAACAAAGAACCAGAAAACCCAATGAAGTCTACTCCCACTCTCTAAGCTTTCCCCTTTGTGCAGTTCCCGTCACCGCCGGCAGGGGGCGCTGGTGGCTCCCGGTGGGCAGGACAGGTGCGCTGATCCCCGCGCGCCTGCAGGAGGCACTGTGGCGCGGGCTCGGAGAGCAGGCGGTAATGGCGGCTGGGCCCAGACGGGAAGGGAGGGAACGGAGAGGCTTTGCTTCACCAGCCCTGGGGCAGGGCTGATCCTGATGCCCCAGCAGGGCTCTTACTAGCAGGAAACTAGAGAGGCAGGGAGGAGTGGAGTCCTAGAGTGGTAGAGGAGATGTTACCAGGAACTGCTCAACTATAGCTGGAACTGGGACAGGTGGGCGGAGGGTGAAGGGCTACACTGTAGTAAAAAGCCCCGAGGCAGTTGCAGAGGCTCGAGGAGAGCTGGGAGCAGCAGCCTGTCTCCCAAACGTGACGGGAAGAGGCTCCCTCGAAGGGGAAAGGGCTGGGGGATCCCCTGAGGCACCTGAGCATAATGTGAATGGCACTTTGTTTGGTGAGGTAGGGTGTTAATAAGGTCCAGGTGCAAAGGCCACTCTTGCGAGCAGAGATCCACTCACCATAGAAGAAAGGCAACAGGAGATGGAATCCTGTGGTGTGGTGAGTGAATCCTGTCCTGTGGAGTGGTGACAAGTTCTCTCCACAGCAACTGAAGCCTCAGAATGCTGAGAGCACAAGAGAGTAAGCAGCTGCCCCAGCCCTTTTTTTCCCCAGCCCAATTCTCACAGTATCTCTGCTCCTTCGAGAGAAACCCTCAGTTGAGGGAAGTGCAGCCAGTGCCCCCTTCCCCTGAGCTTGTCCACTTCTTTTGTCTTTCTTCTTGTCTCCTAGGGACATACGCGAGAAAATTCCCTAAGAGAAAGAAACAAAAGGAAGAATCCTAAACCCCAACAATAAATATTAATGATACCCCGGGAATAATATTTCTACACTGAAAGTTCAAGGAGGATTATCAGAAAAGCATTTCTTGATACTAATATGTTGCCTAGTCTCAGAATATTAGAGTGAAACTTTATTATCTTGACTGGACAACTGGCTTCTTCTACAAGATCCATGATTTGGAGTCAGTTGTAAAAGGGAAAAAGGAAAGGGGGAAAAATGGAAAAAAAGTTCAGGCTTTTGAAAGCCAAATCAGGGGCATAAATCAGGAGTTTAGAGTGGAAAAATAATTTTTAAAACTTTTTAGTTCCAGCTCACTTAAGAACATCTTGATGATAACTAAAAATGTTTCTGGGGAATGTTTTTAAAGTACAGAACAAGTTTCCAATTAATCAGAAAATTTTTCTACAATGCAGTATCAGTACAGATTATACAGTACAAAGGAAGCTGATTGGGATGTAGCTCTATTCAATAAATGTGACTGTTTAGACTTTTTACATTTGAAACTAATGCTAACTCTCATTAGTTGCTGCCTTTTGAACCAGGTTTTACAGGTTGGAGAAACACCACTTTTGCCTTACAAAAATGTTTTGTTAATTAGACCTGATAGTCAGGCCAAGTATTTCCACAGTCCATAGAAGTGTATTCCCATATTAAACCAAAATGTATTGAAATGCTGAAATAATACTTCCAAAATAAAATAAACTCAATGTTGTATACAGCGCTAATATTAGCATATTATTTCCCATACTTTCTTGTCCTTATATCATTTATTTATGATTTCTTTTGTCTATGTCATCCTTTTCCAGAGAACACTCTTTGATCAGTATATCTTGATTTGATATAGTCTGTGGTCTTCATATTACATAAACCCCCCCCCAGGAGAACTGGTACACTATTCATGTCGGAGAAGTCAGAAATATCCCTCAGTGCAGTGCTTTCAGTACTAAATAAACTCCTTTTACAGTTGAGATTCCATCAAGTGTAACTTGGAAGACAGGAAAGAAAGAAGAAAAGAAGGAGAAAAGATAGAAGATTTGCACATTAAAGTATTGTCTTGGACTAGAATTTATTCTATTAAACATATCAAGTGAAGAAATCTGTGAATGAATATTCTAATATTAGTCTTCGGTGCTACTAAAGTCAGGAAGAAGAAAATACATAGAGAAAGATATTGGAAATAAATAGACTCTGGAGTACTCCATGCAGATAAATAGTGCTTGAAAATGGATAGATAATACCAAGTAAAATTCTCTGTGAAAGTTGTACAACAAACTTATCTGACTGGTAAATAACAGAATTTTCATATACTGATGACTACCAAGCTTTTTAAGCAGGAAATATAAATTATCCTGATGGAAAACTAAACAGTTGTTCTAATAGGGAAAAGCATCATTTGGATTTTGTTATTAAATTTTTTATCAAATTATATTTATAGATGTATTATTGAAAATTTAAGAAATTAATCTAGATGTCAAATTTTCCAGAGATAGTAGTATTAACCTCCTGTAGCCCAATGCTTAATTAAGCAAAGAGCAGATTGATGGGCACAGAAAAAAAACCCAAACTGGTAAGCCATCTTTGCTTTTTGCATAGACTTTCATACATTTGATGAATTTATTTTTATTATTTTAGATGGCAGAGACTCATTTTCATTAAATATGTTTACCATAATTATGGAAGGACTGTCACAATAACCATTAAGTTTGATACATTTGTGTGTGTTCCAACTCCTCTCTGCCTACCAGAATTTTCATTCCAGCCATGTGTGCTGGTGTTCCTTAGTTGTACATCTGGTACAGTGTTTCTCACAGCAACATCCACAGGGACCGAGTATGCCATCTGTATGACACATTCAGTATCTAATTGTTTAAGTTAGGGACACATAAACGCCTTAAAAAGTACATTTTCCTGGTTGCTATGTTTTTGATCTCTAATGTACATTTTACCAACAAAATATTTATTGCACAGTGTTGCAGCTTTGTGCTCCTGTATTTTTAAGTATGGAAAAGGGGGAGTGGACTTTACCATCCAGAATGTCCCTGTTATATCTAGCTGAAGGCAAAAGTAAAGAAAAGTTTAATAAGCCCTCACAAAACTGGACTGCAAGAGGTAAAACCTCCTCAGCAGAAAGATGATTCTAGTAGAAATGTAATGTGAAATCATTTTGTGAAAGAAGAGTATACAAACAGATGTTTAGCACTGTCTATAAAACATATAAGTATTGCCCTAAGCTAAAGTAGTTAAAGGGATGAGCCAACATTTCCCAAATAAAAAACATTAGATTCCTAAGAAAGTCAGAATAAAAGATGCTTTTTTAGACATTTTCTATGGCTAAAATCAAGACTTCTCCAAGATATTTGCACTTGCTTGAACTTCACTGTGATTATGAAATCCTGAAGATGTAGGGAAACTTAAGTCAAACTGAGCCTGGTGAAACTGTATGGGAAAGACTTCCTGCATAAATCTAGCTCCTTTTTTTTAAAGTAAGACAAGGAGAAAGCATCATTTATGAGGTTCTAGCCTTATAAAGGGGAAAACACTTGAGTTCTAACCAAAAAAGTGTTGCTGGAAGGTAGAAAGCCTTCAGATGGCATTTCTGGGTTTTTGCTTATTTTTCCTCTCAAATTCTCACTGTTCATGAAGAACTTGTTTTTATTCATTGTTTGCATCAAGGCTTATAGATATATACTTGCTCCAGGAAAAGGCATATGCTCAAAGTGCTCATCATTTTTCTTAGTATTCAAGATGAAGACTTCTACTTAGAAATGCAGTTTGCATAGCAGCAGCAGCACTTGGGCTATTTCATTTTTCTAATGACCCTGCTTGTGGTTTTTTTTCTCCTTCAGCCTTTATAGGCAATAAACCAAGGAGCACTTCTTTTAAAAATGTATGGCTCATAAGCTCTTGACTTTGTTCCATGGAGAGTAAAAAATAACAACAGAACTGAGGAATTTCTCTAAAAACAGCTAGTGGAAAAGTTGCTTATGTCATCATTTGGTAGCCAATATTATTATTATTGCCCAGGTATTCATAATGTATGAAAAACAGTAAAAGAAAAACATAATTGAGACATTTAATGCCAAAATTGTCAGTTTAGGTTTTAAATATTGTAACTCAGTGTGACATTTAAGAGTTTTATAGCTTATCCTAGATTTTGCCCTCATGGAAATAAATCTATTTAGGGAATTACATACTGCAACACTTGTGTAGGTAAACTAATTTGAATATAACTATTGATGTAAGATGTGTATTAAAATTTGGCATTAGCAAAACAACTGTAGTTACTCTTTGTCTAGTTCATTTGTTTTGTTTTTCAGCTGTTATGTCAGATTGCTTTTGCTCCTTTGTGCATTTATTCTGTGGTGTAATGATGAAATGGATTTTGAAAATCAATGAGTGATTCTGAGTACTATGCTCCTTTTGGCAACACAATTTAACAGGTCATGAAGGCAGAAGAAACTTGGTGTTAGATGTTCAGTCTGCAATAAAATGCTTATTTAAAGTTTCTTAAACACCTGAAAAATAAAAGCCAAGAAATCAAATTTGACAATTTTTTTCTTGATTTTGCATGTACTTAGAAAACATTGAACTCACCACAATGTCGATGAAAAAAAATCATAGCTAATAATTGAAACAGTTTATTTTTTGTTCTTTAGCAGAGACCTGATAAAGGTGAATGCTTGACAAGGACATGTATATGTGATGTATATATGTATATACATGTATATGTATATGTATATGTATATGTATATGTATATGTATATGTATATGTGATAAACTGTTAGATTAATTTCTTTTGTGGCAAATATTCATGTTGATGCCTAGATCCTAAATTCTTTCTTCCCATCCCTCTTATTTTCTCCAAAATGAAGGAAAAATGTGTATTGCACTGGTGTACGGGATAAATAATTCTTATTTGGAATGAGCTACTGTTCTCATTAGAAGTTTATTGTTGCTCTCCTATGTCATTTGCACTTGTGCTCTCATCCAAAGGAACTGGAGGCATAGAAGTATAACTGTTATCAGAGAAATGAAATTACTGTGTTGTCTGAGCAAAGATAGAGCTGTTCATTCACCTTTCTAATGTGACGGACAAACTAGAAGTCATGGTCTAGCTGTCTTTCTGTTTGCATACTGCAAAATGTCAGTATGTCATAGAGCTGTTTGCAAATATAGAAAGGCTGGCTTTTGTAATGTCAGGAGTAGAAGGAAAATTGCTTGCCTTGTAATTTGATGAGATTGATATTGGCATGAATGCACTTTGATTGGTCTAGAATAGAATAAAACATGAGGTTATCCAACTGGATTATTTTTTGTGTAAGCCTTCCAATGCAGGACAGCCAATAGCAAAGAAATTACAGAAATGAGTCAAAGTCACAGAATAAATTGCTTCTGATTCCCAACATCATCTCAAAAACTAAAAAGAGCTTTATCTTCAAAAACAATCAGCATGAATTTTAATGCAGAAGTACTGCTCATTATTTATCACAGCTAATGATTACTGTATAGCATTCTCCAGTATAACAGGTGGCCTTGTACTGACTGAGTTGATTACACACCAGAAGCCACACAGAGCTGACGCTTCATGCCAGAATTGGGACCTTTAGGTATAATACTGTCACGTTGAAGCTAAACTGTCCCCAGGGCTTGATCTAGCACTGATCACTGACAGTGTGTTTTTCTAGATATGTAGTTCTATTTAGCTGTGTCAGCTCTGATTTGATACTGTGCCACTGTGCTATAGGCACACCTAAGAAAATACTGAACCTGGAAAACAACAGAAAAAAAATCAGTCTTTGGAAGTTGATTCCAGCCATACTGATTCACCTGGTGTGTCTTGACTCGCCTTAGGAAAACAAGCTTAGAATATTTTCTGTCACTGACCTGTGTGCAACAGAGGCAAGGAGGCAGGTATTTGTTGTGTTTCTATGCCCTTAGTTTATGTTGCAGAGAAGATCATAACAAATTATAAATTCTGTTTCTACTGATGTCTGGAAAAGGTGACCTGGAACAGAGACTAGGCAGAGTAAAAGGAATAAAGCAGGTATTTATTGAAAGGCCTTTAAAGGATACACCTTGGGCAGAAGAAGAGTCTGGCCGGGGCTACACCCAAGTCCAATCCAAGATGGATTCCAGTCATGAGTTTTTACACTTTTATAAGTTTTGGTTCATCTACATATTGGGGTCAATTGTCCAACCAGCCCCAGCCATGAAGTCTGAACCCCCTGTCTTGCCCCCTTCCCTTCACTGATGCTTCTGCTTTTTGGGTACCAGTTGTCCTTGATTCTCTATCTGGGAAGGGATTGTTTCATCTAACTACCCTGTGAAGAGAACTTGCTAACACCTAATACGAAGTTTCAGAGTTACACACCAAGCAGCAGATAATCTGAAAAATATAAAAGCTAAAACCCAAGGCATCACTACAATTATAGTTTAGTTTAGTGGCTTCTACAAGTTGGATGTTGAAGAGAGAGGAAAATTCCACTACAAGATAACAGTCTCTGTAGCCAACCCACAGAGTAGATTACTGACCTACAATGAAGAGTAATGGATCTCAAGTATCTGTTACCTAAAATGTAACTTCTCATTGCTTATGGGACACGTGGGACATGACAGAGAAATGGACTCCACATGACTATGTAAGACAAACAACAAACTTTTTATTTTCTTGCTACTAGACATCTCCCAATCCAGATTGATCCTACTCTTTCAGTGATGCATCTTTTTTTGTTGTTTTATCAACCTGTCACAAAACTGGAAAGCTTCTTTATGAAATTATTCCACCACTTCTTCATGTCCCCTCTATTTTCTGGGATCTCTTGAAAAAAATAGCAGACTTGCAGAAAATTTTTCCTTCATGTTGCTTGAAAATAGCACTCCAGGTCTTTGTGTTTGGTTAAGGGAAAATTCTTGTAAAGGTATTTGACATTTAGGACTTAAGTATCATAACAAATCCTTCTGAAATCCTATTAGAAGGAATTTCAGAATTATAGGAATCCTTCAGTATTCCTATAAGAAGCTTCATCATTGTGTTCAAAAATTTCTAACTCACTTGTAACTCAACATCAACTTACATATTGTATGTGTCATGCTTAAAGCAATGCTAGAGAGAGAAAAAAAAATAGTCAAGTGGAAGGGTAGAAGGGTGGGTAAGAAAAAATCTGTACATTTATTCTTTGATTTCAATATTTACTTAGGCTTATCTTTCTGTATCTGAATGTTGGTATTTTTGTTTGTCTTTTTGAGTTCAAAACATATCAGAATATTTAATTTATTGGGTTTTTAGCAAGCTGCTTATGAATGTCTCCAGATTTGACTCCTACATGCAATGAAATTAATCCCAAAACTCTTGTGTCATGTACATGAGTGAACAGCAGAAAATTTTCAAGAAGAAGCCTTTGTATGATTGTACTGTTTGGCCTGGTCTCTATCTCAAAACAGCAGATCTTGAGAGACAAAATGTTGATAATCAGTGGTTTGAGATTCAATCCATTAAAATTGAAAATAAAAACAGACTTAATGTGAGTGGCAAAATAGTTTGATCTTAAAGTTCAACCTAGAACCATATGTTGTTATGTTTTCAATTTCTTATGTAGGGATGGCATGGTTCTTGGATTGTTTTTTTTTTTTCTTTATGATCACAATGATGAAATACATTGCAAATTGCTGACACTATATTAAAAATGAATTTGATTATCCTCAATATCTGCTCGTGAAATTTTCTTCCTGTCTTCTTAGTATGTAGGGGGAACAGATAAGATTTTAATCAAACACCATTTCTTATATAAACCAGTATCTACATTTGAGTATAATGTAAAATAGTCTACCACTACTGGCACCGAGAAATTGAATGAAACCTGTTTTTCTAGAATTAATGCTAATCACCATGCCTCTGAGTATATACATATACACCAGCAGTCAATAGTGATTCTGTATATATATCTGTGGAAATTAGAACATCATTATTTATGCTACCTTGTTTTGAAAATTGCCTTGTGTTCTTTCACCAGGACAAAATGGCTCACAACCAGCATATTCTACATCAGTTGCTGAAGGCCTTGTGATATGCTTGCTTTACAACCTATGAAGTCGGTAGGAGAAAATTTAATCCCAGACTGAACCACTATGGGTGGTTCCTCCTATAGAGAGGGAGTAAAACTTTGGAGCAAGAGTGGCCAATGTGTATCTTAGAAAGGAATAAATCAACTCAGAGGAATCTGTATGACTGCTAAAAAGACAAAATATCTGTCCATTGCTGGTAACTTTACCTGCTTCATATTGTTGGACTGTAGTCTTTAACATCCAACATCCCAGGCCAGGAGAGAGTACAGTGTGCTCCTGAGAACAACTCAGTTATTCCTGAGAAAACACTTCTTCCAAGCTCCAGGAGTGGTCACTTTAAAAAGCCTTCCAGTGCTTTGAAAGTGTATTCGATAATGTACCTCTCAGTGTATTTCAACTAATTTTCCATTTAGCGGGGATAATGGGGATAACTGAAGCACTGCAATTCAATTTTCATGAGGAAAAGTCTAGGGCACATGAAAAGCTGCAGTCATGTTCTAATAAAGACAATTATCATTAGAATTGCATATATCTGGCAATTATTTAGATTTTTAAAATCTGTTACTTGCATATTACACCTTGAAAAGTCAATTCCTTTCTTCTCTTAGAGTTCAATATTTTGGTGCAGAATACAGTAAGAATGTTACCTACTTGCAAAAGATCACAGAGTTGCTGAGCTCTATATATATACACCCTGCTTCTTTCAGGTTTTTATTAATAGAGATGCTAGAATTAGAGGGAGTTTTATCCAGGTTAGTGTTCACCCTCTGATGCTATGTCCAATCTGGAATAATCTCTTATTTGAGACATTACTCTGTTTCTTGGAGGTAATTGCAGGTGGAGATTAAAGTAGCAACAAGAGAAGTTGAACTTACATAACTCTCAGTAAAAAGACCCTATCAAAATAAAACCTTCAAACTTCCAAAACATTGGTAGTACAAAAAAAGGAGACTTTGCTACATGTCTTTTCGATTTTCTCCCTTCTGAATGAACTATTTTTCTCATATTGACTTAAGCATGAGACAAACTCGATTGAAAAGGTGGAACTGTTTGGCAAAACTGGGCTACAAACAAGATAAAGTAACATTTAATCTTTCTGTTATTAAAACTGTAATTATAAGCATTAGTAAGTACTATTCAATGAAATATCAGATGCTGTCACTGAATTAGTTTGTCAGGATGAGATTTAACACACTTACGTTTTCCTGTCATGTGTGCATATGTGAATTCTATGTGCTACTACAGGTTGTGGCTGATATTTTTAGGAGAGCAGAATCTGAAGTTTTCACAAATTTAATGTTGGGAAACTCACAGCAAGACTATTGAAGTTATTTCTCTCCCCAGACTTGCCCCTTAAAGAATGGTTTATTTTTCAGTTGAAGAAGAAAGATATCAAGATGATCTATCAAATTGTCATCTTGTGTGCCTGTTCTGATACATGCAGCAATATGGCCCAAAGTGATATTGCAGTCACAAGGTCAGTATGTCACAAACATAGCCTGAAGAACACTGCTTCCCTTGTGATTGAAACGCTAGATAACTAATTAATTTTCTGCCTATTATGCATTACATTTTGGACAATTAGCCATGGTGTGTTCTCTAACATTATCTAATAGTGTAATTACAATGGCAAACAGTCAGGAAATACCTTTTATCTTTACAATTGAATGTACAGAGAACTGTTCTATGAAATGAAGCCCCTACCAACACAGTATGTTATATATTTGGCTTTAATTCCTAAGGCACTTTTTACTCAAGCTTTCCACAGGAATGTTGATTATGTGTAAATGTTCACCAGAGCATAAAGAGAACCAGTTCAACAATACAACACCTGGGTATAATGTTAATAATTTAGGTGAATTAATCTCATTTTCTCACTATTTTGTTTGTTTTGGACAGCTTTATAAAAATTTGCTGATAATGATAAAAATGGAAACAATTAAGAAAACATCTTTCAGATGTCCAATGTGTTTTCATACAACATATTTCAGTATTTTACAATTTGCCTTGAAAACACTATTAATTTTTCATCTGTAGATCAGTAAATTAATCTTCCCTATTGTTTTGTGGCTCCTAAGGGTATATGGATGACAAATGCTGTACAGTACAAAGAGATCTGTCAGACCAGTATTTAGACATAAATTTTAACAATGGCATATGGAAAAAGAAGACAATGAACAAAGAGTCCTTAAATTAAACAAGAACTCAAAATACTGGGACAACAAGTCTCTGCTTGCAAGGATTTTTATTTCTTTTATTTTAGCAGAATAGAAAAAAAAATTCTCCTTATTGTATTTAATTGAGAAAAGTTGTGTGGGTGTGTTGATTGGCTGGAGGACAAGAAGGCTCTACAGAGGAATGAGGACAACTTGGACGTGTGGTCTGAGACCAAAGGAGATGAGGTTCAACAAGGCCGAGTGCTGGGTCCTGCCCTTGGGTCACAACAACCCCAGACACTGGGGCAGAGTCTCTGGAAAGCTGCCTGAAGGAAAAGGACCCAGGGGTGCTGGCAGACAGCAGCTGAACATGAGCCAGGGTGTGCCCAGGTGGCCAAAAAGGCCAAAGGCACCTGGTCTGTGTCAGCAATAGTGGGGCAGCAGGAGCAGGGTGGTGACCATCCGTCCCCCTGTGCTGGGCACAGGTGAGGCCACACCTCAAATCCTGTGTCCAGCTCTGGGCCCCTCAATTCAGGAAGGTCATTGAGGGGCTGGAGTATGTCCAGACAAGGGCAGCAGGGCTGGGAAAAGGTCTGGAGCACAAGATAGATGAGGAGCAGCTGAGGCAGCTGGGGCTGTTCAGACTGGAGAAAAGAGGCTCACGGCCTTACCTGGAAGGAGGTTCTAGTGAGGTGGGGGTTGGGCTCTTCTCCCAGGCAGTTAGCAAAAGGACAAGGAAAAATAGTTTTAAGTTAAGCCAGAGAAGGTTTAGATTGAATATTAGAAAAGATTTCTTCAACCTTAACAATTCTGTGATTCTATGACTCTGAGTCCAATAAAAATCAAATGCATAGAAAGTTGTGTAATAAAAAGTGAAAATTGTCTTAGTGTTTCCACAATTTAAATTATTAATCTATCAATTACAGATGCTGCCAGTAGTAGTATAGTTACAATAAATAAAACATGAAATTGGAAAAAATGTATTAGTAAACCAGAAAATCAGAGGAAGAAGTTTTAGAAAGAACAAAGTTTTCTGGTTTTGAGGCAAGGGCAGATATAAACAAAAGTAATATCTTATACTGACAGATATATAGCAACCTTAAATAAAGTGAGGGATTATTTTTTGCCCTAGACCTAGAAGGACACCTGCAAAACAGGAAGGACAAGGAAGGAGACAAAGTAACTCCACATGCCTCTCTGAGATGACTTCAGGTACTAAAGCAGGGTTCATCAATGATCACAATGTAGTTCAGTTCCCCTATTTCCTGTGGAAAATCTGTTACCCTTGTATGTTGGAGGTCTAGATGTGGTAAGCATATGAAGTTCTGGAACTGTCTTCTACTGCTGATGTTACCAGTAGTCATCTGTGCCCCCTAACAAGTATGTTACATAGAAAATTCTTGTTTACCCTATTCTTTTTTCATCTGTTCATGCTGACAGCTTCCTGTACTGCGTCTGCTTATATATTGTGACTGTGGATGTGGAGATAGGGTAGATACATCCAGGTTTTTATTATGTGCTTCTAATTTACATACCGATATTTCTGTCTTCAATAAAACATCAACCAGCAGTTACAAATGTGCCGAGAGGTATAAGAGATATGTATTCACTTATCCCTTGTATAAATAGGTAAGTCACAGTAATGCAAAATATGATCCAGCACAGCTACCTACCTAAATTTTCAGATCAGAAACAGACTACTATGAAATTGCAGTGATAGCAATTAAATTCTGTTTTTTGAAAAATATCTATTGATGGTGATACACAGTTGATATAAGACTTTGCTAGTATTCTGCTGTGGAAGACAACTTTATTTTGAAATTAAAATAAAAAAAGTCAATTAATTAATCAGGATAAAAAATTATATTCTTGTTATCATACTACCTTTAAAAAGGTTGAATAATAGCAAGTTCAGAAAACATCTTCAATAAGAATATTTTCTTTGCTTAATCACCTTTCAGAATAAAGCCCTTCTGGACAGCATGACCTACTAACAGTGAATTACAGCTCTAGGGTTTCAGTTTCAGAATTGAACCTTCCACTGGCTGCAATGCCAAATAAAAAGCAAACATTGTTTGTGTATGACTTTTTATAACAATGCTGAAGGTACAGCTTCCTCTGTAGATTTGCACACTGAAAACCAAAGCAAGGCAGGAAAAGAAGACATTTACCCTAGGGGCAGTGCTACAGTGAGTGATTTTAGAGTAATAGAAAAAAAAACAAGCTCTTCAGAACATCTAAGTCCTGCTTAAAAGGAAAGTAAAACATTAATAATTGGTTGTATACCCTGTGAGGAAGTGTTTGGGGATAAAGCAGCTATACAAGCTAATAGTGAACAGATGATGGAATTTCTCTTTTGATAGCTGACTGCTTAAGAAGAAGGCAAAAATACTTTTTATGCAACGACTTCAGAATGCATGAAGCTATGTTTTGATTTTGCTGGTTTTCTGAATACATTTATTGTATCACTTAAATCTATCAGTATTCACTTTGGAAACATGAAAGAAATCAATATTAGCTCTGTCAGAGTTAGCATTTTATTTGGAGTGCATTTTGAAATAAATCTCAATCATTTCCAGGTACTGAGAGTTGTTTCAATTCACAGAACTTTGGTGTGGCTGAAGTAATTTCTTAAAGAAAACTCCTGAAACTGCAAACCTCGTTCCAGGTGTGCACCAGATGTGCTCCACTGTCATTTGAGGGTTTAACTGGACTTTTGCTACACTTATATGTTGTGCTGTACCAGGAGACCACACTAAATGTGTCTGAAGAAAAGGCCCTGAGCTGTAAATAATGTAGTTGTTGGGGCAGGCACCAGCTGCTTCAACATACAGATCTCCTTCAATTTCACTGAAGTAATGCAAACATAACACAGCACCCCAGGATTACTCAAGACAGTTCTAGGTAACCAAACAAATCAGGAAGTGAACTATAGATTGAGGTACAGTTCAAATTTCTGCCATTAATAACTCCCAAGTATTCTGGTATCGGGGTGATATGTCTGGGATGGCTAAATTCACTCCTTGTAATTGCAAAATGAGTTTGAAGATCACTAATTAGAAAAAAATGAATGGAATCAAGTCTAATTGAGTGTCTGAAGTATATATTTAATATGTTAGCATCATTAATTTATAGGTGGCATAAATATTATTTTGTGATAAGTTCACTGCTGCATTTTAGGTAATATTTCAGTTTTAGACTTGTGGCCACAGAGATTAGAAACTTTACACCAGCAAAACCTTAGTATAGTGGGCGATTCTGCATCCTGGCACTGAACAATACATGTCTAAATTTGGTACTTTTAGGAGTGAGAATATATTTAGGCTGTTTATATAGTTAGGATTGACTCTTGTCCCCAGTGTCATATGCAGTTACGTTTTGTGAAGTGAATCAGGGCCTCCTGAAATGAGAACTGAGACCACCAATACCATTATAATGAAATGGGAAGCAGTCATCAGATGGTAACAATTTTGACAACTGCCAATGAATATGAAAAGATTTCTATGTGCTAAACTGTCTGATATGATAAATATTTTGAGACATCATGTCTCAGAAGTAGCTTTAACAATATTAGTTCTGCACCAAGCTAAAGATCTTTATTTTTGTTAGCTGAGATCATATGCATTTTCAGGATTTACTTTTCAGTATGAATAGTCTGTTTTGTTTTGTTTTTTGAGAAAACAGATTTAAGTACAGNGTATGTTTTCAAGAATGTGGTTTCAGTTAGGAGTGGAGACTAGAAGGACTGAGATCTCTATGAACTCGTTATCAACGGAAGTAAGAGTTAAGACTTTCTGAAATGAAAAATGTTGTAATTTGTTACACACTAATGGGGAGAAATGTAAGATATGATTATGACACAACCTTCACAGACTGAATTAGGGACAGATTGATGAAGAGAAAAAGAAATGCATTGAGAATCATGAACCCATGACAGCTATGTCGTCCGTTTTGGGAAGTTCACAAATGATGTCTCCCCAGGAGACTAGAGTAAGAGTGTGATTAGATCAGCATTGCTTTTCTTTTCCCTACACTATAGTCTTTAAAATAATTCAAGAATAATGCTGAATGTCTTTTAAAGTTTTACTTCCTGAAATTATTCACTGAGCTGCTTCTTTAAAGGAGACTGAACAAATCTGTACAACTAATTGTGAAATAGTACACTGATATTCCTCTCCCATATCAATGCCAATTAGGTCTGCCAATTAGAGTACATCCCATATTATTTTACTAGGGATAGAATTTTTAATCTGATCAGGTCTTTCTGTGTGTGCAGGAATGCAATTTTTCCAGTAAGACTTCAAATCTTGCTTGTGATCCTGAATGACGAAAATTTACAGTTATTGTTTAGTCATGAGAGTTGTAAATATTCTGTTCTTTGCTAGAGTGATTTTGTTTCATTAGCATATATAAAAATAAAGCATAATAAGGCAATATTGAGTAGTTTGTATTTACCTTACTATTACATGGATCTGAGAATTTGTAGGAGCTGGTGAGAAGACATCAGTGAATGAATGAGAAAACAGCATCAGATTCCTTTTTGTGATGCAAGCTTCAGTGAAGGTAACTTTTCCCAGTGGCTTAGTAGCTTGCATACTAGATTGAAGGGGATTTTTTTAGGCACTAGTCTCCAAAGAAAGACTAGTGCATGAACAAGTATCATCATATTAGTCAGAATTTTATTTAGATGCTAGCAAACAAAATATACTTAATACGAAGATGAAAGAAAATGCCTAATTTAGGAAGTTTGGAAACAAGAAAGATAAGAGACTGAAATATTTTATGTTTGCACATTATAGCACAGTAATCCCCAGTATTCTTGGTAGATTTCAGTTAACTGCATAAATACTGCAAGCTTGCTGTACTATTTCAGTATTTGCCACTCCTACCACATAGAGTCACTAACACAACTGAAAAACATGCTCTCTTCATCAAGGCCATTTTTTGTATCCCATTATGATGTGGTCAATAAGTGGTCAAACAGACGAGATTTTAGGCTTTTATTTGAAGTTATTTCTTGGCCTAGTAAGACCTGACTAGAAAATAATTCAAATTTTACAGGGTTCCTTACACATCCGATGCACAAGGCAATGAAATCACATTGAATATTCAGAAGCAATACACAGACAAAAGTATTAATTATAGCAATTTTTTTATCTGTACTACCTGAAAATAAGGTTAGCCTTGTTAATAACACTTTTTTGCATGAAAGTTCATTACTTTGATGGCAGCAGAGACAGAGACAGACTGGTATCTAATAGCATGTCATGCTGACTCAGATAACTGGACATGAATGAATTAATAAATGAATGAATGAATTAATGAAGCATGCCTTGTTTCCATTAAAAAAAAAATCTATTTTTGTGTGACTAAAATTTAATATTTCCATTCGAACCAGATGTGGACATATTTTAGAAGATGTAGGTATTATAGACTTAGTAATTTTTATGTATACAAAAAATAGGAGACTTTATCTGGTGATTTTCATAACGAATGCTGGAAACTTTATTATTATCAATTTAAAAAGTTCACTACCAGCTAGGTTTCTGATTTCAGAAATATTGCTGAGTTTAAAAAGGAGTGTGTTGTATTTTTAGAGAACAGTACTGATCAGCAGTGGTAATGTGCTAATGTTGGATTGAACTAAATCTGCATTGAACAATAGTGTAAAAGCATTTTTATAATTTCTGTGAAGATTTGTCTAGTTATAAGGTAAAGTTTCACTTTAAAAAAGTTGGAGCAATTTAGAAATTATAGTCAAACAGTATTCTGACAAAGGATTTAATATTCAAATCATCCTAGTTGATGTAGTGTGAACTTATACAACTTATAGTCTAAACACTTAAACTGCTTTATTATGGCATAAATGCTTAAATTGCTTAAAATCTTTAGAGCAGTGTATGCTTTTAAGGCACATTAAGTCCTCTGATGCTATAATTGCCTAAACCACCTCAGATTTCTCAAATGGCATAAACTTACAAATAATGTTTTGGGTGGCATAAGGGCTTCAATTACTCTATGGAGGTATAAATGCTGAAATTGCTAGTAGACTACTTTGATAAATGTTTACTTTTGAATTTATGTAACATCTTAGAAACTGCTTGGTCATGAAGAGAATACTAAGTATCTAATCCTGATGATGCATTATATGCTGTGCCATATCTGTAAATTCTTTAGTCATTGTCTCGGTTTAAGAGACAGGTATTTGCCAAGGAGAGGGATGAGCCCCTTTCCCTGTAATCCGCTCCCTTTTAATCACTATAATTTGAAATCAGACGCTTTCAGGCATGAAATATGGGGGTAGGAATAACAATTCTTTACTAATATATCTAACAAGGTAAACAGCAACAACAACAACAGCTATAAAAACTGACAACAAAACAGAACAGTATAGCTCAGTCCCAGTCTTTGGATGCAAACTCTCTGGGTTCAGTTACCGGTGCTGTGGGCAGAGCCGGTCCCGTGCAGCTGAAGAGTCCGGGCTGATGGCGGCGGCTCAGGGCTGAGCGGGAGGCGGGGGGGGAGGCCGCTCCTCCTGACGGCGCCGGCCGTGCTGCTGCTGCTCAGCAGTGAACAGTAGGATAGGATGGGAAGGCGGCAGGGTGAGGTCCAAACAGCAGGGAAGTGTGGTCTCCGGCGTTGAAAAAACTCGCAGGGACAGAAAAGGGTCCAGGACCGGATCTCCCCACTGTCTTCCAACTCCACGTGCTAGCCGCGAGAGAAAAAAAACCCCTCCCTCCCGTGGTCCACTTCCTTTTTCCGGCTCCTCTTTTTTATCATTCCCCACCCCCTTCCAGTGAGAGGCAATTAACTTGTAGCCTGGAGTGATTAGCATAAGAATAGGGAAAAATTCCACAGAAAATAAAAGAAATTATTCAACCCCCAACAGTCATACTGTAGGATGCTGTAGACACTTGCTGAAGTGCATCCCTAAAAATATCTCCAGAATTGTGCATTATAACTCCTGTGTCTGCCTCTTACTGCAGCAGCTAGTCTTTGCTGTACAGCCCAAATCACATAGGGGCCTGATGCTTGGCCATTTTAGTTTCACCTCCTGTAAAACCACTTTGCATTCCCATATGCAGGGAAGGAAACTTACCTCTGCACCGAGGACCTACAGGTCATTACAGAGGTAAGCACAGGTTTGTGGCAAATGAAGAAAGGACAAAAGATCTTGTGCCCCCTTTACACAAGGATGCCAGATAGGCTACCCATTTTTCTGTTAGTTGGGATGAGTTATGAGTGGTTCCAATGTTCCTCAAAATGCAGCTGCTGTGGTTTTAAGTGCCAATCCTCCCTTGGCAGTACTCCAATACTGCTCTGTCATCATGTTCTGTCATTGCAAGGAGTTGTACACAAAGAGAAATGAACCCCTGATGCCCTCTTTCTACTCTCAGTGTTTCTTCTTGTAACAAAACACATCTTGTCAGACCCAGTCTCTAAGTGTGGATGAAGTTGCTCTAATAAAAAAAGAATATGTATGTTCTTTGCAGGAGTTTGAGGTGAAAGAAATAAAAAGTCAATAGAATATACACGTTTAGTATGTCTGCAGGGTTTCTTCCATTTCATGACTTTGGGCTCAATGGTGAGCTTATGAATAAGAAATCAGACCTTTTATCCTTAAACAAAGAAAATAAATGTCTTTGTCGAAGGATTTAGGACTTGTTTTGTTACCAAATGCAAATGATTCTGTACTAAGAGAGATATCGGTTATGAATGCTACAGCACTGTACTACGTATTAAAGTTTTCTTCCTGCAGTCATCTACAACATGAATGACTTTGTGTCCATATGGATAAACTTAATTCAATAAAGTAACAATTCCTGCCATTATGAACCAGCAGGTATAATCTGAAGGTGATTTTTAACTTTAATGAAAGAAGCCTGAAAATGTATTTGGATTATAATCTCCTATCTGGGGATAGACCCTCCTAAGTTTTAATTTTATTGAAAATAAAATTAAAGCAGGATCAAAATATCTTGATCATAAAGAGGCACTATTTTTGTGCTCTATTTTGATAATTTAATAAAACATATACTAATTGAAAGGAGTATGAAGCTTTGCAAAGACCAGTAAAATTCTGTTCTCTAGAAAAATGGGTTATTCTCATGGAATGTAGGCTTGAGAAAGTAGTGACCCTTAATTTCTGCTCCTCAGGAGCAGCTCAGAGAGGTGTTGCAATTCAGGAACAAACAGACTGCATTGGTATAAAATTATCACCTACCCCTGCCATGAGACAGTTCTGGTTTCTGGGAATTTTAAGGTGAAGTCATGAGACCACATGTAGCTGGCAAAAGAGCCATGTTCCATGTCCCTCCCTGTTACTGGCCTGCTGTCTGTGGATTTGGAAGAGGTGTGTGGGGGGTGTATATACATTTTTTTCTCCATATTCTGCCACTGCTTTTGTATATTCCTTCCTTTTAAGTCTAAGTTTTCCAGTTGGCCTCTTTACAGACCATGTTAGCTATGCTGACTTAGTAACAGACAATATAATTCTATCAATACATTATTGTGGATTAATTTGAAGTCTGCTCTAAAACATTATCTGTACCAGATACTCTCAGATATAACATTGAATACATCAGATGGTTCTGCTCAGATTTTTCTCACATATCATTTTACTTTATTAGAAATATTAGAAAAAAATGTGACAAAATGTATAGGATAATATTTAACACTGAGGAATCCAAGAAGCTGACTTTTATTTTCAACAGTGAGTGCAAGTACATTTGCAAAAATTTAGGGGACTAAAAAGATATCATTTATACTTTTGGTGAGTGGGTGCTATTCAGGCTCTTTCAGCTAAATTAAAGAAATTCTGCTTGAATCCTTCATTTTCTGGTTGGGTGAAGAAACAAAATAGCTTTAGATTAGATGAATTTAATTTGTTGACAAATTTTTACTGAAGGAAATAATCAGCTTTGGTTGAAATAAACATTTATTTTTTTCTTGGAGCATTTCCAAAAATAAGAAAATGAAGTGCTACTCCTAAAATCAATCACTATGTAGTCAGTTCAGGGAGACTACCCTAAACTTAATCCAAGTGAATTAATGAAAGGAGTGTGAAATATTCAAGGGATGCTCACTTACATTGAGTTTGTAATCAGCTTTCTCCTACAAAAATAATGTTGCAAGTGGTGATATGAATGGTTTAAGCAAGGGAGTGGGTAAAAATAGCACTGGCTTTAACTCTTGCTAATAACTCTCAAAATGTCAGGTCAACCAAGAGCATTTGTTTTTGAGAGGGTAAGTCTTGTAAACAATGTTTCTTTCCATATTTCAGTAATTTGGATCCAATGCAAACTAATGTGTTTGTAAAACTGATGTAACTCATTTGTTTAAGTATTTGAAAAAGAATTTCCGAACTGACAATTACCTAATACTGAAGTACTGATTTGCCTTAGCAAAAATGCACTGAAAGTACAATTTTCAGTACAATAAGTAAACAATAGCTGCTCACAACTGAGGGAGTAGTTAAACACTAAACTAAGCACCTGTGAGAGAGGCAGCAGCATACGAGCACTCAGGTGAACTCCAGGTGTACCACGGGAAGCCCTGTGTGCAGCAAGGAAAATGTTCTTTTTTGAACACCTTGAACAAGTCATGTTGTGAAGAAGTCATGTGGCAAGGCCTTGTGGTCTTGCTGTTTACCTGTCTGCAAACATGAGAATAAACCACTCTGGTTAGCTCTCTAGACCACTTAATGTTTAGGGTGTTTGGGTGTTGCTCCTGGTTAGCTCTTTAGACCACTTGGTGTTTGGGTTGCTCCAAATTGTTTGCTCATGCTGTTCAGAAAAATAATGGGGAAACTGAAGCATGGCAGCAGCACAAACTTACTGTGGCTAGAATTTATCATGTAGTTTTGTTACCCTGATGACCTTCATTATAAGGCTAAGGAAACAGTGCACAGTCTAACAGCTACATAACTGAACTCTAGTAAATAAATTGTTATTTGCTACAACTGTAACACTTATGAAACTCACTGCTTCTTTGAATTCAAAACAAGTTTGAGTGTGGGAGTTGACATTTTTGTGGAACTTACACGGAACAGCTCAAACAGCCATGAAAGTTAAGTATGCTCTAATGAAACTGGTCACACAATTTAGGGAAGACAGTTCACCCACAGCAAAAGAAATTGCAAGAGAACAGCCAAAGAACATTTGAGGACATTTCATTTCAGACTTCAGTGTGCAAATTGTCTGAACATTCCCTAGGTTAGAATGGGGCTTGCTGCCACTGTGACAAAAGACCATTCAAAATTACAAATGAAGTTGTAGATTTCCTGGATTAACATCTGTCAGGATGTCTGTGTTGTTTTTATGTTTTGTTTTTTTTAGTGTGGGAGGGTTTTTTTTGTTATTTTTGTTTTTGGCTTTTGGGGTTTTTTTGGTGGGGTTTTTTGGTTTGTTTTTTTTTTTTTTGAGGAGCCATTTTAATTTTCAAATTAATGTGAGCTGTAACATTATGTATGTTATAAATCAGATGCTATGATTTGTACTGTAGTACAAAGTGTTCTTTCCATTCTCCACGACAAGGGAGCAGCAGTATCTGGCAACCAAGGATTAAAAATCTCTATAAGCAAACATATTAATCTTATTGTTTTCACAATAAGTTGTTGCAGAGGAGCTGACTATTACAGGAATAGTTTTCTTGTTCTGGGGAACATGTCTCCTAGGAGTCACCTGCTCAACAGGAATAGTTTCTCCCATAGTAGCAAAGCACAAGCAGAAAGGAACAGCAGGGAAAGCAGACATTTTCCACTGAATTTAAACTGCAGTGTCACCAAAATCAGGACCTCTAAGTGCACTGCTGGAACACATTGCTTATTATTTATGTCCCTATGATTCATAAGAATCTTTTAAACATAATTAGTATCCTTTTTTGAAGTGTAGTATGATCTCCACAGGAGTTTGAAGGCTCTTAATTTTAGATCTGCATGTCTTGCTATTTTATAAACTTGTCCTCTATATGCTATAACATTCACATTCACAGTACATTGCTAGTGTCATTTTTCCCATTTTCTTTTAAGCTTTATGGTATATTGGGGTTTGCATTTAATAACTAGTTATGTGCTGAGGGGGATTGATGTGGTTTATATTTTATGAGTTTCAGTGGATTATTAAGGATGAATTCATGTGAGGGTGGATGAGTTATTCAATTTATATATATATTTATTCTTCTTGCTTTAGGGTTCTTTAAAGAGTGCAGTTGTAAAACTTGGAAAGAATTCATCACAGCTTCACTGATGGTGATTTTGGCTCACAGTTCCTGTCTGAATTTTCTGTCTCTGCTAGGATGTACAGATGTTAAAATACTTCATTTTGTAATGCATTCATTTTCTGAAAATAGGCTCATTTTTATCTTGTGTTTTCTCAGTTACCTTTTTTGTTTGTTTAACTCTTGGTTTTGGTTTTGCTTATTTTAGCAATATTTCTCTTTCCTTTGTATTGTACTGGAGCTCTGCAGAGAATACACTTGACACACTAGGAGATCTGCAAGTAATCTAACCAGTACTCCTTGTTGAATTAGGGTAATTTTGAAGTCCATAATAACTGTGGTGACATTAAAAAAAGATTTGTAACATTTTCAGGGGCTATACTACTTGTATTGATGACATTGAAGCAGTGAGACCCCTTCTCTCTATTGTAAAGGAAAACAAAAACACTGTGCAAATAACAGGATTCATTGGCATTTGAAATCTTAATGCGTTTTAATTTATACATAATTTACTTTCTAAGGCAAAAATTTAAGGCATTACTACTTCTGTGGTCTCAGAGAAAACTGCAAGTAGGATTAAGTAAATCTATATGCAAAGCCAAGCCCCTTTAAGGTCCTCGGACAAATTTTCAAAGGAACTTCCTTGCTAGCAAAAGAAAGGTGCAAGCAGGATATTTGTGCCAGCTTTCTCTAGGTAGCAGGAACACCAACTAAATTGAAGAAGAATCAGCAAGGTGTCATTATGCACCTGCAATTTGCATATAGAGCCAGGTATACTGGAGGAATTAGTTTCACAGTAGTCACAGAAGCTCACCACAGTACTTCACTGTGCTAGACCAGCAGTGCAGTGCTACACAGTCACATTCATTTTGCTGTACAGACTTTATATGACATGTCAAGAGATGAAGGATTGATACTGCCGACAGCAGACACATTCTTTTACTGTTCACCAGCCCTGAAGTGGAAATTTCTTGCTCCAACCATTTTTGTATTCTGTTACCTTAATACAGCTACACAGGCTGGGCTGTAGCTTTACCCTTCAAAGACTAATTTGAGGAGATGGATCCCCATGTGGCCAGTGAACCTAGATGAAAATTGTTGCTAATAAAGCAAACCCTGTAAAATTCACCCTTTTCCTGTTTCCATACATTGCTATAAGTTCACTTGCCCCAACATACACTTAGGGAAATATTGCCACAAGCCAATAGCTTATTTTATTATTGAAAGCTCATTGAAAGAAAGCTATTAGACACAGTCCAAAACATTACAAAATGCTACTGAATTATTCTCTTCTAAACTGGAGCAGGCTCACAGTACATTTTATTGTAGAGTATACAGTAACTAAGAAGAGAATCTATCAACAACACTTTCCTTTTACATTAGCACTACTTTCCTAAAAAATATTTTTAATGAATAAGGAATTTGAGTTTTTATTGGAGAAATAAAAAAGAAAAAACTGTATCCAAACATGTGTGATAATTAACATACTTGAAGCTTCATAAACAGGAGTCTTCTTCAAGCTATAGGACATATTTAATAGCATATTTCTTTTTCTCTATAGTAGAAAATAAAAATGTAACCCAAAATATTTTCTCAACAAAACTCAATTGATTAAAAATCACTTTGGATGAGAATATCACTTATATTAAAGAAGAAGTTACAGTTATTTAGTATATCTAATGTGAAGTGGTTCACGGTTATAAATGAGTTTGTCTTCATAGTAATGTTTTCAGCTTCTACAGTTCATTTGCTATCTGCTTAAATATTCACAAATGTCAGGTAATTTTACCTTCAAATGAACAATCTCACTTCTTAAACAGAGAAAAGCAATATCCCCTTTAAGCACTATCTGCAATTATGAGCTTTTCAAAGGCTTCCTCTCTAGTTGTTTGTTACTAAATAAAAGGCAAAAAGAATAAATAAAGAAGATAAACAAAACACAGAAAGGAAAACCTTGAAAAACAGCGATAATAATGACTACCAAATGGCTGAAAAGTTTTTATTTCTGTAAGAAATTTTGAGCTGACCTGGGATAGAAAACAAATTCACAATAATGTATTTTACTTATTATTTCCGTTTTATCTTATGATTAAATACAAGATGTCTGAGGCACCGTTTTGTTAATGTGTATGTCACATGATACCTCTATTACTACATGGAAAGAATGTAAAATATCATCTTTCACTGTACTTCTGCAGAAAGTTCTCATTCATAACTATGTCATATTGCTGAAATAAAGACAAAGTCTAGGCATCTCTTTCAACACAAATTTCTTAGCTTGTGGTAATATTGGTCACACATATTAGGTAACTTTCTCCATGATTACTGTGGCTTTAGGTGCTATTGCTGTGAGTTTGCTCAAATTCCTGCCTATTATACTTCAAATTCTTTCCTCATTACACTTCTGGTGAACCTGGACATGAACATGTAACTCTTTGAACTCTTGTAATTTCCTCAGTCGATTATTTTCTTTCTCTCAGAACCAGACCAGAAAGGCTTTTTTCCAATTTAATTTATTTGCAAACTAATTTCCATGGAACTTCATGTGCATTCTCAGCATTTCAGAGGTCTGCAGTCTTTTGCAGAAAATGGGAGGTTCCTCAGGTTTTATGTTGGTTACAAGAATATCTGTCATCCCAGATGTCCCAAGTATGAGGCATGCACAAAAACATGAGGGTGTCTAAATCAGCTGGTACACATGAACACTAATGAAATACTGAATTGATGATATGTTCATGCTGCCCATTAGGGGGACAAAAAGGTTTGACAGACAGATTAAACATGCTTTGTTTTTAAAACAATTTCTGTTATACCAAATATAAAAAGAACTTTTCAGAGCACTAAAGATTTCAAGGATCTATTATCTCCCCACTGATTATCAAGTAAGATTTCTGTGTAAGTTTACATCTTGTTGCCCAAAATATTAATTCAATGCATTTACTTATGGTTCTTTCATGGACTTGGCAGCAACTTAAAGTATTATTGAAGGAATGTGCAATTGCTAACTCTTAAGTTATGAGTTTTTTAGCAGTAATGTGGGAAGAAAAATTTATCCTGCTAGCCTGATGGTTGATATTAAACACATTTCTGAAACTTTTTCTCATTTGCTGTTTATGTATCAGAGTTTTCCTAAGCTATGAAAATTCATAAATCATGAAAATTCCTCATAAATTTTTTATTATATTTGGTTTTTGCATTCCTTGGCTGAGGTTCCAAACCAGTTGAACTAATGCATATATACAAAGGAAAAATAACAACATTTGACTTCAGAAATTAAATGTAAGACAAATAATCTTACTCAAGAAGCTTTTGATGATGAGACTTAACCCTAATTAGTGCTATTTTTTTAAACATTTTTAATCTTCTCAGTCTCCCTGGAAGTATCTGATAAGAGCCTTGAGAATTACCTGATCAAGGAAATGTAATAATGCTCAAATTCAGATGTCACTTTTCCTAGTTTAAAATTCTGCTTACAGGAGAGTTGCACATTTTTTATTCTAATTTTACATTTAAAGTATTCCAGGCCTTAAATAAAAATGTGTAAATCTGAGTGCAGCAAATCTTTCCACTTGCTTGGACAATGAGCCAAATTAGTCAAATTAGGCAAGTCTGAGATTAGGCACCAACGGGAAAAAAGTAATCATTCTTCTATTTTTTTTTTGCCTTGACTCTTGGAAACATGTATTTGTGGGTAAACGACAGTCTCTCAGAAAATGGTGGAGATTAAGGGATAAGTTCGTAAGAAATTTAGTGAAACCTCTTTCTTATAGAAAAATATTAAATCAAGATTTTAAACTTTGAATTATTTATGCTTTCTCAATATCTCTAACTCTTGGATCTCATATTCCTTGCTACTTGATGTCCTTGTAATTATATTTATATATTCCCTAAAAATGATTACTTTTTTCCACCATTTAAAAGGACTTTTCGTAACTAATAACTTAGGGCTGTAAAACCATGCCCTGCCACAAATACAGAGCATAAGCTTTTTTAGAGCTCAAAACTTGAGCTTTTTAATTATATTGGTTTAACAAAATGCCAGCTTTAGAAAATATTTGGTCTTTATTTTAACTTTCAGAGCTGGGATTCAGTTTTCATTCATATGATTGGGGAACTTAAGAGGTTTATAGAACAGTAATTGAATTCTTCCAGTGTAATTTTATGCTACTATTATTTCTTTGGATTCAAAGTATTTAGAAATCTTCACAGAAATGGAGGAATGAGTCCATCATTCCTACAAGTCTGCTTACCTGTCAAGCAAATACACCCCCGCATGCACACATCTATACACATACATATCAAAAAGCATAGTGAACAAATATAATTTTCAGTTTGCAGATCAGCTTACAAATTTCAGTGTGGGGTTCATTACAGCAGACTAAAAAACCTACTTATATCAAAGCACAGTTTGTATGGGTAGCTTAATTTCCAGAGTGGTGGGCAGTTTATTCCACATGAACCTCAAGTCTCAGCTGGAACTGCTGTTAAACATTCCAAACTGCCAGTTTAAATTTTACAAACAAGAAAAAAACATACTTGGCTAATCAATAAATATTACTTTTTTCATTGCACTGGCAATAAAAGATTATTCTAGGATATGTGGTTATCATAAAATAGTCAGAATCCCGAATATTATGAATTCAGATTATTCCAATTCAGGACAACCAATCCCTTATTCTAAATTTTTTATTGCCTAGATATTGAAAACTATACTAAGTTGGATATGTTTGACAAAGAAACTAAGCTCTAGTTTAAACAGTTTAAATGGCTTTCCTTTTCTTTTGTTTTGTCTTTGCCTCCTGTTTCTAATTTTTATTGATAGATTTCTGTCTGTACAATGAAAACATCGTTCATAGAAAAAATCCAATTGAAACTATTGCCTGCCTTGGTACAGGTTTTCCATTTTCTCTCATGAGATAAACTGTGAAAGTGACATTATCATGTACTCAAATTTTGTGAAATTTGAGAGTCCTAGATTACCCAGGAGGTATTTCGGTAGATGCTTTGTTATTAAATCATTACACCTGAATTACAACAACTTAAATTAAAACAAAGAAAGAAACAAACAAAAAAAATACAAACCCCACCTTATTTTGCCTTCCAAGGTCACCATGATTTCAATGAATTTAAGGGCTTAATCAGGAGTTTTTATTACTCAGTGTGAAAGACTGAGGCTCATTTCCATAACAGATATGGTGTACTCAGACTTCTAAGCTGAGACAGCAAATAGACAGCAAAAAAAGGCTTGTTTGATGACTGCAGCTCTCCGATTCTGGACAGAATACCTTAGGGGGCTGTGAAAGAAAAGAAGTAAGAAGGAATAAGGGGCATAAATCTGGAGATCCTCAGGATCTCCAGCAGAGATCTTGGCTAAATGAAATTTCTGATTTTGAATCAAATCAGATTCTGTACCAAAATTTTGTCTATTTTGTTTTGTCTTACTGGATAATAAGAGTATTTTTCATATGCTCATTTTAAGTCTAAATCTGGACAATAAATTGCAAACTGTGTCTCAACAAAGAAACCAGAACTATGCTTCCTGTTTCAGTATTTATATGATGTTATTATATAGGATATCTGAAAAAATGTTGGTTTTGTCCTTTAACAATTTAACGAAATCAGTATTTTTATTTCTGTGCTGAGATGAAGGATAAGCTACTCTGTGATTGTGACTGTTTATGGTGTGCATGATTAAAGTAGAGTTCTTGTCTCAAAAATAACAAAACGTGGCAAGTATTTAATGATCCACTTTCATCAATGAATCACAAGAAAATTATTTCTTAATTACAGTTAGACAGTCATTCTTCTAATTAACAATAAAATGCATGCTTTTAGATTTGTCAGCACAGAGAATTCTGTGTGACTTACATACTGAAAAAGTCCTAGATTTGGCTTTTATTGATATTAATCTAGTCTAATCCACAGACTTACAGTTATGACTTGTTTGTACAGCAAAACTGGGAAAACACTTGGGATAACTGTAAGGCAGGGACAGTAGTTAAGTAAGAATGGAAGTTGAAAAGGGAACTGTGAAATAGTGCTGATAAGACTGAAGCCAAAAACCAGAATGAGGATTTAGACCTGAACATGTGCAGAAGCATGCAAAGTCAGAGCTGTACCAAGAAGTTTGCACAGAAGAAAGGACTCCACACTCTTGAATAAGCAACACTGCCTGAAACCAGGGAGGAGGGGACCAGTGACGCAAGCATATGTTGGCAATCCCCTTTGGTGTAGTGGGACATTCCAGTCAGCTCCAATCCTGATTCAAATGTGTGCACCACTTTAGTATCTGTTCATCCTGTGTAGGTGAACAGACTTAGGAATTTACACTGTCTCAAATGGTAGTAAATACCTGTTTTTAGGCAAACTCAAATCCTGTCCCTCTGACCTTGCTTCCTTCCACATGAAGGCAGAGAAGGAGGCAAAGAACTACCTGACTCTTTGTGGCAACCAGTGAACATGTCTTTGATCATGGTCACTGGTAACATGATGCTGACTGCCATGGAATCAGTTTAATGGTATGCTCTAATGTTTTATAAAATAATTAACTAATTAAATCAAATGATAAAGCATATTATCCAGTGGGGCAAATACCTTCTGGAGAATCCTAACTGCAAACACTTAAACTCATTCTTGTAACTAAACTTACCCAGACAACTTTTGCATCTCTGGACTACAAAGCCTTGCATAGATAGACATGTCCTAAAACTTTGTAGAGGTTAAGTAAATTTAACTGAGGACAACTGCATCTGAAGGTTAATTAATCACCCTGTTGAAAATAGAATAGGTTTTATCTTACCTTCCTATTAAGGTCTCGTTAAGGTTCAACAGTGCCCCAAAAGAAA
>VXBI01005994.1:0-12450 GCA_013397375.1 Toxostoma redivivum | reverse complement strand
AAATAAATTCTTCAAAACATTAGAGAATATGCATCCTGTTTGAATCAGACATCCTACCCTAAGAGTATTCATTAAAAAACAAATTAAAAAATAAATTTTTATTGGATTGCTTAATTTATTTTTAAATAAATTATTTAGGATTGGCAAAAATTGATTGCGCCTTTGCTGTTCCTACCAATTGATCTCATGATGAGGCATTTGACAGTCCCTCAGTCAGAATTTGGGCTCACTGTGACTCAGTATAAAAACAATTACGCAAAAAAGAGTAAAAAATAACATCAGTATTCAGAAGATATTGTAAACTATATAGGATAGCTTTCTAAGAGCAGTGACTTAGAATTTTGATCAGCACAAAGAGCAATCAAAACCTATGGTAATTAGGAAAATATTTATGAGAATCCCTCCTTGAAAGATTTTTGTTTACAGTTTATTCTGCTGAGTGCCCTTCATTTTCAGTGCAAGGTTCTTATTCTTATTCTTATCATTATTCTTATTCTTATTCTTATTCTTATTCTTATTCTTATTCTTGATTCTTCTGAGAAAAATTTATTTTCTGTAATACACATTTTGTTAGACACAAAAGTGGTATTCTTTCAGGAAAACAGAATATAACTTCCTCCAGATGTGGTGAAATCAATGGCTCATAAAAAAGAACCCTCATGCTTTTGAGGAAAACATGAATGGCAAAAACTCATTGCATATTTTTGCCACTGTCAAATTAATTGGAACAGCATGTTTGCTTTACATACATGTTTTCTACATGACAAAAAAACTATTAAATGCAATGTGCATTTGTGTTCTTGTATGAGGTTCTTTGATTTTAGAAGTGGGAAGATTGGAAGTACAGATCAGAGAATTAATAACACTGCATTTACTATGATAATAACTGGATAATAGATAAACGTGTTTATTTTGAAAAATTTATGTAATCTATTGAACAAAGCCAGTGTCCCCTCCATCTTTTATATACTGTTGTTAGAGAGACTATAACCCTGTGAATTGATTTATAGCTGGGTATTAATTTTTTTAAAGTTTCAACAATCAGAGTTCCTAATAACTATAAGATAAATTACCAAGTCAAGGGATGATAGAATCATAAAATGGTTTGGGTTGGAATCAGACCTTAGTAATCACTGAACTTCAATCTACCTGCCAAGGTCAGGGACACCTTCCACTAGACCAGGTTGCTCAGAGCCCCACACAGCCCAGCCTTGAACATTTCTGGAGATGGGGAAGCCAGAATTTCTCTGAGCACCCTGTTCAAGCACCCCACAGTGAAGATTGTCTTCCTAATATATAATCTAAACCTACTTTCTGTCTTTTGAAGCCATTCCTCCTTGTCCGGTCACTACATGCTCTTGTAAAAAGCCCTCTCCAGCTTTCTTGTAGGTCGCTAAGAGCTCCCCAAAACCTTCTCTTCTCCAGGCTGAACAATCCCAACTCTCTCAGCTTTTCCCCGTAGGAGAGGTGCCTCATCCATCCAGTCATCTTGTTGACCTCTGGTCTTGCTCCAATAAGATCATATCTTTCCTGTACTGGGATCCCAGAGGTAGATCAGCATTGCAAGTGGGGTTGCAATGATGATTTACAATGAATAGTATTTTCTTAACATATTGTCATATGTTACTCTTTCTATTCCCTCAAAAATCATCATATTTGAAAATATTTTATAATGCACATTGCTGTCTTTAAAAGGTTATCCCTCAGAGATACCAAACAGTCCTAAGGTTATGCTTTGGCTCTATTATTAAGTCTGCATAGCCAAAAGGGGTTTTTTTCCTTATGTTTAATAGGAAAAAGCTAATTTTACTATAAATATGGATGTTTATATCCTTTGTTAACTATTTATTTATTCTTCATTTAATGGAACATTGTTTTGGAAATTTATTAGATTGTCTTTTCTTATGAGGAAATACTTTGAACTTCACTGTAAACTTTCCTTACTAGACTGAAGCGTCTGATAATTCTGATGCTATACATGGCACAAATCCTATAGCGATAAAAAAATATAACTGCAAAGGGTAACATTCATAAGGTCATTTAACTAGGAAGCAAATTTTTTTCCTAATGAGGTGAAAGAATGGTAGGTTTTAAAAGCATATTTTGTTTTCACTTAAAATATGGAAAGCAACTATGGAAAGCTATGACTTTTCTGTCACAGCATCACATGTAAAAATTGATTATGGTGTTAAAAGAGTTACTGAAAACCCAACAAAAGCACATCTTTCTTCTGCCATGGTGTCTATCACGTCTGAGACCAGAAAATCCTCCAGTGTTCCATGGAGTGATACTAGAGAGCTGGGGAAAGGCAAAACCTGTTTTCCTGAGGAACTGTAAAAGTAGTAGAATGAGGATACTCTCACTATGAGCAGAAAGACCCTGAAATTTATGTTACCTTATCATCACTTTCAAAATACACACAAGTAATAAATTTAGAAAAAGTCAGTCTTACAAACAAGTGCAGAATAGTGAAAATTCAGCTTTGAATTTGGCAAAGCTCCTACTTGTGTCAAACAAGACTGATCATACTTAAAGAACAATATTGCATCTGTCCAGAGCATGCCAGGTTCCTTCACTAGTGGGGCAAAAGGGGTCTTGCATCAGACTTTTACCCCTGCACCAAATAAATGCTCACTTAATTCTTATTTCCTTGATAATTTTGCAAGGTTTCCCTCACAATGAATATGGTTTTCTTTGTTTTAGGGAGGAAAAGGAGGGAAATTAAGTTGCCCTTCCTGAATACACAAATATTGCACTTGATATAAAGCATTTAAATAATTAGGGGTAAAAAGACCAAGAGAGAGTCTTGCATATTATATGTGAATGCTATAGCAATTACCCAACAATATAACACAGAGTAATTACCAATGACTGGACCTCTTGTTTCGAATTAACTCGTTTCCTGAATGCTCTCTATGAAAGTTCTTCTGTTGATGAAGACACTGATGGAGGAATACTTAGTACATATAACATACTATGTTTGGTCATGAGCTACATACCAGGTTATTCAACACTGAAATGATTCCAAGATGCTGGGTATAGAAGCAATTAGCTATATGGAACCTTTTGTGGAATTTTATAGTCTTAGAGACTTCAGGTAGCAAGTCACTGTAGGATCCATGGATCAAAACAGACACTGAAAATGTGCCTGAATTGCACAAGCAAAGGCATGCAGGAGACAATGGCAATGCTAAGAGAACTATCAGTCACCATGCATCTTAACAGATAACTTCACATACCTGCACCTTGGTTTGTATTTTTGGAACTTCAAGATAGAAGCTCTAATTATAATTATGCCAGAAATACTATTACTTTCCATACCGCTACCTAGAAAGAAGATTATACTGTAATATTCTGTTGTAAGGCAAAATTTCTCTGCAAAATTATTAGTTCTTCATTCCCACCCCTCCCTTCATCAAAAATTCCCCATTCCCTTCCCTATTTAATAATTCATAATGGGATGCATAGAATGCAATTTAAATATAATTTGTAGTGACTGAGCATGGTAGGGCTTCCACTCACACAATTTCTGCTAAATACTTTCTAAAGTCTGTTCTGCCCTTGCAGAAGTAGTAAAGGAGTATCACTGTCTTTTTTGAGTGGTTGATCCATATTAGAAATTACTAAGTCTCTCACATCTTTCAACCAAGGAGTTAAATGGGGAATCCTGATATTCCTAGCAAAGATAATGATAAACCCACTCTTTTAAAACATTGCAATCAGATAGGGAGTTCCTTCCACACAGAAGATTGTCAGAGAGCATATGGGTTTGTCCTCTAAAGCTCAGTCAATGTGAAAACAGCAGAAATGTTTACCCTTTGGCTGTCAGATATGTTCATGTGCCTGGACCATAACTATCAAAAATGCTATCCTTGATACCTCTCCGTTGTTTGATTGTTTGTTAGTTAGTTTGAGGTTTTGTTTGTTTGTTTGTGATTTGTTTTTTGGGTTTTTTGTGTTTGTTTTGTTTGTTTTCAGGGTTTTTTTGTTTGTTTGTTTGTTTTTGTCTATGTTTAAAAGGCTACACTTGCACATAATAGCATTTTTATTTTCCATCGCTTTCATATGAATTAGGCCATTGTACTTATAAATAAAACTCTTACTTAGAAAGATACTTGATATGTGTGTTAGCAATTGCAATTAAGCAATTATGCATTTCTTTATTACTCAGCAATACGGGATTTCGTTGGTTCAATCTCTTACTGTGTAATTGTTTCAAAATTCAGCAATATGTTAGTGTAAAAAGGTAGAAATTCTAAAGAAATATGATGGATATTCAACTTTGTGTAACTGTGATCTGAGAAACAATGCAGCAATGCTGCTTATCTGATTTATAATGGAAGATGTCTTGTGGAGTTAATCTAGGTCCATGAAACAAGACATAAGGAAAACAGCTCAATTGTTTTAACTGTTGATTATGTATTTAATTTTGAGAAAAATGTTCTGCACTACGGGAGTCATGATTAACCTCTGACATTTTACTTGAAAGGAGAAAAGCATCTTACAAAACAGTCAAGCAATTTTACTCCTTTGTAGAGGAGAAACAAATAATTCAGCATTGAAATTAACACAGCCATTTTTTTTCAGAAAGAGCATCACATGAAAAGTGACAGATTACCTTTAAGGGGTGAATGTGATTTGCACAGAAGTCGAAGTAGCTAATATCTCTTTATAAAAGAAAAAAAGGTGGTGTTTTATTTCTTCATGTAAATACTCCTGTAATGACTATTGCACATTTTCACTGTGTAATTTTAAGAGCACTTCATGCATTGTCTTTTAAGCTCAAATTAAGCCTCTCCTTTGGTCACCATGGTAAGCTTCTTTGTAGCAGTACAAAGGAAGTCTATTGTGTGAAATCAGGGAATCAAAGTAAGATAGAATATAAGCAAACTGTTTATGTATGGATCTTGCTCCTGCTGCTATTTCATATGTCATGTGATCTATGTATATTCTTCCTCCTATTTGACCCGTATGCCATATGTGTCTTGATTCATTTGAAGATTCCCACAATATGCAGGAAAACCTGCATAAGCAGTGAAAATATTTCCCTGCTTGAGGAGATATTCTAGTACAAACTTTTCACTGCATAGTGCATTTTTCCTTTGTCAAGATGGGCAACTCGTCCTTGCATGAGAGTGGTGATAGGAGATATATTAACCTCTGATGAATTCTAGCAAATGAGTGTGTAGAAGGTTGAACTCAAACTGCTGTGAAACTATGAAGACAGAGAAAAATAGAGTGGAATCTAACTTGACACCTTTCATGCCACTAGACTCAAGTATTTTTCTCAGAGGGCTGCATCCTGCAATATTTTGCTATGAGTCCCATATACAGCCAAGCCTCATATTGGAACAATACACTTTATTCTTTAAGATTCTTCTCAGCGATAGAAAGAACACATGAGGCTCTTGTGGTCTTTGAAATACTATGTAGGTATAAAACACACAATAATTAAGACATCTGTCAGCACACCATTTCAATATTTCAAATTTCTAGCTTACTTTCTGGCAAAGGACATCAGAAATCTGCCTATCCTCACAATATTAAATTATTACCCACTCTTCCTCTGTGTAGTCAAAAAACTTGCATTGATTATTCATGTACAGTACCATTTTCATATATAAAAAAGCAGCCTCTCCTTTTATGCCCTTTGCTTGCTTGTGCCACATATTAATAATTTCAAAATGTTCCGAAATCTAATTTGTCTTCATATAAAAGGGAAAAAAAGACAGAACCAAGTATATCAACAGGTTTTTTTTCTGCTTTCTTGCTTGACAGTTTGAATGGGTGATCTTAAAGGTCTCTTTTAACTTTGATGACCCTATAATCCCTCTGCTAGGACCTCACATTTTGATGGCCTCTTAAAAGCCATAGAAAGAAATCTTTCTATTTGAAAATTTCATGTGGTTGGCAACTGTACATATGCTGAAGCTAAGTTTGAGACATAAAGTCAATTGATATCTCTCCTAATAGAAACACATTTTTGTATTGCACTGTTACTGGTTTACCTGGGGAAAAATACAAATGTGGTAGTAACACTTTCACAAGCAGTTAAAATGTGTTAGCACTTATTTTTTAAAGATTTCTAACTTAGCTTTGAAAGAAAAATTACTTCAGAACATCATCTGCTGTTCACAATTAAAATTGAGTACACCAACATACTGAGTAGGAGGGTGAGACTAGAAGCAAATTGTCTGTTCATACAATGCTTTTGTTATAGCATTCTGAAAACAAATATATATTTTGTTCTGATTAATGACAACATTTAGTGGCTGATTTCTGAAGGCTTTTTTTCTTAAAAGACGATTAAGTTTGATCTTGCCATTGTACATACAGTAGTTCAGTGGAAGGTTGTATTTATGGAAAGACACTGGAAAATGGGTTGGGGAGTTGAGTGAGAAGTCCAAAGAAATGTTAGAAAGTGTGAAGAAGAGATATATTTGGAAACATAATTTTTAAACATTAGTTAGGATGGAAAAATTAAAATTAAAATGACTTTAACCTTTGTTGCAAAAAAGGAATGAAAAAAATATGAAATACTGGTATCTATAGAATCTAATGAAAACCTAAGCAAAAACAGACAAATATCCAGATGAAGATATCCAAATATGACAAAGTCATGTTAAGAAAACTATTATACAGCTACTAAAAATAAATATATGTGAAAACCAGAGAAATAATAAAGACTACTTAGTGTTTTCTTTTTAATACTTTCTCTAGAAAGCATTGTAGTTGTAAAAGTTACTGCTAGAATAACAAATGCACTAATTATTCTAGAACTGTCCAAAATCTTTCCCTAGCCTGGATCTAAGACCTGAAAAAATTGATTAGAAGCTTTTGTTTTTCCCAGATGCCAGACTGTTACTACCTTAAATTTAAGTTTCCAAAGGTCCATATGCAGTCTTGTGCTTACTACTCAAAAATATGAGAAAATTGGCAGATTTTTGGAAAAGCTGCAAGTCTAGATCTGAATCTCCCATTAGAATTTACAGAGTTGTTTCCCTAGCTCTCTTATACAGACACTGCAACCTCTCATCCTCAAGTGATATTAATATTGACCCATCTGATAAAAGATGAGGGGACCACATATTGCATATAAGAATGCAGTCCATTCCAGTAGAGTCAGGGAACATTGTTGGATCAGACTATGGCATCTACTATCAGGTAGATGTGTATTTGAGTGTCATCAGCAAAAGCTCCAATTCAAAAGAGTGGAATTAGAAAGAACAAGGGACACTTTTAAAAAAAATTACCAGATGGAACTTCAAAAAAGTTGGTTATCAGATGAATAGTGTGATGAAATATGATATATCAAAGACTAAGTGTAAGAAATTTTAGAGTAGAATTATGTTTATAGAAATTAATTATAGACAGGTGTTGGGGGTTGANGCCATCAGCCCGGCCTCTGCAGCTGCGCGGGACCGGCTCTGCCCATAGCACCGGGAACTGAACCCAGAGAAAGCTTGCATCCAAAGACTGGGACTGAGCGATACTGTTCTGTTTTGTTGTCAGTTTTTATAGCTGTTGTTGTTTCTGCTGTTTACCTTGTTAGATATATTAGTAAAGAACTGTTATTCCTACCCCTATTATTTCATGCCTGAAAGCGTCTGATTTCAAATTATAGTGATTAAAAGGGAGCGGATTACAGGGAAAGGGGCTCATCCCTCTCCTTGGCAAATACCTGTCTCTTAAACCGGGACAACAGGTTTTTGAAACAATTTTTTCACAAAATGCTGTGCATTTGATGCACAAGAGAATGGATTCATTCACTATAGCATGATGTATACCTTTCTGTAGGAAGAAAATCTTATAACACTCCTGAAATAGTGAGTGACATGCTTGTATATGCTTGTGTGAAGTATGAATAAATAATTTTTCTTTATATTTTGCAGGTTGTTTACAGGTGACCATTCAATCATATAATAATTTCCACTGTCAGCTTCAAGAGCTTGTTTAATCAATTGAAACATTTTTATGATCCTAATATTCATTCTGGTTGAATTTATTGGCCATGTATGGTACTAGACACTGTACAAAACCATGATTTCGTAGTGGAATTCACACAGTTCATGTATCTACTTTGTGAATTACCAACTCCAATTATTATTAAATATTAAATTTTCAGACAACCATAAAATTATTTCTCTAAATAACTCTGTTTGTTAACCTTTATTACCTTCTTTAAACATATATCCTATCAACATGGCTGCATGCATGCAGCCATCTTTTGGTACAGCAGTGCAAATTGAAAATACAGATCTTGAAATAGCTCCAATTAGCTTTTAACAGAGTTTATTACTTTACCATTGTTATACCAACTTTTTCTCCTGCAAATTCTTATGCATCAAAAATATTTTGTGACCAAAACGAACATAAGTATAGAGGCATTACAGATACATGAAACAGTTCACATAACTAAGTGTTCAGAGGAGTAAGGTTAAGTGGAAAGTTATTTCTTCCAAACATACCTGGTGCTTGGTACCCTTCATTATCCCTTGTTTTGAATTTAAATGTTAATTTAATTAAGTAACTGTTTAATACAATAATAAAATTTCTGCACTAAGTATTTAATCTGCTATGTTAAAACAATTAAGACTTGAAATGATAAAGAAAAAAAGCTGTAGCTGCTACAAAGTCTGACACCATGCAGCAGAAATGTTATACATTCTTGTTCTAAAAAAACTAAGAGAAAACTTTTAGGCATGCTAGACTGAGCAGAATATTACATGGAAAATTATAGGTGAAATAAATCATTATATTACTTAGCATAGAAAGGTAACACATATTTTGGCATTGGTTTTCATTTTGGTCATCCAACAAGAACATTTTTATAGCTCTTAAAACAGGAAACTAGAAGTTTTGGCACGACTATGTGAGCAATATTATTTTTTTGTGCTGAGGTATTGTTTGTATGCAAGACAAATGAGAAAGACTGCTTTCATTATCTTTGCAGAGAAAATTAGTTGTGCTTGAAAACATGCTTTGAATAATTTATACAATTAGAAAGTAAAAAGAAAGGGGTTCATTTTGTCATGTCTCTTTAAATCTGTACTATTGGTCTTGCCTTGTCTTTTCAGGGGAAACCTAGTGTTAGCAACGTGGGCAACCTGCTGTGGACAGAACAGTAGTTTCATAAAACAGAGTAGTGGTAATGATGTCTGTGAACCCCATGGAGATAGCTTGAAACTTCTGACAGTGGCTTAGTGAAATTAAGACTTTCTTTTTGGCTTGGAAATCTTTTTATTTCCCTAATTGGGCTGTATCTTGTGGTGATGTAATACATGTTTAAAACTTGCATCTTTATTGTGTAATTTTTAGTTTCAATCTCTATGTTCTTGATTTGTTTATTTACTGAGAACAATTACCCTTTTACCTACTGTTATATATTTTCAATAGCTGAAAAGACCCTTAGAAGTAAAAATAATTAAGTATTCTATCATACTGACAACAAACCTTACCTGATAAAAATCTGAACATTAACTAAAAGGTAGAGTTTGTCCTACAGAAAAGGTTGGTATGTGTCACTGAGTACCACAAATGGTTTTACAAGCAGATAATAGTTTCATTTGTCTTAACTCAAATAATTAGAAGATCTGTTCACTGAGCCTGTGCACTGTGCATCTTTTTGTCTGCTGCAAGCTGCAGTGTAACAAGAATTGAGGCTTGGAGTTAATCTTCATCCCACAAATAAAGTTAGTGCATCCAGATTTGGAAAATGACAGCAATAATATTCCCATAGTAAAGCTGGAGCTTAGTCCTGTTATAGCTATTAAAAAGCCTATTCATACAAATTAAATCCATTCCATATCTTGGCCTCTGATGACAGCTCCATTTTTTTTCTTGTCTGGTTTGAATTACCTCAAGTCTGTACCCAGAAAGAATTTATCCCTTTCAAAAGACTTCTCCAAGCCTATAGTAAATTCACATGGGTCATCCCATCAGTGTGGTGAATTTGCATTATTATTTCATTATGAGAAGGAAAGAAAGAGGATAAGATCTCTTGCAGTGATGGCAGCACCTAAATCAACCTGAACGCATGATTAAAGCTGGCATTTATGACTTTAACTGTCAAAGAAAACTAATTGTAAATGTGGATAATTATGGTCTTTTTTATTACACCATTTTCCTCCTATTTATCACAGGATAAACTACAGACAATAGTATTGTTTGCATTTAGCTCTTGGTTACTTGAAGACTATTTATGCAAATGAAAATTGATCTAGATTCTCAAATTTATGGGTCTATTTTAACCTAGTTTCAATCATGCTGTAAAAACCCTGAAAAAGGTGACAATCATACAGCAATATTCATGGTAGCGTATTTTGTATTGTCCCACTCATAAGTATCCTTCCTTTTTAGTGTGTGCCTGGTTAATTTGTTTCTCATGAATGCTACTGAATAAGTAAGCTACTTAAACTATCTTCTCACAGGAGGTATTTTCCTTTCTCTTTTATCATCATTCATATGTTGCTTGTATGAAATATTATCCCACAGAGCTGTATAAATCATATTTTAATAAACTGCTTTTACCTTTTGAGAGAAAGAAGTTCCTAAAACTCAGGAATAAATGTTATGATAACAACAGGTTTATCATAGTTTTTTGAAAAACAACTACAGGAACAGTTGTAATAGGTTTTTTCTTCACATTGTTTTAAATTTTTTTTTACCCCGTCTTGAAAAGAATCCCAGATAGAAAAGATTAGACATATCCAGAGCAGGAAATTTTGGATGTTGAAGATTATGCAAGATGAAATTTTTGCACTTTTCTTTGATTAATGTTTATTAAAACCCAGGACACACTAACTGGGGCATCTGACCTTTCAAAAGATTAATGAATAAAAAAAGGGGACATGAATAAAAAATCAAAAACTATGAAAAAAGAATATAGGAAATTAATTTATGATATTTGACAGTAAAAGAGTTATGATTGACTAACAGGTGTCTATGAGGTAGAAAATTTGTTTTTTCATGGTGATGCCTTAAGTTTTAGCCTTTATATTTTCCGGGTTCTGTACTGCAGTAGTATGTAACTCTGACCTTCATATAAAGTGTAAGGAAGTTATCTTCACAGTTTAGTTAGACAAAACAATCCTTTTCCAGCCTGAGAACCAAGGACACTGCTGCAGCTTCAGGCCCAAAAAGTATAAACAACAGCGAACTGAGGAGAGTAATCAAGGAGTATGGGGCTTCGTAACCTGGAGCTGTAATTGGACAATTAACCCCAATATATAAATGGACCAAAACTTAAAAAGAGTGAAAACTTGTGGCCAGGTATCCATCTTCTACTGTACTGCCCAAGGTGTATCCTTTGAAGGCTTTTTAATAAATACATTATTCCTTTAACACTGTCTAGTCTCTGTTCTAGGTAGCCTCTAGCCTTGGTTTAGTTTGATTTTTCCTGGCCAATGCACCAATAAATGTTAGAGTTTAGGTTTGCTAATTTCAATATACTAATTTTCTTTTGTGAGATAGAATTACAAGTAAAAGCAAGGCAGGCCTAAAACTTAAAAGGGAATGAAAGGAAAACTTTACTAACAACACAAAGAAAGGGAAAAACATTCAGAATAAGATCTTAGACCACTCCTTCCTCCCCTCTCTCTCACTTCTTAACAACAGCAACATACAAAAAAAACACTACAGTCAGTTCCCAACTTAAATAGTATTTTTCAGTTCACTTCAGAGAGAGAAGTTTCCCCTTGTCAGGCCATAGGGACTTCTTCACTAGGAGGGAAAAAAACCAAGTTCTTTTGTGGTTTCACTTTCCATGAACTCCTCCTTCACTTTCCCAAAGCTGTGCTTATGGGCCATGCTAAACTCATGGGGTATTTACTTCTAAGAATTAACTGTTCCACAACAAAAATTCTCTTTATCTCTCTCGCTGTTCGTGCTTCATCTCCAGAAACAGACATCCCCTTTTCTCCTTGGGGTGAAGGATTCTCAACACAGGTGCTTTTGGTCAGTGATCTATCAAATGGAACGTTCCAACCTCCCCATGTCATTCTCCACGGTTTACAGGAATTTTTTAGTGCAGTACAGTTCACCCCTACAGCTTACAAAAGGATTTTCAGCCAACCTTTATAGCATCTCCTCATTATCTTTCCATCAAAACAACTTAGCTCTTGCTTCACTGACTTTAGTGTCTTCTCTTTGTTCTTTTTCCCTCTGACACAGGGGAGGATTGAAGGTCTGCAAGTTTTATCTGAGCATTAAGACTTAAGATCTCACACGGGGAAGCTGCAGCCATGCCATGCTGAAGCTGTGCCAGGATCTCAGGAGACTTGAGAAAAATAAGGTTCACTGTTTTGGAAGAATTTAAAAACTTTAATAAAAAGACAATAGGAGACAAACATAAAGCAAAGGGTTAAAATGGCTGGGTGCTTGGCATGCTGCCAAGAGCACGGGGGAGCTTTGGGAGCACCCCTTTAAGTACATTTTACAATACATAATTTG
>VXBI01005993.1:0-48873 GCA_013397375.1 Toxostoma redivivum | reverse complement strand
TATAGCTGTGACCACATGGAGCCTGAACCAGAGTAAGCTGAACAACATGGTGCCACTTAACACCAAAAATCAGGTCACTCAAGAACTGTTATTCCTTTTCCCACCCTTTCCTCTTGATGCCCTCAGGCTCCACTGTTGGTGCCAAAATCTGTCCTGGTTTGAAAAAGACTGGTGTGTGCTAGGGAAGAGCAGGGCATTCCCTTGAAATGGANAAGACTGGTGTGTGCTAGGGAAGAGCAGGGCATTCCCTGGAAATGGAGAAAGTAAAATCCCTCCCTCTGAATTAGTATAATTTTGAAATTAAGTGGCTCTCAGGCAAAGATAGGGGATAGGAATAACAGTTCTCTACTAATATATCTAACAACACAAATAAAACAACAACAACAAATATGAAATTAACAACAAACAGAGCAGCATCCCAGTTCCAGTCCTTCTTGGCCCAGGCTCCCTTCCCTGTGGTGCAGTTATGGGTGCTGGGCGTGGGCTGATCCGAGTGCTGGGGGGGTGGCGGTGGTGTCCCAGATGGGAGAGGGATGGAGGAGAGACCTTTGCTCACAGTGTTGGTTCCAGTGCTCCAACAGGATGCTTGGAGATGGCAGGCTGGAGCAGAAGAGCATCCTAGCAGGGGTGCAGGGTCCAACATCCCACTGTTGGGATGGTGGGGCAAGGTTTTCCAGCAGCCATCCTTCTCCTAGAGCCAGCAACGAGCTAGTCCCAGCAACTTCCCCCCACTCTCCCTTACCTGCCCCTGATCTCACTGTGTTCCCCCCCTTCCCCCCTGGCCCTGCGAAAGAAACTCCAAAAAAGAAACAGGGAGCCTCCTCCTCTCCCTGTCACTAGCCATCAGTGCTTCTTAGCATGTCGATGGGAAAAAATTCCACAGACAAAGAGGAAAGGAAAAACCAACCCCTAACAGGGAACTGCAGATCTACTGTTTCTCTAATAAACCTACTTGCTCATACACCTTTTTGTTATGCAACACCTACGTATTATATTCCTCTGTTACTGACCCCTTGCCAATTGCAGATCATAAAGGTGGTGCTGAGAAGGGTTGGTCAAGACTGAGCTTGACAACTCCCCACATAGAGCCAGCACGGGTCTTCCCCTCCTCTGTCCAGCAGCTGCCAGAGCCATCAGTGGCCATCAGCACAGAGATTTTGTGAGGTACAGCAGCTGAAGTCTGTCCTTGCCATGGGGGTCAAAGGGATTGTGTTTGTAGTGACTGTGCTTGGGATAAGCATAAAGGGTTTTGTACATCCATTTGTCTTGATTTACTCTGCACAGGTGCCTTCATTGCAAGTTCTTCTAATACAGACCACACTTCAAAATTGTGCTGTATGGACACTGGTTAAAAATGCCACTGCATCATGTATTTAATTTGATGTTCTTTTGACTCACACTGGACCTTCATTACATAGGGAGTTTTTGAAATGCAGCACTTGTCTTCACTGTTTGGAACCTCCCATCAAACACACAATCTCTTGTTTTAAGTGGATTTATTAGCACTGGCCTAGACTTCACCTTTAAAACAATAAAATTATCAGTAGATAAATTAATTTTCATCACTTCTGTACTTGATTTAGTAATAGTAAGACCCATTGGCTTGGCAGAGTTTGCAAGACCATCTGTCTTTTTGTGATTATCTTCAGCTAAATGCTTTTCTGTGCTAAGAAATCAGGCTTGGTGAACTGATTCAGCTCTGCCAATAAGTACTATAAATTTTGTTTGAATGCTCAATAGGATGTCAATTGTGGATAGAGGTGATGTTCACCTACACTTAAGCAATGATTGGTTGAGAAGAAAGGGTGATGTTTAACCTGCCCTTAGAAATCATTCATAGGCTGTGTGCTTGCTTTGTCTACCTGTTGGCCAACTCAGCCTTCTGAATAGTGGTGTAAAAGCCAGAGCTCTGAAGATTTAGAAAGAAAAGGGATTTCTCTAACTCATTTTGATTTCATTGTGGGTATGTTTGTTTCAACTATTGCTATTTTTTCTTTTAATAACAGGTTTTAAGGAGCATTTACCTACATGTAGATTTATGACATTACAAATCCCAGTTACAGACCTAAGTTGACTGAATGTATCAACAAAAGGTTGTGGAATCATTTCTGAAAAATTCGCTGTAGTAATTGCAGGTAGAGCATCTACTTTGAAAAAGAATTCGTTCTGCAAGTAATTCAGGAAGCAGCAACTTTGATAGCCTTGATCACTTCACAAGAATATTGTGAGTTGGAAGGGACCCACATGACTCATTGAGTCCAACTCCTGGATCTGCTCTGAATGCCACAAAAATCACACCGTGTGCCCAGGAGCATGGTCCAAATGCTCCTTGAGCTCTGCCAGGCTGGTGCTGTCATCATTGCCCTGGAGAACCTGTCCAATGCTCAACCACCCTCTGGGTGAAAAACTTTCTCTTAACATGCTTCAAAGCAGTTCCAAGTGGAGAGCTATTTTTCTGTGTTTATGTGCACACCAGTTGAAGATTAAAAATCAGAATGGAAAATACCAGCAAAGTGCTAGTGTTTTCTAATTAACCTTTAAGAATTAGAGACTACAGATGCTATAAAATTCTCAAAAGGTGAAATTTCTAGAACTATATAGGAGGGGACCAACTTAGGGGACATTAGCTTCTCTGAAAAGACTCCCATGCTGTTTTAAAGTCAGGTGTTTTAAGGGATTAGTACACCAGACATCATCTTTAAAATGGGAAATTTTCTTGTACCACTACAAATATGAATATGAGGGATATGTATTGCTGTACATATTCCTCAATCATTCCTGAGGAAGAGCAAACCTTTGCAAGCCTTTTTAGCTTGGCTGCTTGTGGATTAGCCATTTGTAATTTTAAACTATTCCAGCTTGGTGTTTGGGTTTGTTTTTAAGGGCTGAACCTCTTCAATAATGTACAAGAGACTCACTTTTTAGTTTTGAAAAATGAATTTGTGTAGGGAAAGCTGCATCTTATATGTTTAAGACTTTCCTTACTGGTAATTGTTGTGATAGTAAATTTGTATCAAATAATTCTTCTTCATGTGTTACTGTATTCAGTAACATTTTTGCCCTTACAAGCCTTTATTTACTGCACAGCAGTGGTGTAAGCAGGACCAGTCCCCAGAGGCTTGTATTTTCAGAATATGCTGTCCTTTGTAAGAAGGTTTGTATTTGAGGTGTCAGAAGTAACTAATGGTTTTTCAGAAGTCCTCTGACCATTTCTTTTAAGAAACATTGTCAAATTTTCTTTTTGTACAGCTCATAGCTTTATATTTGCCCTAGATTCTAGTGAAGGGCTGTTTCTGGATTCAAGTGCTCTGGGCTCACTTTGCACCCAGCTATTCCAGCCCCCGAGGAGTGAGTGGCAGGCAGCTGGAAGGACAGCAAAGGGGAGCTGGCTGAGGCACAACAAAGGCAGCTTTTGGCAGAAGGAGCCCCGAGTGTGACCTGCCTCACTGAAATACTGAGATGAGGTGTTTTACAAAGAAAAAGATTGAAGGGAAAACTGACAAGTAGATAATTCTTATTCAAATTGTTACTATAAATTTCACAGAGTAAGATTATTAAAAAAAAATCCAAAACAACAGAAAACCAAAAAAGGGAAAATCCAACAGCCACTAATAATACCAATAAAAAATCACCATCACATAACCAAACTAAACCAACCAACCAACTCTCCCCAGAACAAACAAAAACCCTAAACCAACCAAAAAATCCCGCAGAACAACAAAAAACAAAGAAAGCAAAACAAGGGGTAGAGCTATGATCTAGGGTAAATCGCCTTACACCAATGGGTTACTTTCTTAATTTAAACAGAGATATTTTTGACTTTGGAGATTTTAAATGTGCAGCTATAAAAAGCTGAACAGCACAAAGGAGATATGTTTTCAGTTGGAAAGTTTGCTATTTAATTAGAAAAAACCCCACATGTACAATTTTAAATACAAGAGCACTGTTTTCCAAGGCTTCTCTCCTGACTGCCCTTTGCTTTAGCATTACCCTGGATGATCACACCTGCTGCTCCCTCCAATTCTGTTTTGGTTTCTGCATTATTTTGAAAGCTTACTTTCCTATTCCCAATTTCCTCAGTCCTAAAGACTTGCATATTTATAGACAATTATATTTTCCTTATGTAAAACAAGCAGAGGATTTATATGGAATTTATAGTCTTGTTGGAACCTGGGTAGTTATAGGGGGAATAAGCTGTTAACTGGGTGTTTGATGCAGTATACTTTAGTCTACAACACTGGGTAATACAGGGGGATTACGGTTGCTGATTCTTAAGGCTAAATGTATCTTTTTTTCTTTAATGCTAATGCAAAGACAAAGTCCCTGGTCTCAAAGGCTACCACCAGAAAGAAGTATGCAGATTTGACATGTAATTTCCATTTGCTAGCCCCAATGCACTCATGTTGGAAGATACTCTTCACATTCCCACGACAGGAATGAATCACAGCCATTTGGTTTTGTATACTGGCTAGTAAATAATTTATCCTCACTTAGCCATTCATTCCCAGCATCAAACTACCCATTACAGACATTGTAGTGGGGCATATAATTTTTATAACTGATGTCTATACCATATGTCCAGGGAGTCAGCTGAAGGTGGTTGGATTTTTATTGGAAATGAAATAAAATTACACAGCTACACTATTTATAAAGGCTCCTAAAAGTTTGGTCTCAGCAGAGGCTATTCAGAAGAAGTATAGACCTACAGAGATGTTTAAATAGTAATCAGAGATTGATGGCCGTTGAGACTGTGAACAAAGAAAAGGTTTTATTGCTTCTGGTTTTGTTTTTTTGCCAGAAATATAGATGCCTTTTTACAGAGATATTTCTCTGGATACTTGACCTCTCTGAATTTAAAGAAAATAACAGAGAAAGTAAGAAATCTTACAGTCCTGAAGAACTGAAATAAACACTTGAAATTAGAAAGGAACATTAAGTAATGTCAGCATTCAGGATTAGTAAATAATGCCAATGTTATGGAGCTCAGTTAAAGCTGAACTGCTTTCATGATTGCCTCAATCCCAGATTGTAAATGCTCTAAATTAGCAAATTGAAATTCACACCAAAGTAGGTTCCATTTTGATTCTTGTTCTTTCAAGTCTTTCTGGTCATTCAGGTCATCATTTTGATTCTTGCTGTGGTCTTTTTTATTAGTGGAAAATAAAATGTTTTGTGCCATCATATTCACTTCAACTGCAACCCATCATGAAATGTACAATACTTGTTTGTAATGTCATTTCATTTTTAAAGAGCTTTTTTAGTAATTTAGGATAGCTGTTTTATTCCACCTTTGAATTAATTTCTTCATAACAACAACAACAAAAAATTCAACGAATCATTAGTTACTTGGAAGAAAAAATATGTGGGTGAAAAATAAATAAGTGGGGGGTGGGGGTTGTGGGTTTTTTTGTGTGTGTGTGTGTGTTTTTGTGGTTTTTTTTTTGTTTGTTTGTTTTGGGGTTTTTTGGTTTGTTTTTGGTTTGGTTTGGTTTAGTTTTTTTGGTTTTTTTTGTTTTTTTTTTCCTGTGGGATTATTGTTTTGTTCAGAAATTTCCATTTCCATTTCAGTTGAGGAACCTTATTTGTAGAAACAGGCTGCTGATGTTTAGCTGGATGGCTAAACCAATGGATTAGTAATGAGAAAATGATGATGTTTTCTGAGATATTTGGCTCTCCAATAATGGCCACTGAATGCTTAGGATTCTGACAATGAATGTGTCTTATTTAAATTACTAAACAGCATGTTTTGATAAGGAATCAGTGTTTGATAATGGGTAAAAAGCTTATGGTGGCGTCCTGTGACTGGAGCATCTGGCAAGTTTCAGCTTTCCCGTATATATGCTCTCAGAGGACTGCAAGATGACTTATTTGAGTAAGTAGGTCTGTCAATATAAGCACAAACTCCTGCTATATACTCAAGTACCTGTGTACTTTGGCAGTTCTTTACTAAAAATGTTAGCAAAAGACTGGGATTGGTATCATTGCTTGAGCTGTGTGAGAGGGAGCATGGAGCACTGCAACTTGCCACAGCATCTGGCTGCAGTTCTTGGTCTCTGGCAGCATCACTGAGGCTGTTTGTGGTAAGTGAGCTTCTTCCTTCCAGCAGCACTGTAAGACAGTTACCCTTGTCCAGAGGAACCAGCCAGTGCCTGTGCCTGTATATTGTCCAAATCCCATTTCAGCCTGGCAGAATGGATGCATTAGTAGCGATGCTATGTGGAATGATACTCTTAACTTCCTTGCTGCCAGACTTTGTTTCAGCCTAAACAAAATCGACTTTATCTGAGTGCATAATTACATTGAATAGTGATATCTAAGCCTGCCTGGGATTGAGCCAGGTGGCAAGAGTACTGCAGAGGCTATAATCCAGACTGCTCTTCTCCCATATGTAAAGAGTTGGTGTGTTTAAGAGATTAAACCAATTTATCCCAAAGAGAAACAAAGAAAATGTTAATATTTAGTTTGAGCACCAAGCCTTCCAAAATAGATCATAGTATTTTGGGCATAAAGTGTGCTCTGGCAAAGGTCCACAGCAAGCTTTGAGACATTTTATAGTGAGTGGAACTGCCACACTGACATGCATGTACTGTGCTACACACTGCCCATGTGTTTCTGGTCATTCTTTTGCATCTAAGAAGTGACTACTAAAAAAAAAAAAAATTACAACTTAGAAACATATTATGTTTGAAATAATGTTTCTTCTCCATAGCTCCTCTTCAGCCGCTTTCCAATTGCATGATCCTCCAGCTTCCTTTTGAATAAAATGTGAAATATTTCTGCCACAGTCCACAGTATGTGCCTGGTCTAAATTGATGTAGGCATCATGTGTTCAGTAGAACACTTTTTTTTTGTTTATGCATATGCTCCCCATGCTGGTATACAAAAGTCTTTACACTTCTGATTAATGTAAATTAAAAGAATTTACTTGAATTAAGGGTTTGTTTAAAAAGCAAAGTATGAATTATACTGTGTGACCAACCCAATAATCCATCTGTATTTATTATTGATAGATTTCTATTAAATACGTAATGACCACAGTTCTGGGCTCTATCATGCTTTGAAGAATGACAACACACAGCAAAAAATCCCCTTCAAGCTATTTTAATATGAATTTTTTGATGGAGGCCTAAAGAAACCAAGTTGAGTCTACTTTGTAGATGTGGCCAGTAATAATATTAAAAACACCCATAAAATTACATAGTTTGGTTTCCCTTTGTATAGGAGATTAAAAAATATATATTTCCCAAGAAACTTGCTACCCTCTCTTATAGAAAGAGAATGGAGTGATTAACTTTAAGCCCCCTCCAGGGATTTTCAGAAGAAACTCCCACAAGGATGTAACCTACTCCCCAGAAGTATCCATGTAAATTGAGGCCAGAGAGGTTTCTTTCCCAGAAAGTACTATGGTTGAATAATTCCTTTAGTTTTCATGAGAGTTTAAAAGTTCTGCTCTGGTCTCTTTGGGTTTCTGTCTGATCAGACAAACAAGGAATGAACTCTTATCATACTACTCTTATGAAAAAATAGATCTTCTGTGACTGGGGCTTTTTTCATGTTCTTGGAAAAATGTCTCCCTTCTTTTTTCTGTACAGCCTCTTGATATGGCTTATGGATATGATTTTCATCTGTGTATTACAATATAGAAGAATATTTTAAATTGTACTCTCATCAGTGCACAAATCTCAAGTTTTGTGGCTAATTAGTTCAAAATTGCCAATGTAGTGGCTTACCAGAGGTTAGGAAACCTCAAGTGATTTTCAGTTGTGAATGACTACTTAAATTGTGTATGTTTTTTTTTGCAAACTAGGCATCTCTAGCTTGGGGAGCAAGTTTGGATCCTAAGGAACCAAGATGCCCCTTGGAATCTGCAGTCAAATACCAAACTGTTGAATTATTGCCAAATTGATCCTATGGTAATAAAAATGATCAAGATGAGCCTTCGCAGTAAGAGTGTCTGATAAATAACTGTACAGAAGATATAATACTGTACAAAGAAAGTACACAACACTACATCTTAAAAATAAATCTGAAACACACAATGACTATGAAAATTACAATTAATACACGTAGATATATATACACAGTATAGATAATACATGTGGTAAATCTCCAAACCAACAGAGTGTATTTCTTTGTCATTGAATACTTTTTTTGCATAAAAAGAATCTTCCATATCCAGTTCATCTAGGACCATCAATATTTTTACTTCATTACTGTTGCACTACAAAAGCTGTTAGCAGGAAGCAGATGAGTATGAATATGGATCAGCTGAGAAGAATTTTCATTGCTTTTAAAGACAATACGTCCAACTTATAAAGTTAAATTATTTTATCTATATTTTTATTTATTTGCTTGCTTTACTTGAATCACGTATCAAGCATCATTCTTTGTTTCAAGGATGACCTGCAAGGAAAAACATCGTGGCGCGCAGCGGCGGAGTGGCACTGGTGGGGAGGTGCCAGAGGGCGCAGGACGTGCTAGTGCCGCGAGCTTCCAGAGAAGCGTCTTTGGAAAGACGTCCAGGAGCTAACAGGCACGTTCCCACTCCCGGGAGGAGTGGGATTTCAGCTCTTCTGTGAGAGCCCTGCTTCGGCCGACGCTGGAAGAACAGACGGAAGATACACGTGGTGATGCAAGGCACAGTTTATTCCTTCTCACAGGCCCCGAGCATAAACTGGCTCAAGGGGTTTGCAGGAGCAGGGTTGAGAGAGCCAGGGGGCGGGGCAGAGCATCTAACCAATTGTCTGAGGGCACAGGGGCGGTACCAGGGGGGAAGGGCCAATGAGGTACAATTGATTTACATAGAACAGGGAGGCATGGTGGGAGCAACCTTTTTGTAACCATCACAGTGGGAATGACTAAGTGCATTCCCTCCAGGGGAGAGGGACAGCCTTTTCCTCTGCTGGGCTTTCGGCCTCCACCAAAAAAGTACTTGATGTGACATAATTTTCAGCTTGTCTTTTTATGGGAAAAACAAATATTCTCGATCATAAAACTTTTGGGCTATTACCTGCTTGGACTGTTATTCAGATTCTCCCTGGCTGGAAGATTCAGATGTTGAGAAATGCTTGAAATTATGACAATAATGAAACAAAACTTGTAGAATTTCTAGGGCAAAGGCCAAATTAAATTATCTAGTTCTCTCTGCTAAAAATGTCAGGAAGTAAGAGTCAGTTAAAAAAAGAAAGAGAGACATTTCATAATTTTATAAAACCTTACTTGAAAAGTAATTGAAATGTCATTCTGGGATGTCTTCAAAGATTTGGAGACTTTTATTGAAACCAGTAGGGCCAGATGGAAGTGCAAGATAAGGGATGTGAGCATAAATAAAAAATTCCTTGGAGATCACTTGAATGTCTAAGTGTTTAGTTGTGAGAAAAGAGACACATAACAAGTTCTTTCCAGAAGTAAAAACAAGAAAATAAAAATGAATTTATTAATATACCTTTATTATTTTTGGTAAAGACTCTTCAGAAAATGATGAGTAATAATTTTAAACCTTTTGGGGATTACTTCTGACCTCACATTCACAAATGCATGTCTCAAGAAAGGGCAAATGACCTCCATTCTTCCAAAAGAGGGGGTTGATCCCAAGTGCTGAGAACATTTCAGTTGGCTCATTGACTTTGAGTGAGATTATTTGCATACATAAATATAATACATTGTTTAATTATGCCAATTTGAGCCTAAGCCAAAAGCACTCACAGAACAGAACTTCAAAGGACATGCTTCATCAAAGCAAGAATATATGGAGGAAAATTTTCAGAATTTTTTGGTGTCAGGATTCATGTCACTGAGAAAAACGAGATGTCAGTGTCCTTCATACAAAGATAATGAAAAGATTATTCCAGTATATAGAGAGCATTGTTTGGCTGTATTACTAAAGACCTTGGCTTGCTTGAAAAATGATCTCTGATGTTTCATTTTCTTATGATCTATGCACTGAATAGAAATCTCTTCATGGACTAGTACCCTTAATGAAGGTCCTAAATATATGGTAGCTGAATACATTAAAGAAGATTATTGTAAAATGGGGCATGAAAAAGAAACAAGAACTTTTTAAAACCTGAATTGGTACGTGGCCTCTTGGTGGAAAAAGCACTGTTATGTAAGTGGTCTGCCACCACTGCAATATACTAAAGGAAAATAAAAGGAGTAAAGCTTCAGTATTTCTTCATCCTGAAAATCTGTGTGATTAAGTCCTCAAAGACCTGATCCTCTGTGGCCTCACTTTTTTTGGTGAAAATTGAGTCAGTTCTCTTTTCCTTAAGAGAGTTCCTCTGCACAGGTAAAATAAAAACTTTGAAGCCTGAGGGTGTTTATGCCTATGTCACTAAACCCTAAATTGTCTTGGTAGTGGTCTGGTAGAGCCAGGAGCATAGAGGTTTAACTGTTTCCTAAAGGACATCTACAGAATGACTGGAGTAATCCCATTAAAATTATCCCCATTAAAAACAACAAACCCAACAGATAAGCAACAACCCCCAACCAAAAAACCCTCAAAATCCAACACAAACCCTCACAAACAAAAAACAACATGAACCTGGTATAATAACATCCTAGCTGGGTACTTTTCCAGAACTTGGTATTGGTGCAGAGTGTCTCAGAGTTTAGCTCTCCACACTTTTGTATACCATGACTGCCATGTGACACGACCACATTTATAGAGGAAAAAATCACTTTTTGCCAGATCTTCGTTGTATTTGAGGGGAAAAGACATATTTTCTGTATACCAGTGGGAATACTTTTACAGCTGGTTTTTCATGTTCATCATCTTGCCAATAACTAATTTTTCATTAGCTTGTAGGGTAAATTAATACTTTCCTTGCTTTCTGTCTTTCATGCACTTGCAGCCCAAGAGTGCTGTGCAAAGATGGATTGCCAGGACTCTGATGGAACCATCCTTGGAGGAAGATGTTTAAGTTCCCTTCCCCCAGCTGCTTTCATCCTGCAAGAAAAGTTTCTAAAATCTAGTTTTGTGGTGGCTAAGTGAGCAACTTTGCTTTCCAAGGTCTATGAAACCATTATCCTGGAAAGTAGTTATTAAAAAATAAAAATTGTGACACGGGATTAAATAAATGCTCTGTTTTCTGTAATTTACTACAAATTATGTGTAATCATATCCCTCCAGGATTCACTTGTAAAGAAGATTAAATCTTTCCTTTAGGCCAGCAACAGGTACAGCCAGGATGAGATAAGAGAGAAAATGTTAAGAAATGGCTTTGTAATTTTCTTTCTAGTTCTACAATTTTATTTATATTTTATTATATAAAATTAAAGGATTTAATCCACTTATTTTAATTTGAAATTGATTGCTAAATCAGACACTTTATGCAGAACATAATATGGTAACAAACCAAGGAATCACGTCTCTTTTGTGGAGGGATGGAGCAGTGCAATCACTGGTCTGTCCAGCCATTGTTTTGAAAAGTAAACTGAGAGGCACATGTTTCATTTCATGCAGTAACTGCACACACAGTCTGTAATGTTAAACCTGAGACACTGAGCAGTGTGCTAGGGTGAGATGCTGCTCAGTGGAGTTAATTTCTGAGCCTCTAGCTTGGGGTATGCATAACTCAGTCATTGATTTTTGGGGATTTTTTAAAAGCTTATTGATAATTTAAAAGCATTCATCTTCCAAAGGAGATTTCCCAAGTTCATTTTTCAAGGATAGAAATTTCTTTAATTCCATTTTGCATTTAGGTATCTGAGAAATTTGGGTAAGGAGAGGGGATAAACTCTGTGCTGAGCAAACAAGGGAGTTGTTTCCACGGTGAAGACCAGGCACTGCTTGTTAAAAGGCTGCTGAGATCAGTAGACAGCTGAAGTGGTCAGAACTCCAGAAGATGATTTGTGCTCTAGAAAATTATTTGGCTTTATTAATTTTTCTGAAGAAGTTAAGAAGCCTTCTCATAATATCTTAAGTGATAAAAATACACAGAATTGTTAAACAAACCTGTACTTCTCCATGTGTTTTCTTTTAAAATAAATTACTACTGTACCTTTCAGTGAACATCTTCAGGAGAAAAGCAATTACATTCCAAAATTTTTATTTATCTATTTATCAAAGTTCATGCATAAATTAAAAAAACAATAGGGTAATTTCCTTGAAACTTCACTTGCGAGTGCTGAATATGGTCTAGTTGCTCCTGTCCTCATGATACTCAATGAATTCTTCAAGGAATAGAAAATATGAGTTTGGTGGAGAAATATGCAGAAAGACATAGAGTCTCAAAATAAGAGTGTCAGAATGCAAGTTTCTTCAAAAGAACATGGATAGGAGTCAGTATACAGAAAAAGGCTGCATTTAATGACAAGGAAAATCTCTGTTTGGGTGCAATTTAATGACATTTCACAGTGATGCCATAGCTTAGTACAGACTGCACTGTCTATTCAGAAGTGCTTAGCTGCTCTCTTGTTTGTCTAACTTTCATCTTTTCTTCGTTCCTCTAGGACTTCATTGCACCTCCACCATGGATTAGACTATTAGACTGTTAGATTATGGACTTTGTTTTGGAGGCTATGTGTCATTGTACATGTGCATGGTTTTTAACACACTAGTAGGAGTTAAGCCCACATACTTTCATGGAGAGCTGAAAATTTTTTACATTATTTCAGAAGTACAAATACGTAATAAACTTGGCTTTGTTTTCAAGAATTAAGAATCACTGTGCATAAACACATGCAAATGTTTCTTGCGCATCACACATGCCTCAATTTGCGCTGTGATTTGGAAAGGGTCTAATTGCTCAGAAACAGCTCATAAGGGTGGGTAGCCCTCTGTACCTAAAAAGGTTTACATGCCTATAGACTGTAACTTGTGAAATTAGGTAAGATCAGTTTCTCTGGATTACAGTCTGTACAAAGAGTTTCTTCTAAATTTTGTGTCAAATTTCACTTGAAATACTTACAGCTGACCTTTAAATTCATGCTAATGCTAATTCTAAACAGTTATCAGGACAGTGGGGATATTGCTGTACTTATACTGATGCCAAGATTCCATTAAATCCCCAAGCTCAGGCATGACAATACTGAAATAGTTGATGCTAAATCTCTCAGTTGTCAGCAACAGTCCTGTCTAACCAAAAAGAATGCCTGGAATGATGGCTAGTACCTTGAAAGGGCACAGTGTGTGAAAAGTAACAAATTCACTTTAAGAAGCACTGCTGATCTTGTGACAAGTCATGCTGGAGGTTCTGATGTCCTCTAAACTTGGTACATGATCACTACTCATTTTTGTCTGGTATGAGCAGTGAGTATATGGTATATATTTGTAAATACAGCACAGAAGAAGGAGCTGCAATCTCTACTTTGCTGTCCAGTCCTACGGCTCATTTGTTTTCAGGGCATTAGAATAGGAACTCTTAAGGATGCAAAGTGGTTTTTTGGAAAAAACTGGGGATAAGGGATATCTGAAGTTGCTCTTGTTGTGGACTGGTAGTTTTTCAAGGTTTTTTTTTTTTTTGAGTCAACCTATCTTGTGATGTCTGTTCTAGCTCTATTTTTTTTAAGGTGGAAAGAAGGGTAAAAACTATCAGAAGACTGTAGGTTATCTCTATTCTTGTCTCCTTGTCTTCCAAGTGGAATTTAAAAAAAATTATTATTATTATTTATCATGTATTATAAGTTATTCTATTACATAAATTCCTGCTAAATTGAGATATCTAGACTTGATCCAGCTAGTGCTCAGCTGATGTATACAAGAGAAAACAACTTAAATGTTTCTGTGTTCAGCATACATATGGTTTAGGATTTTAAAATGAGAATAAAGCTTTGAGAGCAAGCTTTAGGGAACTGCTGGGAATTAAGATCACTCTTTAATCTGTGTTCTCCTTTAAATGGGGGAAATTATAAGATGTTACAAAGAAAATCAGCTAGTGATAGATGAATGAAATGGTGCCACCTTAGAGTACTTCTCAATTTATTGTCTTTTTTTCATCACAAATCTCTTCCTATACATATAACAAAATTATTAATGATTTGAAGTGTTTGGGCTTTTTAATACTGTTGCCAGAAAGGTATCCTGATGAGAAAAAAGCTTTGATGCTTGTGCTGTATCCATCTGAGAGTGCAGACCTGAAGCAGGTAAAATGAGGTGGCTGGGAAAATGACTGGTAATGTAATCACAGTGAAGGGAAGGCTCTGGGCACACTCGAATCTCATTGCTGCTGGAGACCTTTGGTTCTTAGCAGAGATCCCAGGAAAACAATGGAGAGAGCCTGAAGGACAATGTTCTGATCATCAGGAGTCCTGGGCTCTTCCTGCTTCTCCTCTTTGTGTTGCCTTCAGCTGAAATCCAGTCTCTCTCTCTGTGATCCCGGGGCACTCTGATGCTGTTTGTCTTCCCAAGCTGGCAGCTGTGATCTCCTGGGAAAGAGGTAGTTCTATTAATACAAAAAAAATTTACATGCTTGGCTTTCCACATCAGGAAAAGAAGTGTGTGTGGAATCTTTCTGATCAGATCCTAATGTCTCATTAATTTTGTTTCACTCCAAAGCATGGCCAGAATTTGCTTTGTGTTGATCATCAGGAAATGAGTTGAAATATGAGTCCTATTGAAAGCAACAGTCATTATTTTAAATGTATTTTTGTGTTTAATTTATAAACATCAGTGAAAGTCAGATAATGAAGTGATCAATCATTTTCAAATAAAAATATTATCTTGTTAAAATGTCTAATCAGTGAAATCAGAGCACTAGGAACTCCTTTTGCCAATAAAACCAGAAGCCCAAAAAACTATGACAGCCTTACTGATGGCAAAAATGCACCACAACCACCAAAACCCACCTGCCTCTCTTTTAGTTACTCTTTTGATATTAAATTTGTCATTAGAATCCTTGATTACCAAGGCAAGAAATAGCCACAAAAAATTCCTGGATTGAGTAACAATGATGTTATATAGATTTGTAAATGTTTTATTAAGGGCTTTCGTTCTTGTTTTATAAGCCTTGGATTTTGTCCTTTTATTGGGGGAAAAATGGCAAACAAAAATTACAAATAGATTTTTAATATCTACAAATATAAAACTTGTCACAATTGAACAAATACAGGAACAGAAACAGGAGGTGTGGCAAGTGGCGAACTGAAAGCTGACTAACCTGCTGTTAAGTAAGACTTCATGTGAGTGACACACGGCACGGTCTTTCCAGGAGACATTATTCATAGGAAACGTTTGCTATGAAGTAGTGATATATATTTATAAAACAAACAAACCAACAAACACACAGAATGTTTATTCTGAATCTTTGTTCAACCACAAAATGAAATAGTTACATAATTTTGTAGGAATCATGTAATGTCCTCACAGATGTTTTGGAGGCAGGAAAGACAGGAAAGAAATTGCAGGTTTTTCAGGTGAGACCATAGGAACATGCAGTTTTGTTTGGGTGGAAAGCTGCCTCTTGAATTTCTTCATTTGTGACAATGCCCACATAGTGCCATGTTTATCATTGTAGGAGTTTCATAGTTCAGATGCAGATATTTTACCAATCTGCTATAGATATTACTGGATTTAGTGGTGATTTTCCAGATCAGTATGCAGGTAAAGGGAAACCAGAAAATTAATGACATCAATATTATAATAAAACTTTAGATAAAGTGTTTTGTAGAGTATCATACCATCCTCTGCAAATTATTTTTTTCCTGCACAGTCGATAGTCTCTTTTATTTGTTACTGTAGGAGGGTTTTCAAGACTTAAGCTTTCCTTAGAACTTTGTTTTGATGAAAGTATGTGCAAAGAATTCTCAGGTCTGTGCTGAAGTGTTTACATTGACAAAGCTCCTACTGACACCTGTGAGTGTTTCACCTGTGTGACTGAACATTTCAGGCTTTAGTTCAAGAAAGTGAAAAATGACTGAAATACAGACAAAAGGAAATTCTGCCTATTCAACAGCAGAGAACTAGATTGGATCTGGCTTCCCACAAACAAGACAGAAGAAATGAATGCCAAGACCATCTGGTCTCATCATCCCCATCCAAAGGTTGTGCAGGAGTATTTCAGAAGGGGTCATGATGAAAAAGCTGTGCTCTCAGATATGTCAGTTCATTCTTTCACATCATGTTTTAGCACAATTGTAGGAATATTAGTGCTACAGTATATCACATCTGGAAATTTCTTTAAATTCTCTATGTTATGTATTTTTTCCCCAGTTGGAAAATCATGAAATTGAAATATCTTGAACTTCAGTTGTTGATGATTATATACAAACTGCATATATATGTCATACTATATATGTGAGGCTTTCATGAAAAAATCACTGCTGTCCAGCCCAGTAGCAGCAGCAGAACAGGTAACTAAGCAGCCAATGTGTCCCTCTGCAGAGACAGCATAATGTTTCAGGACTCACATCTCAGTGGGTCTGGCAGTGCATGACAAAGAGGGAAATTCTGAGAAATTACCTTTTTGGGCTTGGTATTGTCTGTATTGTGTGGATCCTGGAACCATTCTCTTCTCTGTGATGAACAGATGTGCAGGCATATTTGGGATGCACAGACAAGTCTTCTGACCTTAACATGGGACTAGGTAGACTACGGTTTTGTGGAACAAACCTCCATTAAAAAAAATTAAAGTAGGCTTAATCTTACAGAAAGTAGGTAACTATAGACTATCTTCTGTGTAAAATTAACAGGCGAAGAAATCTCAAATAGATTTGGATTGCACTTTCCCTTTTCCTTGCATTGGAGAATTTAGCATGCTATTTGAATGAAGGGGTGAACACAGGAGCTGGAATGTGGAAAACTGGTGGAAAACTTTCCTTGCAATATTACCTGAACATGCATGGAGTTTTAAATTAACTTCAATGGCAATCCATAGCCTAATCTCCTTACTAAGAATATTTACTTGCTCATTTGTCATAAAATATAAATCTAGAAAAGATTGTACTCATGTGGTTTGATTTCCCATATTGACAATATATAGATCTTTGCAAAACTTGCTATGTAATCTGGAGTGATATCTTCAGAAAACTGGTGAAGGAAGATTTCGTTGTTGACAGATTTCACTGCAACATTTGGTAAATTCTTTGTGATGTCCATCAGTTGAAATGAAGTAAGGTACTTCTGCTTATTTCAAATGTAATGAGATTTATTCATGGCTTTATCATTATTGTCCTGTTAGAGTGCAGATACAGTGTTTCACAGAGTAAAAATGGACTTTCTGATGTTTCTTGGATTTCATCAATTAATATTAGTGGAAATGAGGGTTAAAAGCTTGTAATGTCATCAGAATATCCCTGGGGAGCAGTAAGACCTCAAGCATGTTGGACCCGCAGGAGGCTTGAACATGGGGAAGTCAGGCAGCTGGGTTCAATTCCAGATTGTTGCGGTTTTGTTGTTTTCTTAAGTTTGAAGCTGTTTTTCTTATCCGTTGTTAAATGGTTTGCCCCAAGTTACTCCCCTTGTTGCCCTCCCAGTTGGTCTGCTCCAGGTCCTCCCTTCCCGCCCTTAGTCCTGTCATTTACCCTAAACCCCACCCATAGTTCTGGAACTTTCCCTGTCTATCCCTGAAATCCCTACCCCTCCAAGTTGTCAATCACCTCTGACCACACCCCTAGTTCTTGAATGTTCTATGCCTGTTACTGTTTTTAAGCTTGTTGATTGTACAGTTCAAATTGTACCCCGCCCATGTCTGTCCCCATTGGATTGCTGTGTAACTGTCCCCGCCTTATGTTCCTNCTTCCTCCCCTAATGCTTCCCGACTGGTTCCCGCTTGTACCCTCCCCTGGGGGGAGGGCCCCTATTTAAGTTGCTGCACAGCTGTCGTTTTCGCCTTTGGTTGCTTTCTGCTTTGGATGTCTCTTCCGTCCTCGGACCCTGTAATAAACTTTGCCCCGGAACCAACTNATGTTCTATGCCTGTTACTGTTTTTAAGCTTGTTGATTGTACAGTTCAAATTGTACCCCGCCCATGTCTGTCCCCATTGGATTGCTGTGTAACTGTCCCCGCCTTATGTTCCTCCCCCAATGCTTCCCGACTGGTTCCCGCTTGTACCCTCCCCTGGGGGGAGGGCCCCTATTTAAGTTGCTGCACAGCTGTCGTTTTCGCCTTTGGTTGCTTTCTGCTTTGGATGTCTCTTCCGTCCTCGGACCCTGTAATAAACTTTGCCCCGGAACCAACTGAAGGACTCTCCCTGCTCTTTGCCTCTCTTCAACGTGCCGCAGGTTACCAAAAGTCAAACGCCTTACCCTCTCTTGGGATCGTGGGAGTTCCTGAGAGAGGGCCACACTCGGCGCTTCACCCACCGCGGAGCTGGTCGGGTGGGCAGTGTCCAGAGTGGACAGTGTGGGCAGCGTCACCAGATGTTACAGCTGTATCATCAAGTTCAGCTTCAGGTGTGTGGAGAGTCATAGCAGCCCATGATGGAGATGGAAATGCACAGGTCCCATCTAAAAGGGAGAGGACAAAACCACAGAAATCACAACAACAAAGTAAGCCCAATGTNCAAGCTGGTAGCCAATACAACTTATTAGAAAAAACATACCATAATACAACATAACATAATATAACATAATATAATGTAACATAATATAACATAACAAGGCGATTTTAAACAGAATGATTTTATCATATAATTTCCTTTATCTAGTGTCCATGCTTCACTTCAGAACTTGGTATTCTGGTTTATACAAACCCCAGTGCTTCTGTGATTGACACGAATCTTTTACCAATTATTACAGAGACAACACACTGACCCACCACCAGCAGCTTCAGCTGTTGCTCACCAAGCCTGATCTTTCCCAGGGCATATAGTTACAGCTGAACCAAAGAAAAAGATACGAGAACTATTATCTGGGAAGAGAAAACAACCACCACCACCGTTTCTGTGGCAGTATTTAAAATAATATCTACATAGCATTGGTTCCAGCTGGGACTGAAGACAGAGGATGCTTCCACCCACAGTGACCTGGTGGGAATTTGCTATCCTGGACAATAGTCAGGTGAGTATGTGTCAGTCTTCACTGACCCTGAAATATGGCAACCCTCAACCTTGTTTAATTGCCACATTAGCTTTGCTTTTTTCTTCATAATGTTTCCTTTATCCTATTTACATTGCATTTTACTATTTACTTCATGAGATACTGACTGAGGTTCTGCCTTTTTATTTTAAGGGTTTTTTAAATGTTTCATATATTGCCTGGCATTAGCCTTTTTATATTCTGTCACAGCTCAATAATTGTTTTTCAAATAAAGCTAAGCCGCGAATGGATAGCTGTGCCATAGTGGTCACAGTAGCTGAATCTCAGACTAGGGGTTACGGTGAGATGACAATGGAAATATTAGTGTCTTATACTCTTTTTATAAGTGCCTTAGGTAAGGCTTCCAAAAATCTGAGAAAATTTATAGCAAGGCACCTTTGTATGGCAGTTTAGTTGTATGACACATGCATGGTAATAAAGTAATGTGTTAAAAAATCCCCAGATCTTAAAATGAACAGTGTGCAAGCAAATATGGAAACTATCAAAATTTAATTAATAACTTATAAAAAGAGATAAACCATCTGTTCTGGGATTCCATTGTAGTTTTATTTTGCTTTATTGATATATGCTCTTGGAAGGATTCAGCAGTTCATTGCTCAGGTCAAATATGACATTAGTATTTGGGAACAGCATTTTTGAAAATTAGGATTTGAAATTTCAAACCAGAAAAATCAACACTACAATGGGAAAGGTGGAGTTCAAATGAGATCTCAACTCTCTCTTTATAATTGATATGATCTCTTGGGGTTTTAGGGTTTTAGAAATTGCACATTGAGTCCTATTGTAGCTAGAATAATGAAACTTAGTTTCTATTAGTAAATTTTTTCATATTTGCATTATTAATTCTAGAGTTTTTCACTGTCCTTGTAGTATTTGTGAGCTCTTTTGTGTATCAAGAAAATTTATAGATAGAAAACATCAGAATAAATTTTACTGCAGACTGTGGAAATGATTTTAAGCATGTATAATCCGCCAATTTAAATTATGATGTAATTGTCTCATGGCCTTTATATCATATGGTATTGGTAGAATATATAGATCACATTATATAATCATGATCATATGATATAAAAGTATCTTATGATTTAAAAAAATGTAATTTTGCTGATAACTATTTCCATATTTCATACATTTCCAAACAAAGAAGGTAGGGCTTCTGTCTTCAAAAGCAGTTTGGGAAGTGTCAGCCTTCAGCTAAATGTATGATTTTGTGGGATGAGTGTTCATGTTTGTTAGATGCGTTGGTTGCACTCGGTATGTGATGCTGAAGGCTATGCTGCATTTCATAAAGATGTGGCCAAGGGAAGAAAATCTGCATATTATCTTGATCTGAGGAGCAGCACAACTGAAGACAGAGCAGTTACATGTCTCTGGAGAAAAAAAAAATGTGACTAATTCTGCAATTTGCTGAGCTTCAAAACCATTGCAGCCATTATAATTTTCAGAAAAGTGAAAAATGGAGCAAAATTCAGAATTACTTCAGCTGGGCAAACATTTCAGTCATCACTGATTTTTTGCCTCAACTACAATCTGTTCAAAGCAAGGAACATCATGCTTCCTGGTTTTGCAGGTGAGTGGAATACACCTTATTCAAAAGAAACAATGTGTTTTATAAAGGCAAAATAATAATTTGATATAATTCAATAAATTTAGTGGAACTTATGAAATTTTAACAGTGCTTTGAAAAGATTTAATAAGTTTGATGGCAAGGTTCATCTTATTAACTACTGTATGGAAGAAACATAGAAAGAAAAACAGAGTCAGAATCAGGTTAGAATGAATTTGAATTAGTAATATTGTAGTATTAATTCAGGATGCTATCAGTCACTTACTGAGGCTCTCTTCACCTTGAGCAAAGGTAGTTTAGTCTCATGTAAGGAATATTAACCTTAAGAGTAATCCTTGCTCAAGAGGTGAGTCAGCTAATGTGCATTCCAGCTGCAATTCAGGAAGAGCTCAAACTGGGCCCCATCCTGATGGTAATATTTACAGAGTTGACACAAGATAGCTGTCCTTACGTTAGCTCTGGTGTTTTGTATCTTGCACTTTTGGGTTTCAAAGCCTTTCAAAATATGTTTCAAGACACTTTCATTCCCTTGTACATGATCCAGGGATTTTCCAGCTTGTCAGGTCACCCCAAGGTCCTGAGTCCTGTTGCTCTTTACCCAGCCAGAACCAAAGTACCTGGGTAGAAAATTGTGATTAACAGCAGGTGTGCACTGATCATTGCAAGGATAAAGGATGGAAATAAACTAAGATGGTGCATGATATGGAATTTAACAGGTTAGCTTTAGCATTGCTTTCCCAGAGAGCTAGATTAATAGAGATGCTGTGGTCTTGAGTGCTAAGGACTTTTATGTTGTTCTCAGTCAAGTTCAGACAAACCTCAATATTCTGCAGTATTGTGCTTGAATCCAGGGGCACCTTGTGTGATAAATCTTGGGATGTGCAACTAAATATTTGCCTTCAGTTGTCTCTGCACCTTGTTCGCAAGGCCAATTATTATTTTGACTCACAAAGTATCCATTAGCTCTGAGATAATACACATGAGCAAGATACAGGATAGAAAATGGGGTTCTTCAGTAGAAGCTGATTTTAGTAAAAGCCCACAGGGGAAGAGAGAGTACAATTCTGAAAAGTGAGATGGAGTTTAGTGGTAATTGAAACCGCCTGTGGTTTCTTCATAGTATGATAACATAGTATGATAATATGTAATCTGATGGGTTTTATCATTCTTGAAAGGAGACTGATAATGATTTAAAGTAAAAAATCTTTCTATTAACTTCACAGAAATGTTCCTGAAATAAGGCAGGTATAGATTTGATAAAATTGCAGTAGATTTTTTTGTAGGAAATGGTGTTCTTGTTACATTGAAGTTAGTTGCTTGGTAATTGTTACATCTCATGGTATTAATGCATAACATTTGAAGAGAGTCAGCTTTACAACAGAATTGCCAAGTTCCAGAATTTAATAGTTACAGTGCCAAAAATAATTATGATATTAATAAAGACTTAAAATTGACTTTGTAAGAAACAGTTATTGCCTGAACTTTGTCCAAATCTGCTTGAATTCCCAGGAAGATCTGTTATTTTAGTATAATCGGGTGTGGAAATTTTTAATGCCTAGAGTTTCAGAAAAATTTAAGCCTTACTTAATTTTCAAGGTCTCATCTCTTTGAACATGTTTACCTTTTCAAAATTAGCATTTACCTTCTATTACTTTTATGTTGTTTCCCTTATCACTTTTTCTGAGGGATGATATTACAGAGATTCTCAATTCAATAAATGTTAGATTTTCAACATTTTGACATATAGTTAGAGAGGTTTTGGAAAAAAGTCAGGTTCCTGTGGTTTTCATCAGATTAATATATGATAAACTTTTTATAATTCTTTTATTAATATAATGCATATATTTTTACTGCTAAAGAAAACTGTGGATCAGTTTTCATGTACAGTTATATTTTGTGCAGTTAAACTAGAACTAATTTGCACTTGTATATAAAAAACAGGGCCAGAAAATATCTGCTACTCTCAATATTGGAATCAACTTTGCAGAAAACATATAATTAGACTATTCTTTTTCAAAAAATCTTTAGAGGTATTTTTGATTTTTTTAAATTGTATTCCCTGTTGATTCTTGGTATGGTGTGTAAACTACAGCTTTCTGCTTCATTAAACCCAGCCTGGATTGATCTTAGAAGAAAGATCTGGCAGAGTTTCTGTGCTTAGACCAAAAGTTCTGGTTTAAATTTGTCATGGATTTATATGGGATACAGATTATGGCTACAACAGGTAACATCTGTGTAATTAGGATAAAAAAAGGTAGCAACAAAAAATCCTGTGCCAGATAAGCAGAATTAAACACTTTGGCTGGCAGATGCCACAGCCCCTAATGTTCATAACACAAGCAGGCTTGATCAGTGAGGTTTTGATATTTTAACACACAACCTTCTGTTTTTAATGTTATTTAATTTAAAATAAGACAAACAAAAGTTTAAAAAAACAAAACCAACCAACCAAACAAAATCCAATAAAAAAATTAATTCAGCAGGGATAATAAAATTTCTTCAAGGAAAATGAGCAGATTTATTTGTGCAGTTTCACAGAGACTTGCTGCTCCTTGCACATCACAGTGGAAGTGTAGCACTGTCCACACTGAGCTGTCCTGCTGCAGAGGTGTGTGGCAGGTAAGACAGAGACCTGTAAATGCTTTGTGCTCCACAAGAAAAACGAGTTTGCATGGAACCTGGCCCTCTGTCTGCTAGCCATGAGAGCTATGATTTCCAGAATTAAGGAAAATAAGTGTTTCCGCTTTCTAGGATTTTGTACTTTATGTATGTTCAAGATACTTAACTGCTTTGGCTTGTTCATGAGCACTGTATGCTTACTGCAATTAACACACAGCTAATGCTGATAGGAAACAGTTGTCAGGCTCAACAAAAGCAATTAGCTACCCATAAAGTAACACCATTTTGAATACTTAGTTTCAGCTAAAATTTTAGTTTCACAAACACTGAAAAATCTATAGTCAATGCAATATGATTCATGTATTATGCATGAGATATAGTGTCTTTCTCTTTGTTTTTGGAGTCAGCTTAATTTCTGTGGCTTTGGGATAGCACTCAAGAAAACCTCTGAGAACGCAAGCAAATCAGAATATGCCAAACATCTTTCATGGTCATAGGATTTAATTCTAGATGGAATTGTTTTCATAGTTAATTATTGCAGTTCTTAACGTAAAAAAAAAAAATACTAGGATGTCTTATTTATAATAACAGTATAGTTTCATTGTCTAATGAAAAGCGAAAGGGCCAGAAGAGAATAAAAAATTTTGAAACAATAAGCAATAAACAAAGAAAGAAAATTATCTTGAAATGAAGCATTGTTGTGTTTATTTATTCTGTGACTACTTAATAATGGTAGCTCTAAGCTGCATCCTTGTACACATTGATGATAATGTAAATATCCATTGCCCAGTATTAATTTGCAAGGGTAAACTGACAGAATGGTCTAATGAGGGAATGATAAATAATGAACTTATTCTTACAAGCCAACTGGATTGAATAGAAGTGAATCTTTGAAGCTTCATTTTATTAAATTGCCACTACAAAAAGATGGTGTGCACGAGAAGCACGTAATTTTATTTCCGCAAAGTAAATTCAATACAGAGGGTTTTAATGTAATTCCTATTCCTATCTCCCATCACGTTTGATGCTGTTCTTCTTCAGCTAATGTTTTGGAAGGAGCTGGGAAGAAGCCAGTAGGATGTACCAATTATGAGTTTGTGTAGTTTAACCTCTTTTACCAGATGTATGGAGGTTGCTGCTGCTGTGCAGTGATATGTCTGACTAGTTAGCTGCCTTTGGACATTTATGGAAACTGTCCCCTGATGTCTCAAACAGCAGTGTGCCAGCTGTTAAAGAAAGCTGTAACATCCACCACTCTGATATTAAGAGGAATAGGGAAAGTGCTTCAGCTGCACAATTAACAATTTCCCTTGCATGCATGTGTTCCTTTTTAATCTGATGTACTGGCTCTGAGATTGATGAGCTCCAGTGCACACAGCAGCTGCTGACACAGGCTGCAGACACAGAGTTGCTCTGCGTGGCTGTGCCAGGGTATATCAAGAAACAGGAGAGGAAATTGAAATGGCAATACTTTGGAGGTGGTTGATGAGGCTGGCTGATAACTCCCCCTCTTGAGGGAACCATACACTGTGCTTCTGCAGTAGGAGAAAAACAGGCAAGCAACTTGGAGAAAATAACAGTAAACATATTTTCTTGCCATTTATTAATATGCATTTCTGAATGTCTGTGTTGGTGACTGTTAGGTCATTTCAAGGAAATGCAAAAACCCCCCTTCTGTTGTAACCAAGGAAACATATCTGAAGTTTAGAGCAATCCAGTTCTCCTTCCAGCTCCCTATCCACATGCATTGCAGCAAGGCTGCCTAGGAAGGATGAGCTCTGTGTGAGCTCAGGTGAGAGGCCAGTTTTGTAAAACCCTTGCTTCTCCAAATGAACTTTGCAGGATGTGGAGCCAAGGATCCACAATGCATCAGGTTGCTGCTGGGAAATAGCTGTAACATTCAGGGAAAAGGAGGAAAACCTTCCTTCAGCCCTGTGGTCTGACTTCTCAAGTGACAGGCAAGACCAGCCTCATGGGGCATCTGCCACCAAGAGCTCAGATGCCACACCTCTGAGGTCCTGCTCAGGTGGCTTTTCTGTCAGAAACTAGGATAAAAATTAATTTATTGCCATAAAAGATTTGAGTCCAAGATACGCAGTTCTTCAAAAACACAGGTTCTGTGACAAGACTTTTCAAATATGTGGAGGGAGAAACCATGTAAGGAAGCAGGCTCATGTGTGGAGTATGGGAGGATTTGGGGAAGGGACTTCTACCAGGCTGTGTGAATGCTGCAAGGCAGCCAGGTGTGCTGTGCCCATGTGTCTTGAGGTAGGGCAGTTTCTCCTTTCTGCACTTCTGTTTGATGGAATATCCCCTTCCCAATGTTTTCCTTGCTTGCTGCTAATGTGAAGCCCACATGAACCTCTGTGGAAGATGGGGCCAAAAAGTAGACAAGTGGGTTTCTCCTTTTTTAACAGGATCCTTCCCTTATCATGGTTTTATGCAGTATGTTACATTTCAATTCAATTCCAGTATAATATTTTACATTTGAAAGTATTTTCAGACTTCTCTTCTGCTAGAGGATGAAAATAACAGAATGAAATCATTAACAGGAGACTTCTTGGTTTGATTTATGAAAAAAAAAAATTGGGAAATCTATTTTTATCATTCATTTGGAATGGGAAGGATTATTTTACAGCTTTGCACACAAAACAAATCCATTTACTGGATAAATGTAGTGTCAAGGTGTCATTAGAGACATAAGTGAGAAGCTGGAACTGAGCAGGTGTTTAACCATCTATTTTAAGCAAAATTTTTCTCATATAAGGAAAAGCATAAATCTTCACATGTAAAATTGAAATAGAAGTTTATAGGTAAGTGTAGCTGACCTGTCAGTCTAAAAACTATCTTACTATTACCTAAATCTTAATGTAGAAAGGCAAAACCTAAGAGAAAAATAGAGCTTCTCTGAGGGTTTTCCTCAGAATGTCATATCTTGTCTCATGCAGCCAACTAAAAAATATAGTCCGCCTACCATAATAATCTTAAAAAATATTATAGGGAGAAAATTAGATGAACTGTCATCAGTACAGTGATCTGGCAAAAAATACATACAAGAATCCAGTCTTGCCATCAACGAGGTTGCAACATGTACTAAAAAAACCCACAATTTTAAATTTAATGTAGAACAAAATTATATAGCTAGTTAAGCATGATTTTCCCTTACAATAAGAATAGTAAAGGGAAAGGTAGATTTGTGGTATCAGGTTGAACAGAAGGAAACTATGACAGAGGAAGCAGAGTCTGGCAGTTTTAGTCACAAAGTGAAATGGAAAGATAGCTCCAACTAGCACAAGATGCCTGGCTTCATGTGCCCTCTCACAAATCATTCTGGCACATACTGCCACTTGAAGTCAAGTCCTACTGTTCCTCGTACAGACCATAGGTATGATTCCCACTGTCTTAAGCCCTGCTGAAAGTGGCCTGCAAATATAAACCCTATTTTCAGCTTTTAAGGTCAGAGAAATAGATTCAAGTAGAATGAAGAAACAAATTTAAGTGATATAGATAGCTAGTATATCTGGAATAGCACCTCTTTCAATGTTGTCTATTATGTCTCATTAGAGGTGAAAACTTCTTGCATATGTATTTGCTTCCTTACTTTCCAGATAGGAGTGATGTTGTTTGAAACTGTAAATGCATTTTTTAAACTAGAAATGCTTCTGATATATAATTTTGCAATGAATTAAACATTTTCTCTTCTCCCTTCTTTTGGACATCTTAGGATCAATATTTTATAGAAAGAAATAATGTGAGCTTTTCTCTCTAATGTCTTTGCTTTACATACTTTACCAAGAGAGAGTAAAATACTGAAGAAATATGGATGCTCTTTGATGATCTTAGGTTATTTATAAAGGTGATAACAGGGTGGTTGATTTTGGGCAAGTATGTTATTTTATTTAAACTACACCACTTGAACTGTAGTGCTCTGTGAATTTCTGGGAAATTCACAAGAACTTCCAAGTAAAAATATTTTGAAACATAAGAAGAAATTTTGAAGCTTTCTCCATTTCCTATTTTGTGTAAAGTGTTAATTTTTGTTATTGTAAGGATCTTAACCCTATAAAAGCCTTCTTTCATGCTACCACTGCTCTGTAATCATTACATGCTTTTATTTCAGTCTTGTAAAAGTTACCTAGAGCTGCTGCTACCTATTAATGATACACTTTTTTCATTTGGATCTTCATTCCTCCTTTGTTTGCTGTAGTGTCTCAAAATTTTATAGAAATCAACCTTAAAATTAAAAACAGATAGCAAACATTTCCTCCCAAAAAAGTTTCTAACCATTATGTCATAATAGAGTGGGCAAAAAAAATGATGAAAAGTGATAAAAATGGAAATTCTTTAAAGACATTTTAATTTTAATTTTAAACTGGGCAATATAGATTTATAATTTAAAAAAATATTGGAAAACTGTCAAATATTTTTCAAATCATTACAGATAATTTTATTTTATCAGAGATATTGAACATGTATATTGCATTTCATTCAAAGAGGTTTTTTTACATTTAATTTGCTGTGTCATTGAAAAACTGATATAGGAATAGTTTAAAGGGCCAGACTTTCCTAACAGTTTTACAAGGTTTTAGAAACCTACCCTAAGATGCTTGGCTGTTCTGCTTGAGTAGATCTGCTCAAGTTGAAGCAGGTGAAATATCAGAGGTCAAGCTTTTGCATCTAGTATGACAATTTTTCAAGTTATGAGTCTTGTCCTTCAGTAGTAGGAGCAAAATAAGAACACACTTTTCAGCTTATCTTAGAATTTTCATTTTTTGGCCTCCATATCCCCCAAACAAGTCCTGCTTCCTAGTGGAATACTGGCCTAGTCTCTGAGTGAACAGATAGCACTGAAAACAAATGATGGAGCTTGACCTTAGATTGATTATACTGCCGAGTTAGCACTGCTTTCTTAATCTGAAGGAGTTAGGTTGCTGTGTTCTGAGCTGCTCTGCCATATTCTTCATCTGCAAACTATCTTGCAACATCCCATGTTTCTTCTGCATTGCCTGACAACTGTTTGGCTGGGGTACTTTGCTCCTTGCAGAGCAAACGCAAAGCTTGCAGACTTATAATTAATTTTCTTCTTTTATTTCCTCCTGCTTTTTCAGTAAATGAAACTGCTGCTCTAAAAGATATTGGTAAAAATTTAATATAGATTTGGGTTCTGATATTGCTAGGCAGAGCTGTCATTTATTCAAACTGGTAAGGGAGAACTGCCTGCTTGTTTAATTTGGGCTGTTCTCTTCCTTACATTATACAGAGTGAGGGTTCAGCAGACATGAGGAGGAGACTGCTGTAGATAACACTGGGGATGATGCTTTGTCATAGCAGCTTTCTCTGGAAAGGTACCTGACAAATACACAAGCACACACAGTGCCAGAGCTTTGCTGAGGGGTGAATCAACTCTTCTGTCTGTTCTTTATTGGTGCCACATGACATTTGTTAGCTTTGACTTACTCTTAATTCATGGGTTAATAGTTTGTGTCCCTCTGGCACCTCTTGGCACCTTTGTACATATACAGTGTGTCTCCAGGCTGTTTCATTCTCACTTGCTAATGTCTTCCCTAGTTTTGCTCATTCCTCATAGCCTCAAGATGAGCTTGCTGCTCATCTCCAGGAGAGCTTTCAAAAATGTAAAACTGAACTTTTGGGCAGGTTTTTAATCTCTGAGAGAAGCACTGCACTGAGCAGGGAAGGGTATTGTGTAGATGTATAAAATGGGCTCCCAGGGAGTTTGCTGAAGCAGGTGTGTGCAGGGAGCCAGGCTGTGAGCTGAATGTACAGGAATGAGAAAAGAAAGATCAGGCCTGCTTTTTTTGTCTTGAATTGGCTGGTTCAGCTGCTGCTGCTGCTGGAGGGCACAATGCCTGAACCCATATTTTTTCATTACCATGGGACTGAGATGGGATTACCCCATAATCTCTGAGTACTCAGGTACCTTGTGACATGCACAGCTTTGACAAAGCTCTTTGTAATTGAGGGATTGGTTGCTATGGGCTACTTTGGAGCTCTTCTGATGTGAGGGAATACAACAACATTGTTTAGATAAAGGTGCACAAAAACTTTCAAATCCTTTTTATATTGAACTTTTAAATTTTATATTTTGGATTTTAAATCCCTTTAATGAAGGAAGGCTAAAATTTAAAAAGACTTCAGCAGTAAAACGCTGCTGCCTAAATTATAAGTACTCAGCTCTCATACATGACTGTAGCTTTGAGGTTAGCACGCACTGTGGAAATGCATGCATTCTTTGAAATGTGCTCCTCATGAGCTGATTCCTCAGTTCTTACTGTGCTTCACCTCTCACTAGTGTATATCCTAGGTGCAATCAGAATTGTTGGTGACCTGTACCAGAAGGGCTAAAAGTAAGGGCCAGGCCAGCTTGGGCGAGGTCAAAAGCGTCCTTTGAAGATACACAATCCCATTTGCTCCATTTGCACAATTTGAGGCAATCATGCAGTTTCCAGAAGAGCCATCTGACCTGCAGCTTGCTAGAAAACTTGGCTTCCTTTCTCCCAAAGGCCAAAAGGTCTCAGAAGAGATTGCTGGGACTCACTTGCCCTGAGGCTGACTGTGAAAGTGGAGAACATATCCCAGCAGGCACAGCCACAATGAATAGGCCAAACAAAAGATTGACATAAAAAAATAAAATAAATTAGGTTGCAAGCCATTGTCACAGATCAAAAAAAACCAGATCTTAGTGCCTCAGGGGTAGTGTAGGAAATTTATTTGGTATCTGATGAGTCCTCCTAATGAAATATTATAGGGAATGTAATTTTCACTTTTAGGGGGCGTTTCCAAGTTTTCAGTTTGTGTAAATACAAGCGAACAACTAATACCACATTTTATTCATATTGCAATTGGTCTATCTTAAGAGCATTTTAGTATTAAGGAATGTTAGTTATATTAAGGGACTATGCAATGCAGCACATTTCTAAAAATGTACTACAAATATTGAGCCCTGTGTAAATTATATTTTAATTTACAAATAGTCTCTTTATGGAACCTGCTGTTCTCTGTGTCCAGTGAAAACCGCAGAATGATCTGTTCTGTAGCAAGAACCGGCACTGACCTTTCAGAAATGCAGGCATACACACTGCTCTTCTGTTTTCTTACTTGCCTATAAGAAAAGGGCAGCAAAGCTTATTACTGGTCATTCATGTATACACACTCCTGACTCTGCTGTATAAATTCAGGAAGAATACCAGCTTTTGGTAAAATGAGGTTCTTCAGCTGTCTGTAGCATCGATCCTACAGAAGAAGTAGGGTGTTGGAGTCTAAGACATCCCTTTGGGAGTCCAAAGTTGCTGAGATCCCTGTTGGGGGGCTCTGAGATCCTGGAATGATGCCCAAAACATCTGTGGGTTTGATTATAGCCCTTGGAGAAATTACCAGCTTTATATGAGAACTTAAAAGTCACAGAAGTTTTAAGTAGTGTTATCACAGAGTGAAAATATAGATTGTAGGATTTTTGGGAATAGGAATTCTAGAACACAAGATGGAGGAAAAAGCACATGTTTGGTCTTTCTTTGTTCTTCTTCTTCATCTCCATTTTCTATTGTGGAGTTGGCACTTTTGGATTGGTTTAGAGTAGAAGTTCACTGTCTAACATAGATGATAGTAATTGGGAAATAATTGTGAACATCATGTAGGTAGTTTTTAGTATAAAAAGATAACACCGCCCTGAAGGGGCAGAGAGTGTGCCATGGCTGCCCTGCAAGACAGACCTGGCTGGGCTGAGAGAAAATATTGCAGATAAGAAAATAATAAACAGCCTTGAAACCGAGAAAACTAAAGAGCTCAGATTAATTCCACCTCGGGCACACGAACTGCCACACAAGAACTTTTGCACATCTCGGAGAAAAAAAACCTAAACAGATTCCGAGAGTAGGGTGTTTTTTCTTGGTCTGTAATGCAGTTTGTGAGACTGCAGCTTTAGAAATGTTTTAGTAATTTTTTTCAGTTTACTTATTTTTCATTATAAAATGGAAGAAGGAAAAAAATTGCTGTCCAGGTTCAAAAGCTCAACATGTAAAACTGCAGAAGCAGAAATAGCTATGCAAAATGCTCATCAGTATCTTGCACAATTTAACGTTGTACTAAAGACAAAAAAGGCACATCTGCTCCTTTTTCTCTCCATCTGTATTGGCTCAGGATGGGAAGATTTTCTTTTCATCTTCTAGAAAGCTTAGGATGTCTTTTAGTCAATGCTGTGAATTTTCCTAATGAACTTCTCCCCTTCTTTCTGCAGCTACTTTGCGTGGTTTTCTCTTCATTTTGGATAGCTTGCATTTTTTATATGTTTCTTAGAGAGATTATTATATCCTTTCTTCCTTGTGACCTGCAGGTTTTTTATTTGTTATAATTTTGCTAATTCTGTCAAGTTTTAAACTGTTTTGCATGTATACTTTTACTCCTGTAGTTCTTTCTTTGTAATAATTTTTCTTAATCTTCCTCTTTAAAGATTTTTTTTATACAGATGGTCACTTAAGATCTCTGATAATTAGTGGCAGCTCATTATTCATTTTCACTGTGCCTCTGTATTAATTTTGTGATTAAAGATAGGGAAACCATAAAGTTGCTCACCTTATAAACTTTGCATCATGTCTGGTGATTGATAACATTAGTTTTTTATTAATGATCCCTGATGAGGAGGAGTTTTTTTGTATTACTACACTCAGAAAACCAACAGACCTAACAGGTAGAGATATTTGGGATAATAGCCCTGGAAAGTTGTCCTGTTTCTTGGTAAAAGCCAAATACTTTGTACATGCTTAACCTAATGCTGCACAAGTCAACAAAGTGGCCAGAACTCATGTGGGGGACTGGATGGTGAAAGAGTGTATTTCCTGTATGGTCTGGTGTATATGTGTTGAAATAACAGTTGTGTGAGGCAGGGAGACATGTGAATGGTGTTACCTTGCATCAATCCTAGAACAGAAAATTTTGCAATGTATTAGTATGTTTTAGTTTATATCCTTGCAGCATACATGTGGTTCTCATTATAAAAATAGCCAGTGGAAAAGTACTACTGAACCACGAAGCTTCTCTTGCATTACATTGTAGCTTGATATATCTCTGTCTCTGTTACACGGTGTATACTGGATTCTAAGAGTAATAAGAAAATAACAAATAATTATCGCTTCCATATTATGAAGTACAAAGAGTCAGTGTGCATTTCAGGTTTTACCCCTACAACAGTGCAGTTTTTCTGACTTTCTGTGATCTCTGCTTCAAGCAAAAAAAAAGTAAAACCTGGGATTTTCCTTGGGAAAACGAAGCCAGTGGTAGACCAAAATGAAGCCATGAATTCTGGGTACTAGACGAAAACCTGAGCAAGGGCTGAGTTCTCACATTTTCATTGACTTATAAGGAAGGCAGTTAAAATTTATGAATGAGAAAATGCTTTTGATCTTTAAATGTGGATGAGGGTAAAATCATTGCAACCATCTCTTCTGTCTTATTTCTCCATGAGAAATCGTCTCTACTGTATGAAAGTCTTCAACGTGTCCTGAAGGCATATGTGTGTAAGTCGTCCCTTAATATAATTTCCTTTTATAGCAAGGAAAGCAGGAAATTGTGTCAGGGATGTCCCTGCATTTTTTATTATACGTGCAATGTTATGAAAACTGTACATGTTAAAGATGTAGGTTTTGGGCAGAGAGTCACCTCAGTATTATCCATGTTGTATCCTGCTTGGTTTACCCTCCCAGAAAATAGTCTCCAATTAAAGCATAATTTCCAGTGTGTTAGGTAAGACCAAACAAATCTCATGGCACCATACAGGGTTTGAGCGGACCCTTGATGGTATGAGATGAACATATTTACTGCTGTACTCATAAGTTCTTGAGTGAGTGTTTTATTCTGGGCTAGAGTATGCAGTAGCTCTGCTCAGGTGGTGCTCAGAGTTGAGTCATGATGTTATAGAGGTGTTTCTTCTCTCCAGTTCTTTGGTATGGCTGTTATGGAGTTTTCACTTTCTGGAGAAATGCAGCATGCCTGTACAAGAGCAAATTATATATGGATTTTGGTTAGTAAATGCAGAGAAATAAATAAAAATGCCACAAAGTCCTAAAAGAGTCAAGAGCTGCAGTAGTGTTTGCATAGGCATGTTACAAATTACGCAGGGAGCAGCACATGTGTTCAGTTGCCAGCTTGACCAAGGAACAGAAAATGTGTATGCAGTGGGGTTACAATTTCTGTGGCAGTAATATTTTAATCTTATGTCTAACTTCCTTTTAAACCTTTGCATTTTTGTAGTTAAACTAGTAGTCTTGCAGCAATGTTGTGATAAAGGTTTGAGGAAAGCAGGACTGTTGAGAAGGGAGTATCCTTTGGAGACTGACAGTAGTGTTGGAAAAAATGGCTTAACTGTTTTCCATGCAGGGTCCCTTCTGATCTGAAACAAGATCAAATTTTAAATGGCTCTGATGGAAGACTACAAAAATCTGTGGATTTTTCTATAGACTAAACATCATAACACTGCAAATATTTGTCTTTGAAAATCCAAATTATTCTATTAGTTCTTTCTGACAAAGGCAATATTTTATTCAGGTCTTGTGCATAACCATGTTTGGCTCTAGCAAACACTTTTAAAGATAATTAAACTTCACAGAACTGCATTCCATGACAAAAGTCAGCTGAAAAATGAGAGAATTAAAAAAATATTTAATAGCCTAGTAGAACATGAGAAACTGGCCATGAGCCACTTCATATTGTGGCATAGATGAGTGATGCATAATTTACAGGTTTAACAAAAATAAATTGCCATACTATGTCTTAAAATGGCAGGCTGGTATTTTCAGATCTGATTAAGAAAGAGCATTTTGAAGAGGGTTTTAAAGGAAGAGAGAATAGAAGATGGCAGGTGGGGTTTCTAAAACAGGGAATTACTTGGTTTAAAGTCTGGAAGAGGTACACGAGGAAAAGAAATGTAAATTGGTTGGATAAGTTTATAGAATAGCCTTCTGTAATAATGTTATGGCAGATAGTATGTACAGACCAGTAGTTATTTAAGAAGCCCAATATTATCTTTAGTTTGGCTTATACAAAAACTTACATTTATGATATGAAAAACAGTCAGGTAGGAAAGAAACTTCATAAGCTCCTGGATCATAGAAGAGCTTTTTTTACACGAAAGTTGTAAAATACATAGAATCTTAGAATGGTTTGGGTTGGAAGGGACTTTAAAGATCATGTGGTTCCAAACCCCCTGCCACGGGCAGGAACATCTCCCACTGGGCCAAGCTGCTCAAAGCCCCATCCAACCTGCTCTTGAAAATCTCCAACGATGGGGAATCCACAGCTTCTCTGGGAAACCTGTTCCAGTGCCTCACCACCCTCATAGGAAAAGAGTTCCTTCCCTATGGCTAATCTAATGTTACACTCCTTCAGCCTGAGGCCATTCCTCCTTGTCTTATCACGTGCCCCTATGCTCTTGAGAAGCCTTCCTGTAAGTGCCAATTAGGCATTGGAAGGTGCTATAATGTCTCTACAAAGCCCTTTATTCTCCAGGCTGAACAACCCACCTGTCTCAGCCTGTCCTCACAGGAGAGGTGCTTCAGTCCTTAGATAATTTTTCTGGCTCTTCTGGATGTGTTCCAGCAGGTCCATGTCGTTCCTGTGCTGGGAGCCCAGAGCTGATGCAGCCCTGCAGGTGGGGTCTCGCAGAGCAGAGGGGCAGAATCCCCTCCCTGGCCCTGCTGCCCACACTGCTCTGGATGCAGCCCAGCACACGTTTGGCTCTCTGGGCTGCAAAGATACATTGCTGTGTCAAGTCCATATTTTCAGCCATGAAAACCTCCAAGTTCTTCTCTGTGAATTTGTCTCCAGTCCTGTACTCATATTTACTGGGAATGCCCCGATCCAGGTGCAGAACCTTACCTTTAGCCTTGTGGGACTTCATGAGATTCCCACTTCTCAAGTTTGTCCTGCTGCTCCTGGATGGCATCCCATATTTCTTTGCTGCCACCTGCACTGCTCAGTTTCCTGTCACCTGCAAATGTTCTGAGGATGCACTAGGTCCCACTGACTCTGCCACTGATACTGAAGAGCATCAGTCCCAAGACAGCCCTGAGGTACGCCACTCATCACTGGCCTCCCTCTGGGCATAGAGCCACTGACTGCAGCTCTCTGGCTGCATCCCTCCAGCCAATTCCTTATCCACTCAACAGTCCATCCTTCAAATCCATGTCTCTCCGATTTTGAGATAGGCATGTGTAGCTGTAGGTTAGGGATTTAACCCTTTGGAGTGGCGGAAATAAGACACACGTCTGCATGGTCCCTCTCAAGATAGGAAAGAGACAGCTTTATTCTAAAACACACTGCTTAAATGACTCGCTGCTTCAGGGGCAGAATACAGCTGACTGGTCTAGAGAGAGTGACACCTCTTTCACAGGCCTTGTCACGTATCCAGCAGATATTTATCTTTTTATTAATTCTTCTCTTACGTTTACATTAGAGGAAAACAGCTAGCTTTGGGAAAGAACCCTGGCTAAGCCTGAGAAAAGCGGACTGAAAAAACTCTCACAAGAGGTTTTTCTGGGCCTGAATGACCACAGGCATGTCATGTAGGACCCTCTCAAAGGCCTTAAAAAAGTCTAGATAGATGGCATTGGTCAGTACTCCCTTTTAGACTGTTGCAGTCATTCCATCATAAAACACCACTAGATTGGTCAGGAATGATCTGTTAGTAGTAAGGCTGTGCTGGCTGTCTCAGATCACCTCCTCCTCTTGCATGTGCTAGAGATGCCTTTTTTCCCTAAACTGCACTTAATTGCAATAAGAATAAAAAATAATGTTACAAAAGCAATGTAATTAAAGCTGTAATTTAACATTCCTCTTTTAAGCTCAAAAATTGTGGTATTATTTTTCTAAGTGAGGAATTAAGGAGCTCTGCAAAAGTTTGCTGCTAACCAGCTATGCAACAGCAGTAGATAAATATTTGAGAAGTACTCTTATTCTTTAAAGAAGTAAGATTTTCCCCTGGTTAATCCAGGATATAAATGTTTTAAAATATCTATTTCTCTGCTGAATAGTCATGGTTTGAAATTTATTATACAACAGTCCTTTAATTCCTTTGGCTTTGTTTTAAAACCAAGGCAAGCAACCTAGAAATCAACCAAACAAGAATAAAATCCTTCGTAATTACTAGTGAGACAATGCCTTTATATGCATTATACCAATTTTGGGATAGGATTCTTAATTAAGTAGTCACTTGTGTTGGCTTTACGTGGCCTGGTTTTTGTAGCAGGGAGGCCACAGAGGCTTCTGTGAGAAGCTGCCAGAAGCTTCCACCATGTCCAGCAGAGCCAGTCCCTGATGGCTCTGAGGATGGACATGCTGCTGACCAACCCTGGGCCAATTAGAGATGATGGCAACACCTTTATGGTAACATATTGAAGAAGAAAGCAAAACAAAGTGAGGCACAGCTTTTCCTAGCCAGAGAAGAGGAGGAGGTGAGAACATGTGAGGGAAACACCATGGAAACACCAAGGTCAGTGCAGGAGGGGAGGAGGTGCTCCAGGTGCTGGAGCTGAGATTCTCTGCAGGCTGGGGTGAGACCATNTTGCATCCCATGGGAAGAGAGACCCATGCCACTGCAGTTTTGGGAGGGCTGTGTGCCCGTGGGAGGGACTCACATTGCAGCAGTTTTGGGAGGACTGCTGCTCCTGAGATTGGAACCATGCTGGGAAGTTCACTGGGAGCTGTGTCCCGTGGGAGGCGTCCCACAGTCTCACAGGGGAAGGACTCCTCTCCCTGGGCAGTGAAAGAAAACCTTGGGTGATGAACTGAGCAAATCCCCGTGCCCTGTCTCCCTGAGCTGTCAGTGGGAAGGAGGGAGGGGTTGGGGGAAGAAAGGTGTTTTTAAGGGCTTATTTTACTTCTTATTATCTTTCTCTGATTTGGTTGTAATAATCTCAGTTTGTACCTCTAAGCTGAGCCTATTTTGCCCTTGGAGTGTTTTTTCCCAGTTTAACTTAATTTTTTTTTCCCTCCTCTGCACAGCTGTAGTAGTGGAGGGTGAGTGAGTGACTTTGGTGGGTGCCTGGTGTTTGACTAGTGTCAAACCACAACCATCATTAAACACTAATACGATTTTGCCATAGTACAGAACGTTGAGCAATACTCACAATAAGTATTGCATTGCAGAAGTGCTCAGATACAAGGAGAGTGAATTATTAAAAGAGCAATAGTGAAAATACACAGTGTCTGCAGAACTTTTCCTCCCATAGCATTGCATGCTCACAGGTATTACCCCAGTACAAACACCAGGGGAACAGTATAAGCATCACACATACTCTGCACATTATGAGAGAACATTTTATGCTATTTTATGTCATTTTATGCCCTTTTAGCTCTACAGATGTGGAGTTTTGATGGTATTGGTTTAGAACAACCTCAACTGAGTACAGCAGTACTGCTGGCATTTCTCCCAAAATAATCTTCTGAACAGATGTAAATTAGGTCTGACAGCAAGTAAAGCAGGAAAGGATACAGTTCCCTGCTACTTATTCAAACAATAGGATGCAAAACCTCTTCAGAGATGCTGGTGAGCAGACACATGGTGGTAGTTTTTAACACCAGCCCAAATAAACTACCCTTTTACCACAGCTGCTGGGGGTCTCAAGTACCAGTGCCTTCTGGCTGGAGTGCCTCCACCATCTCCTTTCTCTGTATATTGCACAGGCCTCTTACCTTGCAATTAACACATTTTTATACTGAAGCACTGAGTGTTTTAAGTGCTGAGGTCAGGAGAAGAAGCGGTTATTACCACATTTTATGCTCCTGTCACTTTGTGAGCCACATTTACATCTTGTCATTTGTTACATGCAACTCTTAAGAAACAAAGAAGTCTCTTTCAATACCCATATGCCAATTTATCTACTCCATCCTTTGGATGTCTTTATGGAGCAGAAATTGTGGGTGGATACTGCATTCCATATTGCATACATTAGTGAGGAACTGGAAAGAAGATGAGCCTTTTTGGAAGCTTTTGTTTTTCTGACTTTTCCAGGACTTTTAGAGTAGGAGGCTGAGAAGCTGTGGGTTTCTGGCTGTATCAGTGATCACAGGCACACCAACCTGTTTGGTCCCTTGCAATGGCATTGGCCTGGATGCTGCTCCTGGCAATGTCACTGACTGCTGTGAGCTCTTTGTTAGTGCAGGGTGCAAGTGCTTTTAAAGAGCCCTCATCTGGTGAAGTTGCATATTTGAGATGCTGATTCTCCAGGAGCTGAGGCATAAATGAGTGTTACTGGTTTAGAAAGTTAATTTCTTCTGATTTTGAACTAATAGGCTTTTGGTCATTTCAAGAACTTGTAATTACTTTAATTTTTATTTCTTAAAATTTGTGTGTGATGAGTCAAAACTATGAAGTTATCCAGTGAGTAGTGCTATAGATAATATCATGCTGTATATGTTACAATTATTTGAAAACCACATTGCATTAGTATTGTGTTTCTGCAAAAGGAGAGGCTGGGGAGAAGAACGCATAAAAAATGCTAGTCTGTGCTCTAAACTGCTCTTGTTCCTGTACAGAGGTGTGTGTTTTTATGGGGTGAAACAGTGTACTAAAGAAGACATGTTTAGATTTTACTGCTGCTGAGAAGTTCTCTGTCTTGATACTCTGCTGTAATAGAAATATGGATCTTCAATATTTCCTATGAAGAAATTGAAGATATAGAACCTGGGAGTAAGGTAATTTTCCTCCTAGAGCTGAAACTATCTTTTTAGTGCTACAGAAGAAAAAAGCTTCATGTTGTAAGCTAATCAACAGAAAGAGTCTGGAAGACATTATTTTCTTTTATGGTACAGCATCCTTCTCTACAGACAGTTGTAGAAGTGCCCTGCCTCCTACTGAAGGACCTTACATAAGTAACTCCAGCAGAACAAAGTATGACAGGAAGTCTTAGGTTCCCTCTTCTATAAGAAAGCCTATCATATGAAATGCTTAGAAATTATTTTCAAAATAGAAATTATTTGACAAAAATGTAATTTCTGCTTTAAGATGTAAGTCTTTGATATTCATGAGGAGAATCTTGTAATTTTACAACAATATATTCAGAGAAAAAGTTTTATTGACAGTACTGAAGACCAATCCTGACGGGACACTAAAGGCTTTGTTATGTTTCCATCAAAGAGTATAAAATTTTATTTAGTTTCTATAAGGAAAACTAGATTTTTAGTGCTTTTTCTCTGACCATTACAAAACTTATTAGCTGTGTGTACAAAATTTATTAGCTGTGTGTTATAAGCTCGTCAAATATGTGCCAAACTGGGTACTTCAACTATATCAGTATTCAAATACTTAAATAATCCAATGTTTATAAAATAATTAGTGTGTTTAAGTTGCATTTCAGAGTTGAGATTGTTTAACAATTATTTGTCAGCACTCTTCTAAGTTTTCAAACTCAAAATATTTCTAGGAAGGCATTCTTTTATGTACTCTTCTGGTTTTACTGTCAAGTTACAGAATGGAGGGGGTAATGAGTTGCCAACCTGAGGGATATATGCTTTTTAGTCTTAAACAAGTCTTTCTTTTGTATGCAGAGATGACTTATTAATTAATATTTTGTCAGAGGCAAGGCTCCCTATCAGCATTTTTGATCTGAAAACTTATGGCTGTTGTGCTCCTTGTAGATATTATGCTGTTTGTCTCATTAATGAAATAACACATTATCCAAACTTAGAGACCTCCTAATGGGCCAGAAGGGAATACACCTTCTATCTGGTCTTTGTATTGAAGTAACTGATGAGGAAATCTAATCTTAAGGAGGCTCTGTGTTGTAAAAGTTAAAAATTTCACTTCCCTTTTTTACCGTGGACTTACTGGGTCTCTTGGACAATCAATGTCCAACATGTTGGTGGCTGCTGAAGGTAATGCCACATGAATCCAGCTTACTGTGTTCTTGTTTACATGCTTTGCTCTTTGTGTGGAGGTAATATCTAAGTCTATTAAGAATATATTAGGTGCTCATATAAAAGCATTTCTTGCATGTTTTGCACAAAGAATGTTATTGGGCTATTTTTTAAAATTTTGTATTATAAAAAAATACCTTTACCTGCTTCATAGAAGGCCTATTGCAGGTCCTGCAACTTGTTGGAGTGCTGTATGGAGAAATGATAGTGAGAGTCTTTGTCTCTACTGTGCAATTCATTTTTGTGTATTGCACTGAAGGAAGTACATAAGGCTCTGTGCTGAAGATCTCTCCAGCTTCTTAACCATCTTCATAGCTGGCAATAGAAGGATTCTCAAGTAACTTCAATGTCAAGATGAACTGAGTGTGTGCATATTTCTACAGAGTATTAGTATGGATATATCCCTAAGAAAGTTGTGCTGTTTTTGTAGTGGTCTGTAAGTCTTCAGACAGGAAGCATTAAGAAAAGTATTTCTCCACCACTGTGGTCTGAATGCTATATATTTTTTTCACTTTGATATAAAGGAATGGGGTGTTATCTCCATTTGCACAGATCCACTGCTATTTTCATTTTGATATAGGATGGGAATAGACCCACGGTGAAAACAACAGTGTGTCAGTGCAGAAGGAGATACCAACCTGTGGCAATAGGATTTGAACACCAACCTAGAATAAAAACATAGTTCTTCACTCTAAAATATATATGTTCTGTGGCTGGAAGACACTGTGAGATGAAAAAAATGAAACCTACATAAAAATTCGGAAAGTCTGAAGAGAAAAATATGTTCCTCCAATTGGGAACTGTGAAGCATGAACACCTTATGAGGTCACACAGCCAAGGAAAAATTGCTTGAAATAGCTAACAAGCAAGAAAAGCCAATAGTAAAAATCTGCAGCTTGCTTCCTCTTCCTGGGTTGACATGAATCTTAATTTTCTACCTATTGAGAAACTTTTATGAATTGCAGTCACTTGGGCACTGTTGGATGCCCAAGCTGTATATGTAATATTTTAGAAATATTTGCTACATATTTTTCCTTTTATCTCCCATGACTCTGTTAAACGATAGAAATGGTTACCTTGTTCATTCACTGCAGAGCATTTAAAGCTTGCCAGAGTTTCTTCACACAAGGTGAGCAGTCAAGAAAAACAGTGAGGAAAATAACCCTGGCTGCAAAATTGTGAACAACAGCTGGCTGATATGCTTATCAGAAACATGTTTTTTTCAAACAGATTACTAAAATTTCTCTGGTCTCCTTTCACAATGGAAGAAAAATACTCAAAAGCTTTTCCTGAAGATTTCTATTCACACAGAGAGTACTTAAATCTGATATCCTGGAGATCTGTTCTGTTTAATTTCCCTGTTTTTATTGAGGAGAAGGTTTCTCTGGGATCTGTGAGCTGTGTGCTACAGCAGCACTGCCAAGCCCTGCATGGGCTGTAGGGTGTGGGGTGGGCTCCCACCTGTGGGCAGCTCTAGCAGAGCCTGCTGCTACACCCTGCACTCAGACACACCAGCCCAGGCTGCTGCACTGTTGTTTTATCATGTTGCTCTCTGCTTTCTGACCGTGATTTTCCACCCTAGGACACAGGTGTGTGCATCATTTTCTTGTACTCTTCCAGAAGCATTCTCTTCTTGGCCGTGGTTCCACTGAGGTTATTTTATTCACTGTATGCTGTTGGCAAAATGCCATTCTGACTGCAGGGCAGGAGTTTGCTGCCATAAGAGAAATAATTGTGAGAGGCAGAAAATGACACATGAGATTTCAAGTTTGATTTAAACCCCTTTCTTCATAAAACAGTGGCTTGAAGATACTATCCCTGATCTGTGGGAGCAATTCTAACTCACACACACATTTGTCTTTTATTCCATTGCAGGAGTAACATATAAATAGTTTCACCATTTCAGTTTTCTCATGTAAATTAGGCTGTATATAGCATACTGATAGGCAGGCTACAGGTACAGAGGCTTCAGCTACAAGCAGAACCAGATGTACTTTAGAATCAGTAACACTGCTACTCATAGGCTATGTACTGCCAGCTAATTCCAGGCTCACTGAATGACAGAACAAGAAAACAATTCCTTAAGAGAGCATTACCTTTCCAATTTTTTAACCTAAATTTATTTTCTGTATCTATATCTAATGTACATATATTTTACCTTCTTTAAGGGAAGCAAGATGGAGAAAACCGTATCTGTTTTTTGAGCATTTGTTGCAGACATCACTTGCCTCCTCTAAAGAGCTGCTGTTGCCCTGTTTATAGGCTTGAGGTGTTCCTATCATGTTCTTATATTATGCTGTAACTTATTGTGCACAGTATTTATTTTTTGAGATTAGCAATGAACATGTTCTCACCAGATGCTTAATAAACAGATGTACTGCTCTAATGTATGTGTCTGCTGATACTCATGATTGATGAGAAGCAGAATCTAACTATATTGCCAGTTTAAAATTTCCTAAGCTTTTCTCTGCCCTACAGTCAGTCTTTCTTTTGTAGTGTGGCCTGTGTTTTTCCCTATTGGTGATTATTTTGCTTTATAATGATTGTTCGTTGATTAAATTGAAGATTAGTATTTTCTTTTACTAAGATTTGAGCAAATGAAGTAGGCTTTAGTTTCTGCCTTTTATGCCTAATTAAAGATCTTTATTTTGAAAGACTTTAGATTGCCATGCATGACTGCATCCCATTCTCTCTCTAATAAACCCTTTATAATATTCAGTAAGGTTCATTTCAGCTCATGGTCTTCATCACTGCTTTAGACTTACAGTCAAGAGCATGCATTTATCTGAAGAATAAAATATTCAATGCAGTGCATAAGAAGCAGTACCCTGTTAAAGTGCCCCTACAGCTGTGACCCATTTTGCACAGCCGTTGCAATCCCAAGATCATCCATGGGGAATGAGTTTGAGACTCCAACATAAAGATAAGGCTAAAGGCTAAGGGAATACTTTAGTTTAGACTCACTGGCTACTGCCTCTACTGTCACTAGGCATGTTGAATACAGATGTGCAACATAATGCTGCTTGTATACTTTGTAGGGTCTGCTCTGTGTCCTGCAGAAGCACCACACTAAATAATTTGGCAGAGTGAACCCCAGAGTGAATACTTCTCTAAGGAAGAGAAGCAGGAATAATTTTCAGTACAGATTTCAAGAGATGAGCAAAACTGACCATATGCCAGATAACACAGAGATTAGAGATGTCTTTGAAATGCTGCTGCACTGGTCTGCATACCTTTCTCTGTCTGGAATCCTGAACTGCATTATGTTTGCTGCTTTCTGGTTTTCAGAGTATAATGATTACTAGCATTACAAATAATATAAATATATTGTGCATCTATTGTATATCCACTTGTGCCACATTGCTGCTGAAGAAAAGTATGTCTGAATAAGATCCTTTTTCCTTAATAAGTGCGTTTTTCCCATATTCAGGATTCAACCATGCAAAAAATTACTATAGATGCCTATATGATCTGTACTTTTTATCTACTTGTTTGAAATGATGGTGCCTCATAATGAGCTGTTATTCTCTATGTGTCATGGGTGGAATGGCACATTTTACTCACTAGAGGAGCAATAATATACTTTATTGATATAAAACAGTGAATTGATAAAGTTCAATGACAAATGAGACAGTGGAGTAACAAGATTTGATGGCCAGGTATGCTCGACTGTTTAGTGCATGGAAGACAAGATCTAACAAAGCTGTCAGGGAGATTCTTCCATTGGGTCATGACATTTAGACAAGACCCTCTTGTGTCCTAAATGTCTTCTCAGAGAGGAGTTTAGGTGAGGCTGGCTCTAGACTAAGTCTCAGACTTGGTCAATAGTTCATGTCCAAAGGGTTGTATGTGCACAATCATTCTTTGGTATTGCTTACCTGAGACTTCAAAGTTCAGCAGTTCAGCAGTTAATCCCTTACTGAGAATGTGCTGCTGCCAGGAATCACTTGACCTCAAGGAGTAACCCTGAGAGGTGCCTCGTCAAGGGCAGACCCTGGCATGCAGCTCTTTGCAAGGAGGAGATCTCAGTGGACCTTGGGGTGTCCACTATTTAAGGGTTAAGAGGACTGATTTACAGTCATATTTGCACAGCTGCAGGATGTGTGGGACAAAATTCCAGACAGCCCTTGACTACTGTATTTCTATCTATCCCCAAAGCAAGTGCAACACAGCCATCCCAGCCTCCACTGGTGGCTGCAGCATAGCCAGGGGCAGTGGAGGGAGGAGGGTGTCACACTGCCACACTGCACTGCAGCACCCTCCGTGTTCACACACAGTATTTGGGTGGGTGTCTGGCCCTTACAAGGGCTGCAAGCCCAGGCACCAAGTGCCGCATCAGCTCTGTGTGCTGTGTGCTGCTGTGCCCTCATCTCCCTCACCATGGTGGTGTAACTGGGTCTCCAGATGGCCACCCTTCAGCTCTCTGAAACATTTCTGAGAGGTGCCAGTAGCACCCTTCAGTGTGCTGTGGACACTAGTGTGGAAGCACCACAAAGGCAGCTTGGAGCAGATTTCAGTTCTACCTTCTCTGCCTTTTGACACCCACTGACAGAAAGTCATTACTCCACTGCTTGTACCAGCACAAGGTCTGTCAGGAACAAAGTGAACAATCTGGTCCTTTGCATTAAACAAAAACTGGAAAAAATGGGGTTATGGCAAGACTTGGCGTAAGGTACAGATGCTTATCTACATTCATCAGTTGATTAAGATGAAATTCTGCTTATAACTAGAGAGAAGTTAGATTGTCACACAGTAATTTATCCTGCAAGTATAAATGCTTCTGGCCATTTCTTCTTCGGTGACATACCCTCCCCATCCCCACCACAGATACCATCATCGTGAAGAACAGTATACCCATAAGGAAGTGCAGTGGTGTGTTTGTAGGTACCTGCAGGCTCAGAAGTTGGTCTTGGAAGGATTCTAAGGGGCCTATACAGAATCAGACTGGATACTGAGGCAGAACAATTTACACATCCCTTTGTAAAGTGTTTTGCTGTTGTTTTACTGGAGGGGTGTGAAATATGGCATACAGAAATGGCTGCTAATTTGGTAAAGCTGAAGGACATAATAGGTTTCTTCAGATCCAGCAAACAGGTCTAGATAAATGTTATTGAGGACCCTTTTTTTGAAGATCTCTTCTCTTTTTCCAGTTGAGTGCATTCTCTGAATGTGTAGTTTCTGGTGCTTCAATAACTCATCCTAAAAAGAGGCAATTATTTCTATTATGTAAGGAGTCGGTGATTATTATAAATTCTGATAAATTATTTGGTGATGATTGTCTACATTACACAGAAATACAAATGAAAAACATTGTATAGGAGGTACTCTCAAATTTCCTTATCTGGCAGCTGTGTTCCTCTGGCATGCAATGCTGGTGAGAGACCAAGTTCTCCAAACAAACCTCCATCTCCCTACTGAAGTACTGCTGCTGGAAGTGTGTGTTCCCCTGCAGAGCATCCACTATAGTCTGCTGTACTCTGCAGAAGAGCTACCTCTTGTTACAGCACATTCTGTGCATTCCTGTGTGGAGGTCTCAGGGCAGCACACTGAGTGTTAAACTCCTACTAGGGCACTAACACAACTGCTCTGAATCTTGCCAGAGAGACTTCCATTTGCAATTTATGCTGTGAAATGTCATTGCATGCCAAGTTCAACTAGTTCTGGTTGTGCATTTTCAGTGAGCACCATTTTCATGTTCCTGTGAAAGAGCTTGCCAGCAGTCATCTCTCCCAGGGATGGTCTTTGAAGAAATTCAGAGGAGACATGTCAAGGTCATTGCTCCCTTTTCTGTAAGACTCACTCACATTTATATAGCTCCTACATTCCAGTTGTAGAAACTTCTAATTTGCCCCAGCTGAATTGATTCTCTTTATTGCATTGTGCAAAATGCCATAGTTGAGTCCTTGGATACATAAATAGAAAATCATGGTAATGCAAACCTGTTATATTGCTAATAGAATTGAGAAGTATTCTTCAGTGGATCACATAGGCATGCAGACATTATACATAATTATCACAATCTCATTCTGAATTTTTATTTTCCTGTGCAAAGTGACCACAAATAACTTACTTTGCATTTTTTTAATACCTAAACAAATCCCTCTCAGTCAAATGGTAAGCCCAGGAGATTTTTTTTTACGTAAATAAGTAATTTAGTGAAACAGCTTTAGTTTTCCAGTTATAATGGATCTATAATTTTTTATATTGCAAAAGGAAGTTTTATATGGAACTGGAAGACTTCATTGCCAGAGTCCAATCTTTTTTTGGTGAATGCAAATAAAATGCATTTCTAATAAACAGCACATGTTCCCTTGATGCAACCTTGTGATAGTTAAATTCAGTTGTGCAAGGTATTCCTAGCTTCTTGAACAAAAGTAATGTGCAATTTCATTGCAGAGAAGGAATTTTTATGAGCACTCAATGATCACTGCACTTAATGTGTTTGACATCAACTCTAATTCTGTTCTCACATGAAAATTTTCAAAGGGTTTGATCTCAGTAGTGAGATGGAGCAGTCTATTACTGTGAATCTTTCTGAAACTGTTCTTCTCCTGCTCCAAGGCTGTGGGAGCTCTAAATTTTTGGGATTAAAATCTGGATAGTTTATGGAGCAGCTTGTTTGTCAGTGTTTGTTTAGATTCTGATTAAAGTTGCAAAGCTTGCTTCTGGCTCATGCCGATGCTCAGTTCTGGTTTCTTGTACTGTACTGAAGCTGCAAAGACAGTTTCTTTTAAACCATGGTTTTTAATTTCCATGTATAGCTATATGGTCCAACAAAAGGACACTATTTCAGGCAGCAGAAAAGGGACCTCCAGTGGAGAGATCATGTTGACTTTTATGAAGCTTATATTCTAAAGACAAGCTTTTCTTCAGTGAGAGCAGCATGAGAGTACCATCTTTCTGAAATTATAGATTAGTGCTTTTCTTTCAAATAGTAAATAATTTCCTTTAAAATATTTTGTATATGATATATTTGAGTTTATGTAAAAGATACTGAAGTTTAAGTATATGACAGAAAGTAGAGTTTGCAGCAACAAAGCAGTTGCTTTGTGTCAGGGTTTTTCCCTGTCACCTTTCACTCTGCTAGCAGCACCGGCTCTCTAACCAGTAAAGAATTACAATTATTGAGTCTACTGTAAATTATTCCACATTAATCAAAGTTCACAATTGTATTTATTTTCTGTCTGTTGCCTAAACATTTCCTGGATGGGTCCATGGGATGATCAAGGCCCTATTCAAGTTGATGAAAGTTCATCTTGTTATGAAGAGCTAGACAGGAAAGTAGTCTGACAATTTTGAAAGAGTGTTAATTTAATGTTAATTTTCCCTTTTGATGATAATGATTCAGCAGACACAATTTTTCTTTCTTCTCCCCCATTTCTTTCACAGCTGTGACTTTCATCTGGAAGATTGGATCCTAACATTAATTCTTTAATACGCATTATAAAAAAAGCCCCTGGAACCCCTGACACACTAGTGCAAGTGAGGAATTCTAGTTTTGTGGTGTTCCCGTGTGAAACATCATCCTTATGTATCTTTGCAAAAGCAGAACTTGAAAGGCTTCTTCTGATCATATGGTTGCATAATAAGGTATTTCCCTGGGTAGGAATAGTCTTTAAAATTTTTCCACATTTTCTAGATCCTCTTCCCATATAAACATAATTTTATGGATGCTGTTGTTCATGAAGTTGCTTACCCATTGTTTTAAATATCCTACTTGGTTAATTGCAGACTCTGTTTATACAAGAAGTCATTGTGGAGGCTCTCGAGGGTTTAACACTGACAGTCAGATGTTCAGACCTGAGTCCATTGGAGACAGGATAAGTTAAGTACCTGGAGGCCTACCTTGTCCCTCTCTCCTTCAGCTCTTCAGAGTGGTGGTGTTTGTGACACTGCTGGACAACCATGAGCTTTCAATGAGGGAAAATAATCTTTTCTCTCTCACGCTCCATTTTGTAAAAAATAATTTAAAATAAGGGGGAAAAAATAACCTTTATAAGTCTGGTTCATTCTTTCTGTTCTTTTTTCAATAGAAAAAAAAGGCATTTACCAGGACCTGCTTGTACACAGCTCTTGGAAGTGAAGAACTAGTTTATCTGTCTGTGAATGTACCTCAATCACACTTATTTAAAACAACTCACAACAGAAAGTTAAGAGAAGACAGAGTTCAGGCTGATTTACTGGGAATTAAGCAAGCAGCAGAAATAGTATAATTTTTCTTATCAGTATTCATGCTGCAAGGGTGAGCATAGTAAATGGTTACCTATCATTAGAACAAATAAATGCAGAAGATGCATGATAGATATGTTCATGTTACAGAAAAAGATCAATTAGTATTTAAAATCAAAAATATTTGCATATGGAGAGGATCATTTAAGATAAATAGACTTACTATTCATGCAAATACACTTCAAATACTGTTGGTGATAAATGATAAATACCTTTTATACAAAATACCTTTTTATTTTATAGCCACTGTAAGGCAAAGAGAAGAAAAAAAGCAAAAAAAAGCCATTCATATTTTATGTTTCTTCTAGGATTATAGAAGGTTGACTATGTTAAACACTACTAAGCAAAGAGTAAACAAAATTAAACGTTTGCTAAAAAACATATTTAGGGGAATATTGTATGCTGCAGCCAAATTCCCCTCAGCTTTGCACTTGATCTTCATTTTCTGCCTCAGTTCATATACCTGTGGCTTACAGAGTAAACTGAGATTGTGCCTGTGGTGTCTAGAGAAACCTGTATTTACTACTGCTGAGAGGTCGGGTTCTTCCCTTCCCTTCCCTTCC
>VXBI01005988.1:0-19559 GCA_013397375.1 Toxostoma redivivum | reverse complement strand
GTCTGGTTCTTGAGATAAAGCAATATTGATTACACAAAGGCAGGAAGGGCTATTGTGAAGTCTGATTTTGCAAGCTGGTAGCCGATACAACTTATTTGGAAAAACATAACATAATATAACATAACATAATATAATATAACAAGGTGATTTTAAACAGAATTATTTTATAATATAATTTCCTTTTTTTAGTGTTCATGCTTTACTTCAGAGCTTGGTATTCTGGTTTATATAAACCCAAATGCTTTTGTGATTGACACGAATCTTTTATCAATTATCACAAAGGGAAATATTAGAATAAAAAAAGGAATAGTTTGGTTCTGTAATGAATGAAGTTTGGCTTTTCCAGAGAGGATGCAGGAGAGAAAAAAGGGGAGGGAGAAGTGGTAGATGTGTTTGGAGGGAAGGGTGTGGCCTGCCATTTATTTTAAGCTCTTCTGGGTCTTTGCCACTTGTTTTACAGCACTCCAGTGAAAAGGGATCCAGGTGTCTCTTTGCTTTTAATCTCACCATGACCAGCTCAAAAACAACCCTCCTCATTCCTCATTCTTATGAATCTGTTTCATTTAATTAATTAGATCTTAGTTCTCTATTATCATCACTGAGAATAAATGCCTTGTCTTATTTACCTAAGCTGTTTGATCTGAAAAGATCTGTGTGAATTTCTTTGGAAGAGGATGAATGAGCAAGTGGGTAGAGATTGGTGGGCCTTGCTAGGCTGCTGGTTTCCTCTCCAGAGGGTCTCTAGGAGCAACGGGAGTTTCTACAAGAGCAGGACTCAGAAGAAAGACTTCAAAGGGTGGGATGACACTGCCTGTTCCTGGTGACAAGGTGTTTTGGTTTGGAAGACAGGTGTCTGTTAGGGAAGGCAAGAGCTTTTTATGGATTGGAGAACGTAAATTTTCTTTTTTTGAATTATTATAATTTTGAAATTAAGGGGCTTTTAGGTAAAGATATGAGGGTAGGAATAATAATTTTTTATTAGTATGTATAATAAGGTCAATAAAATAATAACGATGGAATTAATACCAAATAGAATTAGGGACTTTGTGATAGTTTTTTTGGTTGTAGGAACTTTTTTTTGGTGTACTGTCACAGTCAGCAGGGAGTGTTGGAAGGTTTTTGGTGGATAGGGTAGGTGTGATGATTTTTGCACGGCTGTGTCTGAGATGGGAAGGGATGGAAAAGAGAGGCTTTGCTTCAAGAACTCTGGAGCAGTCAATCCCGGTGCTCTAGCAGGACCTTTGGAAGCAGTAAGCTGAAATGACAGGGCATCTCAGCAGGGCAGGGAATGCGGGGTCTTGAAGCAGAAGAAGGCGGCAGCTCCCAGCTGGGTTATGGCGGTGGTAGTGGCAACCGTCCTCCTCTGAAGCTGAAAGCAAGCGAGAGAGCTAGCATCTGCCCCCCACTCTCCTTTTACTTGCTTCTAATCTCTTGGTGTCTCTGTCTCTGAGAGAAACTATTAAAAACTAGAAGAGTTCCCTCTCCCCCATTTTAAGTACCCAATCATCAGTGCTTCTTAGCAACTCAATGAAAAAAATTCTACAAGTAACAAAAAAACCCCAAACCTAACTCCCAACACAAGGAGAACCAGGACCCATCTCTGCCTCTTGCAGATGGTGGTACAATTATCAGGGAGCAGGACAGGATCTTGGCAGACTTCCATAGCTTGGAGATCCAGCCCATCCCAGTGACACTTTGGCTACTGTGGCTCAGGGTGACAGCAGCTTGCTGTCACCCATGGCCATGGTGGTTGTCCACATGCATGAGCCTTCATGCAGTGGGATGAACATCTGGCATAGGTAGAGGAGGTGACACAATGCCTGGCCACAGATGTGGAGATAGCCCACATGCCCATAGGTGCTCTGGGCCACATCTGATGTCTTTTTGCTGGTCTTAAAATCACAAGCCAGACACAGGTGATAAAAAGGGGTTACCTTTATTAGGATCCTTAGTTGCACAATTCGCCAGAAGGAAAACGCCAAAGATGCACATGTAGCATAATGTGTATACAATTTTTATATGCTTAGCAAATTAGCATATCTGACAAAAATCAACAATTAGAAGCATAAGTGATTAAGTAATTCCCCCTTTTTGGTTCCACATCTTCTTTATCCCCCCTTTAGATAGGAACTAAACTCTTTATGAATATGTGTCTCAAAGAGCTGGTTTCAACCTTGACTTCCAGGAAGAAGCAAGATAGGATAGGAGCCTTGCACCCCCAGCTTGGAGCCACTGGAATGTGTTGTCTTTCTGCCTATCAGGGTAGGGAAAAGTACTGGAGTTAACTATGAATACAATAATAGTTTACAGAGCTACAAATATATGTGTGAAGAATATAGAGAATATAGAGAATATAGAAAAAAAGGCAAAAATCAATTCAGCATCACATCAACCTGCTTCTGAGCAGTGTTTTAGCCTTGTCAAGGATGGTGCAGGCCCATGCACTGTCAAACCAGAGCTGGGATGTTGCAAATCCAGCCACCGCTTCTACACTGCTCACCAGCAGCAGGGCTTACATGCCATCTTGGGGCACTTATAGAACAGAGGAGTAGTATAGGTTGACAGCACCTAATGCTGCTGGTCCATACATACCAGTTCTGGAGTGTGTATTGGGTGTGCTTATCATTCCTGCAGGAAAGCAGGTCTCTGGGGCAGGTAAGGGGACTGTCCCAGATAAGACAAGTGACAAGGACAAAAGGAAATGGCCTCAGGTTGCACCAGGGGAGATTTAGACGGGATATTAGGAAAAATGTCTTGGCCAAAAGTACTGTCAAGTGCTGGAACAGGCTGCCCAGGGAAGTGGTGGAGTCACTATCCCTGGAAGGATCTAAAGACGTGTTGATGTTGCACTTGGAGACATGGTTTAGTAGTGTGCTTGGCAGTGCTGGGTCAACAGTTGGACTTGATCTTAGAGGGCTTTTCAAACCTAAACAATTCTGTGATCTGGGACTGGCTTTGCAGAGGCCTGGGCCGATGGTCTTTAGTTGCTTGTGTTGTGGTCTGGGTGTTGTGGTGGGACATGCATCAGTATGAAAGGTCTGTCTGAGACTCTTGCCTCAGATGGGGCTTCTGTGGTTCTCTTCTTGTTAAACACTTAGATGGGTGTTCTGTGGATTTGGGTTATCTTTTTTCTTCTGCTGGAGTTTTCCTTGGGATTTGGAAACATCATCTTGTTTTACCTCCATTCCCCACCAACACCAGCTGTGATGCTTTCTGTTTTCCTGTGCAGTTTGTAGAGTCAATGTTGTCTCTTGCTGCTGCTGTCAGACTGCATATTGACAGCATGGCTTCAGTCATGGTTGGCACCTGAATGAATTACTGCAATACAAGCAAATAAGAAAAAAAATAGTATTTACAAGAGCAACAGGTCGGAGATGTAACATTTATGCAGGGCCATTCATCAGAAATGACACCCAAATGTGCTGTAAACTACCATGTGCACATAAAGCACTGCTCCCAGGCTTCAAGGCAGCATCATCTGTTTAATAACAAAACTACATGATGGTTCAAGACCTGAAATTCAGAATTACTGCCTCCACTTGAAGCTTCAGGGAAAATCTGGGTCCACAAATACTATGAACCCTATTGGAAACTCAACAGGACACCCCTATGAACATGATGTAGAAAATTTTATTTCTATCTCCCAGTGGATGAAACAATCAGCTCTATGGCTTATCTGTAAGTTGTCACCTCTGCCAGCGAAGCCCCCCCAAGAGGGACATGGGTTCTTTTGGGTTGGGGGGTGTAAAAGTCCTAAGTAACCTTATGGGGTTTTGCTGAGATCCTTAGGGATCTCAGGATCAAATCCATACAGGATTTGCTGAGAAAAGTACTGTGTCCCAACCTGCTGTCAGTAGTTCTTGCAGATTTTCATTCTGGCGCATACAAGCTCTACCAGTCTGCAAGGTGGCCTTTACCCTGTGAGACCTTGGTCTCTGTTATTTGTGGCAGGAGCCTGGAGAGGCACTATCCAAAACTTCTAATTACATCAGATTTAAAAACACAGCAGAAGAGGAGGTGGGGAGGGAGAAGAAAAGTTTACTTTTTGCCTTCTTTTTCCAGTTTAATTAAAAAAAAAAATTATAAATTGGCTCAGGCCTCCTTTATCCAGGCTTTGCCTAGGCTAAAACCTGAAGATTTGCATGCTTGATCAAATCTGATGGGAGTAATCAAATCAGCATTAGCAAATGTATGGACCTCAAGCTAATTGGCAGGTGATGAACTCCATAACTGCAACTAAAATGAGCCCTTCTGTAGAGCATGTTGTACCTTGGCATAGGGACACAAGTAAGAAGCCATTGGCATCTTTGAAATATCAATCCCTTTGGGGCATTTATTTTTAGCTTGCCTTGCTCTGTGGTGAAGACACAATCAAAGTAAAACCAAAAAAGGGTGGACAAGAGTATGGTAACCTCAGCTAGGTCAGCAATGAGATTGAGGTTAAAGTCTAGAAAATTCACCAAAACTGGTGATCATTTGTAGCTTGAGAATTAAATTCCAGAAGTTAATCACAGTGATGCAAGAGGAAGCATTTGGGGTCTTCATTGTCACTTTTAAGCATCTTGATTGTCAATTTAAATCGAGGATAAGAGAAACATAACTGTTGATAGTCACTGAAGTTGCTCAGCAGGGATGTGCAGATAGTGTTGTTATCACGTTGCCATCTGCTGGCAGCACTCAATTTGTCAGCTTTGCCTTTATAAATCGTCCTTTTTTTCCAGATGTTTACATCTTGGACTTTCATTTTGGAGCTGGAATTGGGTATTGGGGGTTTGGTCATCTCTTCAACCCAAAGGCACCAATTGTTGGTGCAGATCTGGTATTGGCTGATGCCCTGGATTGACTAAATTAATCCCTGATATTCTGTTTTAGAGTCTATCTTTCTTTTTTTTCCCCAAGAAGATAAACGCTTGTTGGTCAGCCTGTTGAGAAGAAGGGAAATGGCATCTGAAATTGTAAGTGGGAAACAGCAGAAGGGTTTCTCCAACAACCACAGTTTCAAATGATAAGGCTATAAATGAACTCTTTCTTAATGTGTAATTAATATGATGCATGAATTTACTGGGTTCAGGTTGTAAATTTAGTGACCCAGTATAATGATGGACTTCACAAAATAAACATCAACTTGTAAATTAATGTAATGTCAGGTTGCAAATAATTCATTTTAGGATTCCCCTTCAAAATATGAAAAAGAGGGTGTTAGCCTCATTTTATGTGATGCTGATGCAACTTGAGTATCCCACTTCAGCAGCTTTGTCTGTATGTGCACATATGTGCTCCTGCAGCACTACCTGTGTTATTTTTTCATGCCTTTTTTTGTCTTTTATTATGGACTGAGCTGGCAAAACTTCCAAATGTGAGTGATTTTATTTGCATTGCTAGTCCATTGATTTCAGGACCAGACCTCCAAAACTGTGTGTGCAGGTTTATTCTAAGCCCATTATCTTTACCAAGCTTTGAATTTTAAAGAAATGCCTGGCCATCCTAGTAAAATATCTGTTTGCTTTTGTTTTGAGCATGAAATCCCAGCTGAAAGCAAGAAGTAGAAAAACTATTGCGTTAAAACATGCCATATTTTAAACATGCATCAGTTAGAGAAGCAGGGAGGAGGAGATGGTGTCTTCATAGCAGTTGCTGATGTAGCTTTGAAGGTCACCTTATCTCATTGCAATTATAAAGAGATGGTGGGATAGCTCACATGAATGGTCATGGATGACTACATAATTTTTAGAAGGACAGGTCAACAAGGTGAAGTGGTGGAGTTGCTCTTTATGGGATAGAGCAACTGGAGTGTATCAAGCTCTACCCAGGGGCAGATGAAGAAGTTGAGAGCTTAATAGGTAAGAACTAGGGGACAGGCTAATATGGGTGACACTGTTGTCAGTGTTTACTACAGGCCACCTGATCAGGAGGAGGAAGTTGATGAGGCCTTCTATGGACAGCTGGAAGTAGCCTCATGGTCACAGGCCCTGGTTCTCCTGGGGGACTTCAACCACCCTGATATTTGTTGGAGAGACAACATGGCTCAGCACACACAGTCCAAGAACTTCCTGCAGATCACTGAAGATAACTTTTTGATGCAAGTGGTGGAAGAGGTAACAAGGAAAGGTGTGTTGCTGGACCTTGTACTAATAAACCAGGAAGGACTGGTTGAAGATGTAAAGGTTGTGGGCAGCCTTGGCTGCAGTGACCATGAGACGGGGGAACTCAGGATCCTGCAAGAAGGAAACAAAGCAGCAAGCAAGACTAGAACCGTGAAATTCCAGACAGCTAACCTCAACCACTTCAGGGACCCATTTAGAAGAATCCCATAGGATAGGGCTCATGAAAAGAAGGGGGTTCAAGAGAGCTGGTCAGTATTCAAGCATCACTTCCTCCAAACTCAAGACAAGTGTATCCCCATGAACAAGAAAACAAGTAAAAGGGGCAGGATGTGATGCCTTGGGTTTTAGCTTATATAATTTTCAGATTCTCTGCTGCTTGGTGTGTAACTATGAAGCTTCATATTAGGTGTTAGTAAGTTCTCTTCACAGGGTAGTTAGACAAAACAATTCCTTTCCAGCTAGAGAATCAAGGACACCCATTACCCAAAAAGCATAAACAACGGAGAAGGGAAAGGGGCAAGCCAGGGAGTTGAGACTTCATAACCTGGGGCTGTGGTGTCTCGGTTTAAGAGACAGGTATTTGCCAAGGAGAGGGATGAGTCCCTTTCCCTGTAATCCGCTCCTTTTTAAGCACTATAATTTGAAATCAGACGCTTTCAGGCATAAAATATGGGGGTAGGAATAACAGTTCTTTACTAATATATCTAACAAGGTAAACAGCAGAAACAACAACAGCTATAAAAACTGACAACAGAACAGAACTGTATAGCTCAGTTCCAGTTTTTTTGGATGCAGGCTTTCTTTGGGTTCAGTTACCGATGCTGTGGGCAGAGCCGGTCCCGCGCAGCTGAAGAGGCCGGTCTGATGGCGGCAGCTCAGGGGTGAGCGGGAGGGGAGGGGGGCCGCTTTTCCTGACGGCGCCGGCCGTGCTGTTGCTGCTCAGCAGTGAACAGTAGGATAGGATGGGAAGGCGGCAGGGTGAGGTCCAAACAGCAGGGAAGTGTGGTTGCCGGCGTTGAAAAATCTCGCAGGGACAGAAAAGGGTCCAGGACCGGATCTCCCCACTGTCTTCCAACTCCACGTGCTAGTCGCGAGAGCGCCCTCCCCTCTGTGGTCCCCTTCCTTTTTCCGGCTCCCTTTTTTTTATCATCCCCCCCCACCCCCTTCCGGTGAGAGGCAATTAACTTGTAGTCTGAAGTGATTAACATAAGAATAGGGAAAAATTCCACAGAAAATAAAAGAAATTATTCAACCCCCAACATGTGGTTAGATAATTGACCCCAATATGTAGATGAACCAAAACTTATAAAAGTGTAAAAACTTGTGACTGGGAGCCATCTTGGATTGGACTTGGTTGTAGCTCTGGCGAGGCTCTTGCACTGCCCAAGGTGTATCCTTTCAATAAATACCTATTTTATTCCTTTTGTTCTGCCTAGTCTCTGTTCCAGGTCAGCCTTTCCAGTCATTAGATGTCCCAAAGGGACCTTAAAGCTCATCTAGTTCCAACCTCCCTGCCATGGGCAGGGACACCTTCTTTTAGACCAGGTTTCTCAAAGCCCTGTCCAACCTGGCATTGAACATTTGCAGAGATGGGGCATCCACAGATTCTCTGGGCAACCTGTGCCAATGCCTCACCACCCTCAGAGTGAAGAATTTTTTCCTAATATCTATCTTTTTAATTGTCCATGTGTATTGGGTCTAGCTGAGCTGGAGTTCATTTCCCCAGAGCAGCCCTCATAGTGTTGTGCTTTGCATTGGTAACTAGAAAGGTGCTGGAGACGCAACTAGACCAGCTGACCCAAACTGACCAAAGGGATACCCCATACCATATGATGTCAGCTCAAATATAAAAGCTAAGAGAAGGAAGAAGGGGGGCATTTGTTATTTACAGTGTTTGTTTTCCAGAGCAACTGCTCAGTGTGCTGAAGCCATGCTTCCTGGGAAGTGGCCAAACATCGTTCGCTGATGGGAAGTAGAGAATAATTTTTTTTTCCTCTTTGCTTGTGTGAATACAAACTTTCACTTTTGCTTTAGTAAACTGCCTTATCTCAACCTAGGAGTTATTTTCTATCTTATTTTTTCTCCCCTGTCCATTTGGGAAGGGGAGTGCTAGAGCAGCTTGATGGGCACATGGTTCCAGCCACATTCAGTCCACCACAGCAGCAAAGCAAGCCTTGGGGATAAAATAATTAGAATTCACACAACCATAGCAAAGGAATATTAGTGGTAAAATTCCAAGCCATAAAGTTGGTTTTAGATTAGTCTGGAATCCGGGTAGGCTGCTTTATTGTACTGTGTTACTTTAAAAAATGCAAGGTGAGAGGTGTGAATTGTCTGTATTTGATTGTGTTGCAATGGAAATGCTATTGCAAATGTTAGGTGAAATGATCTATGAGATAATTTTCAGGGAAACCCTCAGGGAATGGAAGTACAATCCACCTTGAAAGATGACAAGGTGATAAAGGAGATGGGTTGGGGGCTGGGTTTTTCTTCCCATACCCCACGGATGTCCCGTAAGCTTGGTTTGCTCATAGTTTTGCTTCAGGATTGCAGGAGCCAAATGTCCATGTTGCATCCCAAAACAGTAGTGAGATGGCCAAATGTGACAAGGTTTGCAGCCACAGGCAAAGTGGGTACAAGTCGGAGCTGCTGTGGTCCTGGGACCTGAACTGGCTCCTTGGGGCCAGATAGCAACAATAGATGGGGCATAGCCTGTGGAACTTCATCACTTCATATACCTGCTGGAGATCCTTATCTGTGAACAGGAGTGAATCTATCAGAAAAAGGTCACAAAAATGACCAGAGAAAAGGCTGAGAGTTGGAGTTGTTCAGCCTGGAGAAGAGAAGGCTCTTGGGAGACCTTAGAGCCCCTTCCAGTACCTAAAGGGGCTACAAGAGAGCTGGAGAGGGACTTTGGACGAGGGCATGAAGTGATAGGACAAGGGGTGATGGTTTTACACTAAAAGAGGGGAGATTCAGACTAGGTAGAAAATATAAATTGTTTATGTTGAGGGTGATGAAACAATGGCACATGTTGCCCAGAGAATCTGTGGCTGCCCCATCCCTGAAAATATTCAAGTTCTGTGGAGGCTGAAAGCCCCTCAGAGAAAGAGCCTGCCTCTCTCCCATGGAGGGAATGCCCTTATGCACTCGCTCCTCATAATGATTATGATAAGGTTTCCCCTGACATGCCTTCCTGTTTCATGTAAAATGTTTGTAATCTATTGGTCCTTCCCCCTTTGTACTGCCTCTGTGCCCTCAGATGATTTGTTAGTTGTTCTAACCTGAACCCTGGCTCTCCTATATCAACCCTGCTCCCTCTGCGCCTTTGAGCCATTTCATCCCTGGACCCTTCAAGAAGGAATAGACTCCGCCTTGGATCACCACACATGGCTCCTGTCCCTCTCTCCACCGTCGGCAAAAGTGGGGCTCTCAAGAAAGAGCTGAAATCCCTCTCCTCCCGAGAGCAGGAACGTGCCTGTCACCACCAGGACGTCTTTCTGAAGATGCTTCTCTGAAAGGTCGCAGCACCAGCGTGCGCCCTGCGCCCACCGGCACTTTCCCGCTGGTGCCTCTTTGCCACTGCGATAAAGTTCAGACTGGACAGGGCTTTGAGCAACCTGCTCTAGAGGAAGGTGTCCCTGTCCAGGGCAGGGGGGTTGGACTAGATGACCTTTCAATGTTGCTTTCAGCCAAAATCATGCTAGGTGGCAATGTTTCGCCACCCTCACAGTCAAGAATTTTTCTTGAATATCTAATCTAAACCTGCCCTCAGTCAGTTTGAAGCCATTCTCCCTCATCCTGTCACTACATAGCCTTGTCAGAAGTCCCTCTCCAGCTGTCTTGCAGCTTCTTCAGTTACTGGAAGGTGCTCTAAAGTCTCTCTTGAGCCATGGGCACTTGTGATGAGATAGTCTTACCCAGGGCTGTAATAAAAGGTCTACAGCAAAGCCTGGTTTGGGATTCAAAATGATCTCAGAGTCGAGGAAGAAGATATCAGACCTTGTCCCATGTGACCTGGGTCCTTCACTATACCAGCTCCATGCTACCCAAGATAACCAGTTTCCAATAGACTCCTAGATTTGCTGGAGGACTACTCTGGGTTGGCATTGGGTTTGCTGCATCATTCCTGTAACAGCAGACAAAGGAGTATGGGAAGCAGATCAAGATAATTTGAAAGCCTCAATCCTCCTCACTCCTCCATCTGTGTTTCTGTGCTGCCTGAGCTTCAACTGGGTTGGGCTGATGTCATGGCAAGACTTCCTCTCATGGGCAGAAGTCTCACATCCTGTCATCCCACAGCAGAGATTTGATGATGTGCAGGTGACTTTGCTCTTTCCCTTCCTGTCAGCCTCATGATGAGGCTGGCTGGCACTGCTTTCCAAGCAGGGCTGTCTCATAGGACTGGCTGAATGGCAGCGGTAGCAGAGGCAGTATGGCTGCCGAGGAGGCAGCGATACTGGGACTGATCCAGCCAAGGAGGTCCATGTCAAAAACAGAGGGACAGGAACGATGGAGTTGCCTGAAAAATGAAGAACTTTAATGGATAAAATAATAAACGTAGAAACTGCACGGATTGAGGGGCAACATCCAAAGACCCAGGAGTGTGGTGAACGTAACAACATATAGGGGTATCTGAGGGCAAAGGTCCAATCACAAACGCAAACTAGAAGCATGCCCTTATATGTGACCGATTCCGAACCAACTGAAAACAAGAACCAGAAACATGACCTATTATAGAATAACTCCATTATCATACCAACTCCCATAGTCTCAGGTTGATGCCTCCTGCAGAGGCAGGTGAAGTCACTCCCCTGTCTATGGGAGCTAAGACAGAGAGCACTGTGGATTTAATTAGCATAAGCAGTTTGATAACCAAGATGCCTTGGTAAGAACAGAGCAAGAAGATTGGATCAAGACTGGCAACAGGGAAGAAGACTGAATCAAGTAGAAATGTTGCAAAACGTATAAGTTTGTTTGTGTGATGTTTAACCCAATCAATGTAGTAAAAAATTACTAGCCTTCCTAGAACGGTATATAAGCATATGTAGCTCACAGTAAATTCAGATTCTGATCACCAGTCAGTGGTCCCCATCTCTCTCTCAAGCGTCAATACCTGTCCATCCCCACCAGATCCATTTCCATAAGGCAGGTTCTCAGTTGTGCTGGTTTTGGCTGCAGTGGAGTTAACTTTCTTCACAGAGGATGGTACAGTGTCACAGTGCAGCTGGCTTGTACTGGGCAGTTAGTTTGGCCATATATGGGAGAAACAGCCTGGCCTGATAGCCAGGCCTCCAGGGAACAGAGATAGGACAGAATTGGAGCTAGACAAGGATTTGACCCAATGAGTCCCAACCTAAGCTACAGAAGCTATTGGTCAGAGAGCTTAGCAGCCTGAACTTTCAACCAATCACAAGTGCTTGCCCAGGAACATTAAGAAAGGCATTTAAGGTGAAGTGAGAACAATAAAGTGCTTTTTGTCACATGGATCATAGACTGCTGTGTCTGTCTCGAGCACAGTGCCAGTCAACATTACAGTACAGGACTGTGTTTTGGATTTGTGTTAAACACAGGGTTGATAATATGGAGATGTTTTTGTTATTGCTGAGCAGGGCTTACACAAAGCCAAGGACTTTTCTGCTTTTCATACTGCCACTCTGGCAAGGGGCCTGGGGGTACATGGGATGATGTGAGGAGACATAGCCAGAACAGGTGACCAAACTGACCAAAGGGATATTCCATTCTATATGACATCAGCATATAGAGGGGGAAAGAAGGAAAAATAAGGGGGGGGGATGTTTGGAGTAATGACATTTGCCTTCCCAAGTGTATTAGGCCTGCATGGCCTGTTTTTTTGTAGTGGGGGAGGCACAGAGGTGGCTTCTGTGTGAAGCTGCTAGAAGCTTCCACCATGTCTGGGAAAGCCAATTCCTGGTGGATCCAAAGATGGATGTGCTGCTGGCCAAGGCTGGGCCAATTAGAAATGGTGGTAATGCCTCTGTAATAACATATTTAAGAAGAAATCAAAGTAAAAAGTGGTGGTGCAGTTTTAAGCATGACTGCAGAAGAGCAGAGTGAGATGGGAGAAGAATGACTATGCAGACACCAAGGTCAGTGAAGGAGGGGGAGGAGCTGCTTTAGGCACTGGAGCTGAGATTCCTCTGCAGCCCACGGTGAAGTAGGCTGTCCCCCTGCAGCCCATGGAGGTCACCTCATAGCCTATTTTGGCAGTCATCAGCGTGTTTCATTATCTCCTCTGGCACATGCTGGTGACAGTCCTACTCACCTAGCACCTTCTGCATGGAGGAGTCAGCTCCCTGGTAGGAAATGCTAGCCCACAGTATTCATCATTTGGAAGTCTAAAGTGATAGCCAGGTGAGGTAATTCCTTTTTCTCTCTGGTCCCTCTGGCTTGCTCTGGACCAGAGATGGATGGGAAATCCTCATAGACAAAGGTAAAAAACCAAAGGAGGCTCCCTTTCCCACCATGTCCAGGGAAGAGAGAGAGAGAGAGAGAGAGAGAAGATGGCGGGGGAATTTTAAACCCAGGGTAAGGGGAGAGGATTAACCGAGTCGCAACCAATGGGGTTGCGCCAGTGAGGAGGGGCAAAGGGAGAGCTGAACCAACTTCACAAGCCCCGGGGAGATACAGGGCAAACCATTTTCTCAGTGCAATATAAAAACATAACAGTGTATTATAGAACCATAACAGTGTAATACAACAGCCAGGAGCTTCTGTAGAGCTTCATTTTTCCCAAGCCAAGAGGGGCAGAGGACTTGTATGGGCAGAGTTTAGGGGGATGCCAATCATATCCCTTCCACCTCTGCATCCCATCCACCTGTGAGATGTGGATTTGTTGCATGCATCACCATGGGTCCCACCAAGCTACCACTGAAAACTGAGCTAAGTGTGAAGGAAGCCTTGGGAAGTTGATAATCGTAGAGGGACCAAGGTGTAATGTTTAGCTGAGGAATGGGATGGGTGAAGCAGCCAGTGCTGCTTTGATGGGATCTGTTTCCAGAGTGTTTATCTCCCAGCTGTCACAGGAGTTGCGATACAGCGGGAGTTGGATTTGCACCTTCATGGCAGTGTTCCTATGTGATTTTGTGATACAGGGAAAGGTGATGAGCAGAGAAACAGCTGAACTGACTGTGGAAACATGAGCGGTAGGTAAGCAGGAGCAGGCCTGACTCGGTGGTTTCTTATCGTCCTGGCAGAAGGTTTCTCCAGAGCTGGCCCTTCTTAACCAGATGGTTAGTTCTGGATCTGATGAAGGTTTTTGTTATGTTTTTTTTCCCTGTTGTTCCTTAGGAAATGGTCAAAGGAGCAAAGGGAGCATTGTTGGACATTTGAAACAAGACCAAGGATACTGGTGAGTATGCATTCAGGTGTGCTGATCTTTGTGGGGAGAGCTGGTGGCTCCTTGCAAGCAGGATGCGAGGTGAGGAGTACACTGTGGGTGTCCTGATGTCTTTCTGGGTTCTTGGGGATCTGATACTGCCCTTCAGTTACTGGAGTCTCCTGTGGGAGAGGAGATAGTTTGTCATGTTGATGTATCAGCACAAATCAGTTTTACCACCACCACGGTTCTCTGCTGTTGTCAATGACTGAACAGCTAATTGTTACCAAAAATTAGGTAAAATTTAAAAAACCTCCCTAACACCAATTTAGCATTAAGAAGCGGGCATTCTTTATTCGGCCAGATGCACGGGGGGAGATAGCTCCTCCCAAAGCTGTGAATACTGGGTAGAGGTAAGTTTCTGTTTATATACTGTATTTTGTATACATATTAATTGATTGCCATGGACTAAACATACATATGATAATAATTTCCCCAAAATCATTAATATATTTCCCGTCCCTTTTACTCATGCGTTCTTCTGTCCTGGGGGTCTTTCTGGTGGTCCCTGGTGGTTGTAGACCTCAATGTTCCAGGTGACCTGGCTGAGTTGGCAGGACACTGAGGCTGGTGAACTTTCAGTTCTACTTTTTATACAATGGACATTGTGCAGTTTCCATAGGCCAGTATTTTTGGAGAACAAGCATTGTGTTAGGTCACCAAGTGTAGGCAATTTGTCATCTGGTAACATAACTGCTCTTCCAGTAAATCTGTAGAAGATGCTTTGATAAATATGTGTGTTCTCAGTGCTGCAATAATGAAAGGAGGAGGCATTAAATACATAGGCATCTGCACAGGAGTGAGTTGAGCAACAATATTTGTTAATGCTTGAAGTGCTTTTGGCTTTTGTTGTGCTTGGCCCTATTGTACACCCAGTCACAGGGCTGTGATCTGGCTGATATTTCAAGGTCGTCTCTAGACATGTTTTCTGCAGCTATCATGCTGGAGGCTGTGGGTTGGATGTTTGCCTACAGATCTTGAATAGGAAGAAAGAAGCATCCTTTTTTTATCGTCTAAGCTGGTTCAAATATGCCAGAGAGATCCTGAGTTGATGTTGCTTAACTGAGTTATATTGCATTGCACCAGGTGGGACGCCATTTTTTTTTGGCCGTCTTCTCATGAGCAACTGCCTGGCTTGCACTGGCTAAACCCTTAGCAGAGCCTTGCTATGAGTCCCCAAAGGTCCATCTGTCAGGGCCCCATGCTGTATATGTGTTATAGATGCTGAGGAGCACCTTGGTGCTGGATTATCACAGAATTATAGAATCATGATTTGGGTTGGAAGGGACCTTTAAAGACCATCTAGTCCAACCCTCCTGCAATGAGCAGGGACATCTTCAACTAGATCAAGTTACTCAGAGCCCCATCCAACCTGACCTCAAATGTCTCCAGGGATGGGATATCCACAGCTTCTCTGGGAAACCTATTCCAGTGTTTCACCACCCTCATCATAAAAACTGTCTTCCTTATATCTATTCTTGGGTCTGTGCTGTAGCCTGGATTATGTGGACATGCAGGAGTGGTGAGTAAATCATAGGGAGATGCAGATTTTAAGATTCACCTAAGCTCCTTATAGTATAAGTATGGCTTTAGATGATGGGAAAAGGTGACACAGATGAAAACAGACTTCAGGAAGGATTCCTCTTCAGACATTTAATAACATTTATAGTCAGTGGGGCCATTTTTATCCCATGTTGGATCTGATCTAGTTTGGGCAGCCACCCTAGGATGAGCAGAAGCCTGTCCCTGTCCTCTAGATGCAAGAGGTGAGGGAACACTGTGTCTACAGGGTCACCTGGCAAAGTGGGCAGAGAGGGTGTTGCAACCCGGCTTCCCCCCAGCACCCCTCCCAGCAAAAGAGCCTGAGAAGAGATGCTTTGTTCCCAGGAATCATCCAATTCCAAAAAAGGCATTAATCAGGGCCTGAAGCAGAGATTAAACTCCTTTTGGCTCCTGCACCTCTCACTACTTCCCTGCTGCCTCTCTGCAGTCAGCTAGAAAATAAACCCAGCCTATCTTCCTAGGAGCATCAACACCCTTGCCTATAAACAAGCCAACCTGGAAGGCCACTGGCTGCAGAGCTGAGTGTCATCACCAGTCTTGCAACCAGTCATTCATCCTATCCATTCATCTCACTCTACCTGGGTCCCAGTCCCCTACTGGGAGGATAGAAGGAAAGACTACCTGTGCTCCAGATCCTTTCAACATCTCTCCAAGGGACATGAAGCCCCTTTTGATATTTCAGAATCTCTTTGTCATGGCATTCTTCAATCCTACATGAACGAGTAGGAATGGATGATAGTCCTCAGCTTTTACCAGGCTTGGTAGATGTTACGGTTCAATTTTAAAGTTAGTAGAAACGCCTTTGACTGAATTAAAGTGCAAACAAGACCATATGACAAAGTCAATAGTATGGATTTTATTTGATAGTAAATATGTGAGAGAGAGAGAAAGAAATAGAAAAGAGGTGGGGGGACAGAAAGAGAGTGACAGAAAGAAAACATCACCAATCCATTGATCCCACTGGCATCCCGATGATCCTCTCCAGCTGGTCTTCTTGGTGGGGAGGGTCCCCCCAAGAAGCACAGAATCCAATGGGTTAAGATACGGTCAGGCCAGCTGGGAATGCCCAGGCACCTCCCCCCTGGAGGGGTGAGGGGCAGTTTGGGTCTGTTGCATCACTTTTCGTCACATGCAATACTGTGGTGCAAGGCCTCAGGAATGAGTCTGGGGAGCACTTTGGGGGGTCTTTGATGAATTATGACACCCCCTCAGCTGCCTCCCACGTGAATGTCCCATGGATGTGGCTTTTCTGGGGTTGAGGGTTTCAAAACTGGGCTGGTTTGTGTAAGGGAGGATGAGTGTTTAGTGCCTCTGACCAGAGGTTACACAAAGCACCCAAAACCTCCTCCTTCCCCCCTTGATTGGGGAGGAGTCTGTCTAAACCTGGCCTCTGTGGGCTGTGGTCTCCACCACCCCAAACTCAGACAGAGATGATTCTCAGTGCAGCTGTTGGGTTTGGCTTTCTTGTGGATGCATTCTTTTCCCTCAGCCTGAGATGTTTACTTCTCCCTAGACCTGAGATGATTAAACAATAGTGTCCCCTTTATCTTATCTAGGCAGTTTAATTCACAGTCCAAAGTTCCAGTCAGGCATCTTGAAGGAGGAGTGGACTTCTGTGGTTGTAGCTTCTTTATAGTTTTTCCTATGATGGACAAAACTCTTTCATAACAGTGTTTAAGGTATGAACCATTTCAGTCTCTGACAGTAGCCTCTTTGTGACAGCCCAAACATAGGCCCCCAGTAGGTAGCAAGCCTCTCTAGAGAGGTTGTCCAGACGAAAAATGACCGCTTCTGTACTTTTCAGTGAGGAGTCACCAATAACTAACACCCTCCATGATTTTTTGGTGGTGCTTGTTCCAATAGGAGTGGCTGATTGTACTTAGTAGGATTCTCCTCTTTTTGATCTTAACTACCTATCTGTCTTGAAAGGGCACATTGGTAGCACAGGGGCGACTCTTCCACCTGCTCCAAGCAGTCCATTCTTCCTTGTCTTGTGAATTAGACAAGCCTAATGGCTCAGGGTTAGATGCTAATGTACCTTCAGCTTCCAAGGATTTAAGGCAGGACTGTTGCTCTGCATGTGTGAGAGCATAATACTAGGCATCAGTCTTCCATTCAGATTTCCAGATAGTACAGTGCCTCGTGAGCTCTTCATGCAGTATTGCAACCTCCTCAAAAAGTTTGTCTATCTGGGCACACTTGCACCCATGGCACTCAACTTTGCCTTCAGGCTCCAGGGGGACTTCCGCATTCTGGAGTTCCCCACAGGTGAAAGTTTAGGTAGCTCTCTCAGCCTTTGAGACGTCTGTTAGGGTATAGGCATCTACCTGGGGAGGGTGTGGCACCTCTGTCTGGGTTTCAGCCTCAGCCTGGGAGTTGCAATGCGTAGACACCATTTTTGTTGCCAAAGGCTGATGGTTGTTAACCACTCAATAGGATGGACTGGCCCCTCCTCTGTGTCCTTCCTCACAAACTGCCACACTAACTGCCATGTAACATCCTGTTTGCCTGCCATGTTTGCCACACACCCTGTTGCTCATGCTCCCTGGAGTCATTTAAATCTCCCATGACTGCCCTGGCTATGCCTTTCTCCACATTATCCTCGTTTGCAAGACCTGACAGTGATGCCTTTTTTGGGCTTACCTAGAAACAGAGGCCGGACAAAGTTAAAAGAATAAAAGTGGATATATTTAATGAAGGGCCTTCAGGTACATTAAGGGCAAACAAAGCCTCCCCAAGGGGCTACACCCAAAATTGATGATGGTCACGAGTTTTTCAGACAATTATAAGTTTGGTCTATTTACACATCAGGGGTTAATCCTCCAATTACAGCTTCAGGTAATGAAGTCACATTCCCTCAGTTTGCTCCTCCCCAGTTCACTTTTGTTTATACTTTTCAGGGCCTGAGGCTGTAGGGTATCCTTGAGTTTCAGGCCTAGATAAATTGTTTTGTCTGACCAAAATGTGTAGAGAGTAGCTAACACTTTATATGGAGTTNCTATTCAAAAGACTCCGCGTCCAAACCTGATTGTTTATGATTTGATTACCACCCAGCTCACTGGCCAATAGCTACCAGCTTATGTTCTCGTCAGAGATTGGCTGGCATCTGCGCTCTGTAGCCAAATCCCTCCTCCTCTCAGTGTCCTCTATGAGGCTTACAGACCAGCTGCTTGCTGTCATAACATATCACCCTTCAGAGGGTCCCAACGATGTCTCGTTGCTCCCCTCCATCTGGTCTTCTTGATGGTTAGGGTCCCCCACAGTCCTACCACCAAAAAGTATAGAATCCAGTGGATTAATATACATTTGGGCCTGGTGGGAATGCCCATGTGCCTCCCCTGGGGAGGGCAAGTTTGATACTGTCCCTTGCAACACTGTGGATCTGTTGCATCATGTTGCAGTCCTCTGGTGCAGGGTCTGGGGACCCTTTTGGGGGGGGCTTTGATGGGCCATGACACCCCCTCTGCTGTCCTTCCTGTGGATGCAGCTTTCCCGGGGTGAAGGGGCACTTGCAGCTGGGCTGGTCTGCACAGTGGAGAATGGGCATTCACTGCCTTGGACCAGAGGCTTTTCAATCACACACCCACAACCTCTCCTCCTCTCCCGCTTTGGTATGAGGGTCTGTGTGAACATGGAAGCTGATAGCCCTGTGCTGTGGTCTCCACCCTGAAGGTGCTAAGCTTGATCCCTCTGTAAATGTATTCTTCTTCCCCCAGCCCAGACCTGAGTCACTTTATCTTATCTCATCTCCATCAATGTGCAGAGCAGGGCCGGCCTTAGAGCATGGTAGTCATCTCTGTAGCTTTTATGCAGTTTTGCTATAATAGGCAAAAGTCCTTAATGAAGATGTTTAAGCCATAAATTATAACATTTCAGTCTTTGACATGGTGACAAAGTGAACCTTCCCAAGTGACTTTTCATACAACCAAACTGAGGGAAAGGAATGCCGGTTCACTCCCAGGCAGCCCAAGAGCAGGTCTATCAGAGTTGGGGAGTTCACATACTGTTAAGAGAAATCCCCTCCCACAGTACCCAAGGTACCTGAGTACTAGTTCAAAAGGTTGTCAGCTCCTGTTTGGGGCTGATGTTGTGTCTTTGGAATGCCTATTGTTTTTTATCTTTTTTTCTTTTATATATTCTTTGTATTCTTCGCACATATATTTGGAGCTCTGTAGCTTATTATTGCATTCGTAGCTAGTTTTCCCCGGTAGTTTTCCATGCCCTTTCCCAGGCGGGAAGGCAAAACAAATTCCAGAGCTCCAAGCCCTGGGGGGTACAAGGCCCTTGTCCTATCTTGGTTCTTCCTGGGAATCAAGGCTGAAAACAGCTCTTTAAGACACATTTTCATAAACAAACTACAGCTAGTACTGTTGCCTGGAAAGACTGACCTGGAACAGAGACTAGACAGAGCAAAAGGAATAAAATAGGTATTTATTGAAAGTATACACTTTGGGCAGTGCAAGAGCCTTCCTGGGGCTACACTCAAATCAAAT
>VXBI01005983.1:0-44491 GCA_013397375.1 Toxostoma redivivum | reverse complement strand
CACTCTCACTCTCACTCTCACTCTCACATTCTCACTCACTCTCACTCTCACTCTCACTCTCACTCTCACTCCCACTCTCACTCCTTAAAAGAAGCCCAGCCATATAACTGCAAGTTTGTAGGGGAAATTTGGATGAGCCTTTTATTTTTCCAGCACTCTAAAGCAATAACTAGAAAGGGAGGAAGAATAATAATACATGATGCCTTCCTGGAACAGTGCTAGTGGCTGCCAAGGCCAAGCAGGTTGTGCTAGTGGCAGCAGTAAATGCCAGATTTATGACACATTTCAATGAACAGTAATTCTTTTATCTCTGTATCAGGTGTTTTAATGCTAATTGATAGATTCCTGAGCAGAAACAGATTATTTTGTGTTAGATGCATTTTTTCCCACTCCAGATAACTTCCCTCTTCCTTTTAATGGACATACTGGCTGTCCTGCAAGGAGAGTAGAGGCCTAGGTAGGAAAATGTGAGAGCTCTTCCAATGCTGTGTTGTACTGACCCATGGATGTTTTCTTCACTTTTTGTTCCACCACTAATTGTTGTATTTGCTCCAGGAAATTTTCCCCAGAACAGATCTGCAGACAAGTTACTTTATCTCTTAGCAGATGCCCCATGGAGTTTGTCCTACAGGATCCCAAACAGCTCTGCTGTCACAGTGCTTTGGCCAGCACACTTTCTCCCCTGGTAATCCAGAACAGAGGTATGTCTGTAATTAAATCACCTTCTTGCATGTTCTACTGGTTATCTCAAAGTCATTTTTGGGATGTCTGATCTTCCCCATACACCACAGAATTTTGTGGTGCATGGATTTTGGATTCTGCAGCAGAGGCCCTAATTTTAAGGAAATTTAGTCTCTTTGAGGATCCAGCGATTTATAAATTGTGAAAAGCAAATTTCCTGTATTTGCACATGGATGACAAAGAAAGACTTTTGTGATGATAATTATGGCTTCTCAAGAATGTCTCATGTTATGGAGTCAAAATTTCTTGGAATGAAGTTTTGCTCATCAATCTACTGCCTGTGAGGAACTTTTTCTGAAGAAGAATGTGAAAAATTACTTATGTGTCTTTAGAAACAAACATGAATGGGTACAATAGACATAATTATTATGCAAATATGAATTTTCTTCAACAATCTTTATTCCTCAGGCTTCTGCAATGATGTCTTATTTTACCTCCACCTCTAAAAGCAGTACACCATTTGTGATTCACAAGCAAGCTACTTGCATAGGCTTGGAGCAGAACAATGACAATGGCAGCTCAGTAAAATATTATCAAGTTAGAATGGCCAAACTGCCATAATATTCTTTGTATTATACCTTAACATGTTTTAACAGAGAGGCACTCATTAAGCTAGTCTAATCCAGGCTTGAATAGGCACCCAGAAATAACTGCAAACTGAAACACAGCATGTGTGAAATAAACTTTACTGAAGTACCTGTGACAGAAGTTATATTTGCATATACAACACATGTACTCAAGCATCTAGAGACCAATTGCAATTATAATTACCAAATGTTACTTAAAGCATTGTTTATATTATAAAATTTGTAGCTGGGAAGAAAATGTGTTGGGCCTAACCACATCTATTGTAGCCCAGGAATACTCTAAGTTAGATTTTGGATGAAGTTACAGGCACTTTGAGATAAACTGGCACAAAAAAACCATAAATTTAATTGCCACAGGGAAAAAAAACAAAAAAGTAAAAAAAGAAAGTATGCTGGATCAAAAGATTGCTTTGCCCAGTCATTGATACGTTGTCTCATCTTTCTTATTCAGATAACTGTGCTTTCAGCCAGTGGTCCACTCAACACCTGTCCACAAATGTTGTTCCTGTATTTCATAATAACAGTATTGGGAATCCTTATGTCAGGTTCTGCCATGAAATAGACTAAAAGAAATACTCCAGGGATCCCAGAGAGTGTCACACCTTTGTCAGTATGGATCACATATCTAAATATGCATAGAAGATGGAAAAGAAATCTTAGTGGTTTTGTCCCATTTGATATGTCATGTTTTGAGTGGGCTTAGATGCAGACATATGAAAACATGTAATGCTAGTACTACATGTTATTTTTTACAATTTTTATTAGTCTTGAATTAAATCTAGCCAGTCTTCTATGACATGTCTCTGACTGTTTGGTTTCTTGAGAACACATTTTGCTTTACTTTAGAAAGAAAAATGAGGCTGTGAAAACCTTGAGGACAAAGATTTGCTCTGCAAATTAAAATTACTGATGATAACATTTCTATTTGTTCACCAAAGATAAAATTTAAATGTCCTATTTTGTTATTTTAGGCTCTTACATGCACAGTATTTAATTTAGGGTTTGTTTGGTTTTTTTTTTATTAGAGGAAGAAAGGACATATTCCAAGCAGCATAACTATTTACAATGAGGATTTAAAGTTTTATAAGATCATTTCTGCTATTAAATTAGAAATAATTTGACCAAGAATATAATTTTAAAAATAGTTAAATAAATGCTGAGTAAGCAATAAAATTTTCTTCTGTTGCATTTAAGCATTGCACAAAGTCATGTCACAGACTTAGATGAGAGCTTTTCACTCTACCACAATGTTGTGCAATGGTTTCCACACTAATACTGGGGACTGAGAGGGGGATGACAGACTGCTTCATCTTCTTCACTTCAGGAAAAGAAGAACTGGTTGACAGTATTCAAAGGGAGAGAAAAAGAAAGAGGGAAAGAGAGAAATTTGTTTGAAAACCACCAATGTTATTATGAAATATCAAGTTCTAATCCACATGACTCACACCAGCTACTCTCCCCAGGCTGGCCAGAAGACAAAGCTCATTATAATTATGTGGGTAAGATTGGAATGCTCTGAAAGCCTACGTTAGTAGCCTGTTGGGCTCCACTGAAACCCACCAAGGGCAGTAGACATCTTAACCAAAAACCATACCTAGAGATTACAAGTGACAAGGCTGTAGTCCAGCGAAAACATGGTGCTACTTGCAAATTGTTTCTCCCTAAAATGATTGCTCTGCTGAATGCCTGAGAAGAGTGACATCAGTAAGTGGTCACCCATGATAATTTTATTCCTTCAGCCATTTCCGATGGCTTCAGCTGCAAGGAAAAAGGTTTTCTTTCCTCACACAAAACTCCATTTGAAATGAATAGGCCAGGGAAAGCTTTTCTAAAACTAGAACTCTCACTCCTTGAGTAAAAAAGAAAATTCCTTGAAGGATTTATTAATAGCAAAATTACTGTTATGGCATGGATTCTTCAGCAAAATAATTTCTTCTTGTATGTGAAAGAATTTGGGCAAATGAGGACAAAAGGAGAGCACAAACTGCTGGTTTCACTGGCTGGACAAGATCAGCCTTTGTGATTAGTCTGTCCATGCTTTTGCTCCCCATTCAATGTCAGAATGAAAATACCACCCTATAATGTGTTTGTAAAAATGTCTTCTCCATAAAAGAAAATAGTTTTTGAATAACCAGTTCTCAGTGAACTGCAAGGCCACCTAGACAGTCTTAAAATGGCAAGGTAAAAAAAGAAGAAAATAAGCAACAAAAAAAAAAAAAAAACAAGACCAAATATTTTCAATGTAAAAAAAAAAATCTACTATCTTAAACACAGATTCAGGAAATCATGCCTATAAATGTCTGCTTTCCTTTACTCATTCAAACCTTTCCCATTCCTTTTCCATTTTCTTGAGGATCTTAGTATTTGCTTCTTTTCCCTTAATTGTTCTGCCATTCCATATATCAGTCCCTGACCATCCTTGTTCCAGTCTTCTACGTGCCCAGTTCTTCTTTCCAGTTCTCTATCCCTCCCCATTTTCATGCTACATTTTGTGCCATTTTTTTCTATTCCTCCTTTGCTAGTGAGGAGCCATGAGCTAATGCCTTCTCCCTGCCACAGAAGAAAGGAGACACAGGAGCACATTCAAAAACAAACTCCTGTGGGAAACAGGGAAATGTAGAAGTCCCACCCAGCTGTTGCCTTGTGCAGCTTCCATTCAAGCTTGCAGCTTACAAAATCTTCCTTCATTCCTCCCTTGTCCTGTACATGAGGAAAAATGGAGTAAGAGATCTCTCATGGAGGTCCCAGATCACAAGAACACCAAGAAAAGGAAACATTCCCTTCTAGCAAAAGAAGAACAGATGTAGTTTTCCCTGAACCTTTAGAAATGTTGCACAGTCATATCCATTGGAGTAAATAATTAATCCATTTTCTGTCTATTTTCAAATCACTCCATTTACTTTAGTTCTTCAGATTAGATCATCACCTGGCATAGGCATCCATCAGGAGCTCATCCTGCTGTTGCAAGTCCCAGATTTCCAAAGAAGAACTCAGGAAAGTTACAATATCCATCTTACTTGGTTTTAGTATCTTTCTTTTTTAACCTTTGCAATGATGTGAAAAAGAGCTCTTAGGGAGCTTAGATGTTTCTAGAAATTCAGTTCAAATGCCAGGCCTGCCATATCTGTTGCTTTTCCCACTAGCCTACAGCTGTTTGGTCTTCTTTGTGAGACCTAGCTGCTGTCCTAATCTACCTGTGATTTATTTTTGTCCTTGGATAAGACTTGCATATTCAACTTGTGAGATTATTAAGGAATACTGCCAACATAAAACTGAGCTCTTCTGTTTCTCTGACATAACTGAGAATATATTACTCAGGTACAGTTTACACAGATTCATGATTGTTAAGTAATTATGGGTAATATTTTTCTTTTGTTTTTAATTTTGGGGGTAATGCTTCTATTTTTGATTCATGCTTCTTAAATGGGGTTTCAGAGGGTTCCAGTCATTTTCAATTTACCAAGATGTTATCTGAGGCTGAAGAACAAGCTTTAAAACAATTCATCTTTTGGCTGGGTTTTTTTGTAACTGACATTGAAATGGCACTACTTGGTTGTTGGGGAATTTTTTATTTCCTGAACTTGTCAGTACAGAGCTGTTGAAAATAGCTTGATGCTGCTCCTTTGCCTCCTGACATTAATCATGGTTAATTAAGTGAGAATAAAGTTCGGGTTAATACAAACAGGCATTAATTCTTGTCATCTCCCTTCTCTCAGGAGTATACAAATTGGACAAGCAGAGAAAAACAACATTGAAAATCTATCCTAGAAAAAACATTCAATTAACATCAGGATTTGAAGTCTTGTCAGAGATCTGTTAAACTGTATTCCCCATATTTTCCCAATAACTGCATGAAGACAAATCCCAGTGTCTGCTCAGTGAGACAAAGGATTGAGGTCTACTTTACTAGCAAGAGGATAAAAGCTTTTGTATCCTTGCAGATGAATGTATGCTAGGCAGTGTCAGGCAGCAAATGTGCCAGGCTCATTTTTCTGGAGAACCTTATCAGAAACACTGACATTTTCCCTCATGCTGCTTAAATGTAGAAAACTAAACCAAATTAGAGATGGTTTTGATATTTCTTGGGTGGAAAAACTAGGTTTAGAAAGAAAGATTTAAGTAAACAGGTCTCTTTTTTTCTTTTTATTTGGGAAAAAAATCATAATTTAACAATCAACTTACAAAATCTGAATAAATGTCACTAGGTGAAACGTTGTGCCAACCTGTGCTGGCAGTAGTCCTGAAATGCCTCTTTCAGCTCAGTGAGGTAGTAGTTAAATATGCTTATGTATCACTCACAGCTCACTGCCTATTCGTAGAGAATTGGAAAGGAAATCTTTTTCTCAAAGGATATGAAATACATGAGGTCTGTTACTACGTTCAGCTAAAGCACTCACATCTCTGTTCCTACATACAGGACCCACACAATTAGCTCTATCTCTAAATATGTTCTCCATAGGTTCTTCTTTGTGTTCTTCATGGCTTCAGTTCAACTCATTTATTTGCCACCACCAAAGCAATGCTCTGCTGCTCTCCTCACCTGCTATCCAGTCCTGCAACACTAGTGCCACTGGCACTACTCCTCTGAAACTTGCTGCTGCTACATCCCCATCACAGTCTCCCATTAATCCCCATCCCATAGACTTGTTCTCACTCAGAGCACCCCTGAGCACTTCTGCCTGCTGGAGAAGTTTTACAGGGCTGGCTCCTCCCAGAGGAGGTGGCAGTAGAAGTTGGGGTAGGAGTTGCCTCCTTTTACCCTAAGAAAAGTGAGAAGTTTATTTGGAGTAAAAAGACATACTCAATACTTGAACTGTCTCATCAGCTCCCATGGTTCTCTAAAAGATTCTTGAAAAGTGCTTCTGTCTGTCCTTGGCCAGTTCTATTCAGAAATTGCAACTGCTTTCCAGGTTTGAGATGGAGGCTGCAGCTATTGCACCTGCCAGGACCCTGGGCAGCACATTTATGCCCTCAGTCCCCAAGAGGGAGCAGAGGGCACTGCCAGGGGAGCAGTGAGCCCCCACCCCAGGGTGCAGTCCTGGGATCCCTGGGGGCATGCCAGCACTTCCACAAAGCAGTGTGTGACTCTCTGCACCTCCACTGCCAAGCAGCCTGTCCTGGAGTCCCCCCCGAGCATGTGTTTGTTTTCACTCTGGATAACACCAGGTAAGCAGAAGCAGAGTGTCAATGAGTGTCTGTTTTGTAGGTTTATGGATGACTTGCGTTGGATGAAAAGTGTCCTCAAAATGAAATTATGGAAGGACATTTGCAACAAAGAAAATGTGCTCACAGCATTTCAATTTTCTCTTGGCAAAAATTTTAATAAATCTTTTAATTTGGGCACTCTTTTGCATACCATGCTGTACACATAAGTGTTGGCAGGTATAAAAGCAGGCTTCTGTTGCAGTCACAAGAAGAGACGCTGAATTTTTACAAGGGGAAGCTTTTCCAGTCTGGGAATCATACTCAAATGAAGAAAATTAAAAATCTTGACTACTGCACAGTCCAAAGGCTATAAACATAAGATTTCCCATCCCAATTTTTTATGTGCTGAAAACCCATCTGTATTCAGCACAAAAAATAATTCATATACAAGTGGATGCAGGGGGACCTGTTTTTCCCTGTTTTGACTCTTTATGTGTTATATGTGGTAAATACACCATCCAACACAGAAACTAAACATAGCATTTGAATTATTTGTCATGGACTTATTTTGTCAGGATTCTGCTTCTTTTATGTAGTGCTACTACACTTCTCTTAGCTTCATCTTTGAGTTTGCAGCATCACAAACCTTCTGGGTGCAACAATTCAGCTGCTTTTCTCCTCTTATTTATGCATAAAGCACATACAACTAATATCAATGCAAAAAGGTAAAAGGAATGTGGAAGCCAGATAGAAAACATGCTTTTTTGTAGGTACATATATTCAACTATTGCATAATATAAATTCATAAATAGCTATGCTCTTCATCTATGTCAACTCATAAAACTCTTATTTTAAAGATGCATTAGTGTATTGTAACAAAGAAATAGTAATGCATTCTTGTGTTCATGTTACGGTGACACTATGGACAGAAAAGACTTTACATTCTTTCTGCAAAAAAAAATTGTGATAAGGACAAGTCTCTTCTACTTCTGTTTACTGGTGTTCACTCTTTCAGAAAAAGCTTTTATTAGAAAAATAGCCTTGGCCCTCACACACCATCCCAGAATGGGGACCTGAACTTTCCTTTACCTTTGCATAAAGAAAAACGTGCAATTGCCTCAGCTTTCAGAACTGGATTGCACAGAGGACCCACATTTAGATTCATGTGCTACAGCTTTTCTTTCTCATGGTAAGAACTAGCAGAAAAGAAATTTGTTTCCCCATTTCTAATATTGTACAGCAGCTCTGCACTTCCTTTTTCTAATCTTTCCTCTAGCAGAGGAACTGAGTTCTTGAAGAAATCAAAAGCATCTGTCTCTTTACTGAAACACTGAGTGGGGAGTAAACAACTGCAGAATAAGAAAACACAGCTCATTTTGGTTTTTTTTTTACCTTCTAGACACTGAACCTGAGACAGAGATCACAACACTGGTTGTACTCCTTGAAAAAGTTGATTAAGAGGTGGACAAATTATGCCAAGGAGATCCTCCAAGAATTATTTCCATAAAGGCAACACCATCTCACCTGGTAAAAACTATTTTTCATCTGTTAAAAGTCAAAGGAGGAATTTAAGAAAGACAGAATTTAAATTTGCATAATTTTCTTCCTTGTGTTCTTTCACCTCCACTTTCAGCAAGATTATTAGTGCTTATGAGGAAGCTTTGCTTTAAAAATATTACAAAAAATCGGTTATGACTGCTAGCTTTAAATAAAGAGGTGACACTTGGGAGCAATCTGGATTGCTTGATAAGCTGTGTTCATTTGAACCATACGCCCTTGAATATGGTTAACATAATGTCATTAACCTTGACATAAGAATGTAGGTTACTGTTACAGAAGAGTGATTGTGTTTTGGAAATCAATAACTATGTTAAGGACTTAAGGGTCATCAGTACCAGGGAGCTAATCATGCTTTCCTAATGCAAAGCTGATCCCAATGTCACCATGCATTTGTGCAGAATGTGAAATTAACTCTTTCAGTTACTAGTGTCTAGCTGAATAAGTAGAAACTCCAACTGGAAGGCAGAAATGAATGAGGACATTTTGAAATAGTATATTGCTTTAAAAAATAATTCAGTAATCAACTGCCTTTGCCTGGCCTCCCAGAATCATAGTCATGTCAGAATTGCAACTTGCATTAAAAGGTAAACAACCCTCCACCACATAGAGCTGCCTAGTTCTGATTGGTAGGGAAAAAAAGTTGAAAACATAAACCTTGTTTTTACTTCATTAAATCTCATCATGCTTGGACCTACCATGCTTCCTATACACTAAATAGAGATAAAAAACCCCTCAATTTTCATTTTAGAAAATATAAAAAGAAGGACTAGCTAATATTAAGACAGTTTCTAATACAAAGGTACAATTTTGTTACCTCCCTTTGTTAAAGGGAGTTTTAATCTTCAGTCTGTGCTTGAGAAGTGAAGACTAGTACAGCAAACAGGCTGAGTTGATTTGGCTTATGTACGTCTGCAGATGGTGAGTAAATTGGGATAGTCCCACCTAACCCTACAGTTTTGGGGCTGTCCATCTTTGGTTTCTTGGCTCCAGTCAGTAGCATAACAGAAGTCCATCACCTGTGTTAGCTGGTAATTAGCCAGTTTTGCCAGCTGTCAGCTATAGCTGTGTCTCTCCCAGATCTTGTAACCTGGAAGGTTTTTTGTGCATCAAACCACTAGAGCCAGCTGGTGTTTCTAAAACACAGAGATCAAGACCTGCATTGGAGGACCATTAAAAAGTAGACACATTTGGGGCCAGAACTTCTGAGATGTTTCTTTGTGCTGAACCAAGTCCTCAAGTACTCACAACACTTAGTCCTGGCATGGAATGGGACCTGGTTACAGCAGCTTTATTCCCTCTAAGGAAAAACCTGGGTGACAAGCACAAATTTTCTCCAGTCAGCCTTGCCTTCTTTCAAAGTCATAGCCTTGCAGCCAGCAATGTGTGCTGGCTCCTCCTGGACATCAGAGCTCCTTTCTGCAAAGTCCTCTCCCCTGGGGTCACCATGCTACCTTCACACCTTTCTTCTCAAGCAACAGTTGAGCTAAAACCCTGTGATTTGAACAAAAAAAAGAAATTCAGGGCACCCAGCATCAGGCACACTCTTTCCTAAAAGGAAGATTCTTCCTGTACTTTGTATCTCCTTCTGGTCCTCCTAGAGGTTGTCTAGGTGGGTAACTAGAGCCTACTGTTTCCTTGTGCCACCAAAACTACTTGACTTTTCCTTTGGCTTTTTTACCAGAGAGAAACATTTGCAAGGCTTACAGTGTTTCTGGCATCCCTCCGCTTTGACCAAAAGGCCTTTTTTCCCCAGAAGTCCTTACCAGTATTTTTCTGTCTTTAACTCTCTGTTTCTGTGCCAGGATAGCTTGCAGGAATGGGGCTTATATGAGGATATAATCGCTTGGGAAAGGAATGTAATTAAAAGCAACATATAAAGCAGTTTAAAAAAATCTTCTGAGGACGCTCAGCTGGCACAATGAGAATCTTGCTGAGAATATTTAATTGTTTGCATTATTAAGTGCAGACAGGTTAGTTTGAATTCAAAACAAACATGGCAATTAAATACAAAAACCTGTGTCAGTACAATATTTTAGCTAGAGAATTAAAAAAATGAAAATGTAGGAAACACAAATATTCAGGCTTTCAAAAAATGGGAAAGACTTACTGGATTAACCAGATAATTAAAAAAGAGCCAACAAAACCAGTCCTAAAGTTTTATATCAACTACTCTATAAGAAGCCAGATGAAACACTGATGCAGCTGCCTTGATCATTAATATTTTTTTATTCCTGTTTTTCCAGTTAAAAGTGCAGTAGAACATATTGCATCTGATGATATCAAGTGCATGTCATAAGAAACACTTGACAGATGAATTTACACTTATTACGTGTTCTTTCCTACATATCCTGTCTTACCATTTAATTTTTGAAGTCTTAGCACATTGACATACAAATTTAGGTTTTTTGTTTCTCTTCAGAGCATAAATGGATTTGTTTTCAAGTTTGATGTAAATTTTTGATAGAAATACTGTCAAATATCAGATAGACTTGTGTGAGGCAATGCCCAAACTGATCAGGAAAAGTCAAAGCTTAATTAACTGAGAAGGAAATCCAGACTTCCTCTGGAAGACACTACCATAGCTTTATTTAGTATGTCTCTTCAGTGGATATTAACAAATTAACTTATTCTTACCTGAGAGAAGCAGGAAGCATTTAGCCCTGTTTGAGAAATGGGAAACCTAAGTAGGGAGATTGTTTGACTACCATAAATCCAAAGGAGACTCCTTCAGTACTATTATTAGCTGTTAGGAGCTCTGTATTTCTCATCACCTGCTCAAATCTATAGACAGAATAATGCCATCCACTTCAAAGAAAATATCTTAATATCTTAATATCTTAATATCACTTAATATTTTTCTTTAGAATGGAGTATCATTAAGAGGTGTATTTTCCCCCAAACTGACTGGTTCTTCTTTTGGAGCCTTTTTCTGAGCTCTTGTATTTATTTTCATTATACCTTTACTGCATTCAAACACTGCTTAGGCCAAGTCTCAGCACAATCAATTTTTCCCTTTTGTCAAAACTAGTCTGGGGAGGAGTGAATGGAGGGTGCTTGGAGGACAGTGTTGACACTTGAGCTCTGTGGAGAATCATAAACATGAAGCTCTAATACATAATGTCTGCTGACAGGTTAGAAATCAAAGCTCATTAGCACAGAAGGAAGACAAGCATTTTAATGCCTCTGGATTCCATCCACTGCAATTAACACCACATACAGCATATTGTTCACCTGAAGCCATAAATCACAGTAAAAAGTGTCATATTATACACAGATACTGAAACCACAATAAAGAAAATGAGAAATGGCTTAGAAAAACTAGGGAATACCACATTTTTTCATATGACCAATTGAAAACTAAACCTAGCACTGAAAATATTTTAAAGCCTTGTAAGATGGATGGTCCTCATAAATATGTCTGAAGGTCACCATTTACCTGAATAAACTGCATTGCTGTAATGCCTGTAGGTCCAAGCCTTCAAAGGCAAGTAAGCAAGAGTAAGACAATGGTACTCCTGAAGTGAATACATTAACTTACATGCTTTAGTCTGTATGGAATTTGATATAATTTTTGGTAGAAGTCTTACTGAACTTTTTAAAGGGAAAATTAGTGACCCTTAAGTTCAAAGGACATCAAGAGCCAATATGACATGCAGGTGCAGATTAAAATAGCAATTATTAAACTAGTGATTATTTCTGAGTATTTCTATTTACTGGTGGTGGACCCCAGGAAAGGGAGTTGTTAGACTGTTGTTATGGTTTAAACTCATCATCAAATCCACTGTGTTTGATCTTTTATTTTAATCACCAGATGCGCTGCAGGAGGAGGCAGACCTCTTTACAAGTCCTGTGCCCTGTTTGACACCTTCCTGTGCAGATTGTCACTTACTTGGTCTCTCTTCCTTGCTGTTTAGGGTATCAGGTGTGCACACCAACCAGCTGAGAGAGAGCTCTGAATTGAGACAGAAAAGTGCTGCAAAGAGAAAGCGTAGTTCTGATATATTTTGCAGCCTAAATGCTGAAATGTGTTTTCAGATAGCAGCATCAGTGAAGTGCTGCAGTGGCCTGTGGCAGCATTGAGGATGCACAGGGCATCCTGATGACCAGCACTCTGCTCAAGCATGCAAAGGAGGCTCAGGGAGCACCACCAACCTGCAGTCTCTGCAGATGATATTCTGAGAAATGTTTCTTCTGCTACCCAGATGCATCATCATGCACTTGCTTCTCCCTTCTGCCTGAGCAAGGAGGGAAGCAGGATGGTAGGATGGTGCATGACCCCACAAATTCCACATAAGCTACGTCACCCTCCCCAAAAAGGTTTCTGCTAGCCCATCTGCAAGCAGAGACCAGAAACGTTTCAGAAGTCAGCCCAGGACAGCTTTGGTTTTCCCGAGGGACAAACAGATCTTATGCCAACCCCCTCTTTATCAGATTCACCTCTGGCCTGTCTATCAGACCCGATCTGGATGAATTCACGTCTCAGGAGGGATTGTGCAGCTGTGTAGCTCTACATGGAAAATTTCTCATCATCTGGGCTTGGCTGGCCGTGGAGGAGAGCACCAGGTCTCCCTTTGGGAGCTCCTTGTTGTAGTAGGATATAGGCTTGGCACTGGCCATATATGAAGAGTGGCTCTTTCCTCTAATTACCATTTTGAGCTATGGGCCAGGAAAAGTGAGCTCTTGCTGCCAGTTTCTTTGTGTGCAGCTCCTGCAGAGAGGAGCCATCTGCTGCCTGCCTGCTCCCTGGTGATGGCAGGAGATTCCTCTGAGAGGAGTCCCACTGCCTGCCTCTTGGCTGGGGGGTGACTAAAGGACAGCAGTCTCACCCCCAGCCCACCTTGGCAGCCTATGGGATCAGGCTCTTTATCACTTGCTCTTTTCCTCTCCATGAGTCTCATGTTCCTGTCAGCAGGGGCTGGGGTCTGACAGGAGCATGGGATATGGCTCCTTCTCTGTGCCTCCTCTTGAGGATGTTTTGCTGCTTAGTGATTAAAAAGAGGCATTACAATCTCTTAGGAGACAGAGATTATCCAAATACTCTTTCTAAGAGAGGCTGCAGATCAGATCCTATCTGAGGAAGAAGCTGATGCCATCAGCAACCTTAGCACTTCTGCTCCCATAGGAGACCATTAACCCTGTGATGAACCTGTAGGTCTCCACATTCCATGGGCAGAGTAACAGAACATAACCCTGAAGTAGGTGCTTCAGGGCCAAATGGTGGCAGAAATTCAACACTCCTATGTCTATCATGTCCTGATGGTTGCTCTGTCCTGATCTCTGCTTGATGTGTAAAGCTTTCTAGATCAAGGTGTAAAGGCAGCAATATTTCCTTGAGTAGGAAATCTGTCTTAGTTAGGTGGTCTAGATTTTCCTGCCAGATAACTCTTTATGCCTGTTGTAGCTGTCTGCTGTATGTGTTGCAATCTCTGTCTTGCCCTTAGGCACCAGCAAAAGAAAAATAATAATCAAGTTTTATATCAACAACTGGTTGGAAACAAACATATTTCTAACACACTACTATTTCTTGTCTGGTAGAAAAGAAAGACCTATAGCACAGCAGTGAGAACAAGCCTCACAAATGCGTCTGCTTTTTTCATGTTCCACAGGTATGCATCCAGTTAGAAACAGGATGTGTAGCAGAGTAAGGGCGGCAAAAATTTGACCTTCAGGCATGCTCTGAAGTGGTCTTTTCCCCACTTCTCTTGTATTTCAATATATTACCCAAAACACTCAATTACACATCTGAATTTCCTCAGCTTGTCAACAAAAATTTAAGAATTTGTCTCTTTTACTAGAAGGGTATGGCTGCAGCTAAAGGAGAGCAAGATTCTTGCCATAGTTTTCTAATCAAGTGTTCTCTGTGGGCAAGTATTTCCTGTCCCACCTTAAGTGTCTCTGAGGAAAGACACATGCTGTCCCACCCCTCAGAGTCATCAATTATCTGAGCACTACCAGAAACATTACTAAGATGGAAGAGAGCAGCTTCCCACAGATATGTTTCTCATTTGATTCTCATGTAAAAATAATTTTCAATTAGCCAAGCAAATATATGCTGCAGGGAGCACATGAAAGCTGCTTGCCACAGCTTCTGGGTGGATTACTCTGCATATCTGGAGGGGACACAGCATGGGCCTGGTAGGGGGCTGTCATGGCATCAAAGTCCAGCCTGGGCTTCACACGACTGTGATTAATGAATCATTTTTTTAAACCAGTGGCACATTGTGAATGGCCTTCAGCCACTTCTCTTTGACTCTCTAGCCTCAGTGACCACATAATTTACAGCTGTAGATCCAATGATCATATGATTGAGTGGGGACAGCCTGTGGCACAAGTCCATTGCAAAGGTTTAGTCATGTTACTGTGCCACAGTGTACAGCCTTTACAGCATCTTTTACAGCTGAATGATCACAGAAGGAGATTATATACTTGTCTGTGTATTTCTGGAATCCGAATGAATCTGTGACAGCTGCAGCTGAACAAATGACTCCTCTGCATTATGGAGAAGGTTGTGGCCAAAGTCCCTACAGCATCCTTTGCTTCCCTCCCTGCCTTCTAAAATCATCCTTTTGCAATAGCCACCACAAGGTCAAGCATTTCTTTCCTTTCTCTGTCACTCTTTGGTTAGGCAACCTGTTCTCTCTGTCAGTAATACTAATGTACTAGAGAGAGTAGATTGCCCCAGGTTTACCCAAATCCATGTGTAAGAAGCCACAAGATTTCTTAGCTGATCCATATGCCTGAATCTGCTGTGACACTTTTGTGGGCACATATAATGAAGCCAAAAGCAGAGATCAACTTGCCTTGACCTGTTTGCTGCCTTTAGGACTTTCTCAGCAGCCCTGAAGTTTTGCCTGAAGTAACCCAAAACTGCCTCTTACATTGCCATACTCGTTCTGTGGGGCTCACAGCAGTTATCTGGCAAAAACTAACCCCAGACATTTCCAACAACAAATTAAATAAAATAAAACAAGTACCAACAATCAAAGATGCATGGATTCTGTGGGCAAAACCCATAACAATTTATTGTTTGTTTACATTCCTTTAAAAAACTCACCACTTATTCTACAGATGTGTTTAGGCAGCGGCATTTTGGGCAGCAGCCAAGTAAGGATAAACACAGCGAGCCGGTTCTTATAGAGAAAGCACAAGAAATGGAGGAAGGAAAGAAAAAACACACACGCACATAGAAAACCCAATGGATTTTATAAGTAGATCAGGAAATGGGAGCAGTATTTAGAAACAAGTCACTGAGCATTGGGAATGACTTTTCTGAGAGGAGCCATCACAGCACCAGGACATGAAAAGTATGACCAGCCAGTGGGCAGGCACGTGTGACCTCTGCTGTCCACATTGACCTGACATGAAAGCACAGACAAGTGCTACAGGGCTGTGTTAGCATGGCACTGTGCTCATACTTAGAGGCAGCTGTGAGGAGAGCTGTTTTTTGTCTGCCCAGCCTGAGGGTAGTGGGAATGCTGGGTTTGTCTACATCAGTGTCTATGGGCCTGGCAAAAATAGTTTGGCTGAGACATGGACTCCTTACGAGCCATGCTGGTTGGTGAATTGAATGAATTTATTAAAGACTGAGATCTCCCAGAATATAATTATTTCATTATCAGTTAAAGTGTATTTGGACTTTCAAGGTTCTGAAAAATGTCACAGTTTCTCCAAAAAGGAAAGCTTTGGCCATGCCCTTTTCCGACAGCCATTTTCTTCTTTTCCACTACTTTAACTTCCTCCTGTCTCAGTTCTACTGCAAAATCCTTGACCAGCCCCACAACCTAGTGCTTCTCTCCATCCTGGCTCTTATGAACATTTTTTTTTCCCAAAACTAATCTCCAGATTTTTTTCTGACACCTGTTCTGCTTGCCTTTGAAAAAGTTCCCAAATCCAAGCTGTTTCCCTTCTCACTTTTCCAAGGATCTCCCTTGGAAACTTCTGCAAATGTGATGGTTGCAGAGTAGTTAGCTAGCACCCAAAAGTGTCTGAACAGATACTGAGAATCAAGATTTAATATGTGTATGCAGAACTGATATCTGAAAATATCTACCAGTATCACAGAACAGCCAGGTGAAGATATGTCTAGAGGAGAAACCAAAAGCTAGGATGCTGTGTAAGCAGCTTAAATTTCAGAAGGACCAAGCACCCAGTAAATTCCACTAAGACCAAGAGAATTATTGTCTGATTGTGGCTGTATTTAATACAAACTTCAGTAAGAGAAACAGACACAAAAAAGGCAAGATTACACTGGCTTTGAATGTGAAAGCTGTTTAAATGTATTTTCCTCAGCCACTATTTGATGTTACTTGCCACTGTATCTACCTATTACTCATTCCTTCTGAATATCATGCTTGTGTTTCCATGCTAAAGCACATAGTGTTATTCAAATAGCCCAGATGCTGAAACACGAGCCTGTTACATTTTGTTGGCCAGCTGCAGAAGGAAGAGATATTCTATGTATATACAAGACGTACTTTTTCTTATCCTTCTGTGTAAGGGAAAACAAAGGACAGTCTCCACCTTTTAGAAATAATTCCCACACTTTTATTTAAGTCTTTCAGGCCCTTATCTATGAGTAATAATAATTCTAATTCCTTGCATTACTGAACTGTTGTGGGTTGAAATCCATTACATATGATGAAGCGTTCCCATGCTATTGTAAAACACTAATGACAAACACTCAGCTCATTACCAAGTTACATAAGTTAAAAGTCACCAACCTGGTTTACCAAACCTACTTATCTGATTACTACAATCTGATGAAAATACAAATTAAACCCAAAATATGTTGCTTCTGGATATTTTAAGATCAGTGACTGATGTTACCTAGAGACCACATACAGCTCCTGGTTGCTCATAAGGATGTGCTGTGGAGTGGACTGTGACACAGTGAACTGCTGCTAGCAGTCTCTGTGATCTAAGCTATAAATTCAGCTCTGGTCTCACACTCCTGAGCTTTGCTTTTCTTCAAACCTTCTGCCTCAGGAATGCTCCCTCTGCCACCACCCTTCCCTGTTCAGCATGTGGCTGGTGCTCTGTTCTCTTGCTCGGAGTCAATGGGGCAGGCTCTGGTTAAATGCTACAAAGGCCTTGACTGTCCTCTTTTTCTTGAGACCAGAACTGGAACATAACTCTTGCTGTTCACTAGAACATAATTACAGGTAAGTCTAATCTTGCTGGCTTATCCCCCTCTATCTGCATATCAGCTCAGAGTACAATACCTAATGGAAATCCAGTATTTCCACAGTCCTCAGCACTGTACCTCAAGCATAAGTAGGAGGTGTGCAGGGTGTGAGGAATGTATTAAAAGCACATATATTTGAATGCCTAAATGCCTGCATTTGCCAGCCTTGCCTCCTTGGCCTCCCTTGGTAGTCAGTGCAGACAGAGCGTCTCCCCCAGCGGGCAAGTCAGAGCCTATATCCCAGGCTCCTCTCTGAGTCACCCCCAGAGGTGTTACCCTCATCCCCTGACTCTGAAGGAGGAGAGGAAGACTTATTTCTCTATGTAGGAATCCCAGTTCAGTGCATAAACCTGTCTGTGTTACTGTTCTTCATTTTCCCTGGATATTTTCTATTTTAGTGTCTCAAGGGAATAAAAAATAGTGAAAGAACTGTAAGTATTACAAGCACCTGAACTAAACCCAGACTAGAAAAAATAGACTGTTGCCACATTGGCTTAATGGAGAAACAAGCCGTGGCCAGGAATGTGTGACAGAAATGTCTAAATCTGAAAGAGGAATTGGGATTATACACGGTAAAGACAAACTTCCCGACTTTCAATGAATCCTACAGCATGTATAGGCCCATAAGCAAGTGCTCCATATATGGGAGGAAACTGGTTGTTTTCCAGTGCATCCTCAACTCTATGTAAACCAGGAGGTGAGCGACTAAAGAAAGATGCAAAATGAGATACCAGATAGTTCTTTCATCCAGTTTTAAATATATGAATATATAAATCAATGTGTGTGTTTATGTGTCTGGCTCCAATTAATAAGCACCCATCCTATGCCTCAGGCTTCCTGACAAGCATCAGAATTAATAATTTAATACATGGAAGAATGATAATCTTGTGGTTAAGTAATTTGAAAGTTGGATCAGTTCTTGGCTCTGCCATAGATTTCCTGTGTGACTGTGGGCAAGTCACTTAATCTCCTTGGCCAAGTACCTCAAAGGTATGTAGGTGCCTGATCCCACCAGTTAGGCGCCACTGCTATCTTCAAAAAAGCATTGCTTAGCTGTTCCTTTAGTTGGTAGGTGTCTGATTTCTCTCAGTAGGCATAAACAGGGTTTGCTGACATCATCCTACAAGTTAATGAAGCACTTTGAGGCCTTATTCAATTTTAAACTCCTGGGTCCCCACTGTGTCACAGCTGGAAAAGCTGGCTTTTAGCTCATGGGACCCCATGTGGAGGTGCAGAGGATGTGCCTGCCTAGCTGAAGAGAAGCAAGCAATTTTGGCTGGAGAAAGCACTGCCTTTTTCAAGGACTTTGACAGCTACAAGTCCTTTCTCAGCTGGGAAGGCTTTTTCCCATCCATCCCATGTCTGGACCCCTGCACATTCAGTTAGGTAGCAGGTAATTGCAGTATAGGGGTCTGTGCCTCACGGAAGGGGAGCAGCCATGTCTGGGCAGTGTCAGCCTTCCCACAGCAGCCCAGCAGTGCCTGAAGACTCTCTCTTGACTCACTGTCTACTCTTTGCTGTGAGCCTCCATTGCCCTCCCTTTCCCTTTCTCCTAGTGGTGCTGACTTTCCAAGGGGAAAGTTGATGCTCATCACTACTGCAAGTTCCCCCAACAATAGCAATGGTCAGTGCCCTGCTCAGTCCCCAGGGGAGTTGGAGTTGTGATCTGAAACTCAGAGCAATTTAAAAAAAAATCCACCAAACATATTTGCCCTTGTGACAGACTGGGGGGACATTGACAACATGATGACAGGAAAAATCATGCATTCCTATGCATTCCTCCTATTTCCAGCTATTGTCTGAGGGTGGTGTGTGAGGCATCTTGGCATTCAGTGGCCAGAGCTGTTGCTCAAGAGGCCCCTGCCCATCTTTGCAGAAGGACCTGGAAACCTGAGCAGACCCAAGTAAATCCCAGCGTGCTGTGCAAAGGGGACAACCATAGGGAACTACTTCCACATTTTGCTGTACTTTTCCATATTCCTTTGGAAGAAGAATATTTTTAGACTCAGGAGTTTGACTTTGAGGACTGGATTTAAATATGTCAGTCATGTTCAGGTCTTTAACATACCTTCGAAGCTCAGCCAGTTGTACTTGATCCAAAGAAAGAATATGGAGAGAAATTTTACATGGAGGAAAGGAGTAAACAGAAAATACAGCACTGAAATTAATTTAATGGTTTAAGAAATTATTCCAGCTAAAAGCTCACTTACTCTGCTAGCTCTTTTAAGATATTGCAAACCAATCAAAATTATATAGAGAATTAGATTTTCCATATGTGCTTTAATGGTTTCCATAAGAATGTGTAGTTGCTAAATCTCATTAACCATACATGAAAAAGTCAAAGATCTCTGAGCACAACTGAAGAGCACTGAGCTACCAAGGTAAGGAGATTTCAAGCTGATGACAGCTATTCCCTGAGGTCAGTGTATTTGTGGATGTGCAGGGCTGTCTCTAGTGTATATGTTGGGGGGGGAGGGGGGAGCAGCTTCAGTGGAGGGAAAAGCAGGTTCTAGTGATTATTTCTCCTTGTGCTGAAAACAGAGCTTTTTTTTTGTCTCTTTTACTGGCACAGCCCAATGGAGTGAGCCTGCTTGCTGCTGCTGCCGCCCATAAGGAAGCGTTCCCAGCATGGAGGATGAAGACCTTTCCCAGGAAAACTTTGCCTGTCATTCCCTGGACAAATGCCAAACAAACCCCATTCTCTCCCAGTAACAATAGCAATTTGATGTTTCAGTCTTGTTTTGTTCCCAGTTGTGCAGTTACAGCTTCTCCCTTCCTACAGAAGTTTACCCAGGGAGGTACAGAAGAATTACACAACAAATCTGAGCTGTGGCCAGGAGGGCAAAGAAACAAAAAACCCCTCAAAAACCAAAAACAAAACCCACAAAAAACCCAAAAAAACCCCAAAAAAGCAAACAAACAAACAAACAAACAAAAAAGCAAAAAACCAAACCAAAACAAAACTACAAAAAAAACCCCACCAAAAAACAAACAAACAAACAAACAAACAAACAAAACCAAAAAAAAGAGGCAGGAGATTCATAAAAATATCACAACATTTAGAAAATAAATATTGTAGAGAGGAAAGCAATTCTTTTATACCTCCACTGTATGCATCATCCAGAAGCAATCTCAGTCCCAGCCTGCTGTCATTTTAGTCAGCAACTGCCACAGATGCCTTTAGGCAGGATCAGATCTTGTGTTGTCTTTCTGGGGAGGCTTTTTTTTAATGGATAATGTGATGAATAGAGTAAAAAATGTGCTAGTTAATGCTTTTCCCCTTCAGTCCAATCATTATAAAGGTCGATTTTTTTTGACAGTTGATCCAGCACACAGGCATTGACTAAAAAAATAGTGGATGGAAGCTTAGCCAATAAAGTAATCAACCTGTAGGTGGAACACTGGTCACAAAATGTGGTGGAAAGGCTCCTATGACAGCTCTTACACTACCCTGGGCTAAAGGGAACGTTTTTCCTCTTAGAAATCAACTATTTTCTTAGGCTCTGAGCCACCTGATCTAGTGGAAAGTGTCCCTGCCCACGAAGGGGAGCTGGAACTAGATGATCTTTAAGGTCACTTCCAACCCAAGCCATCCTATGATTCTGTGATCATGCTTTATTGTTTAAAGAATATATAGCCATTGTTTTCCATGCTGTGTTTTACAGGCACATAAGCACAAAACACTTTGTGAGCTTAGTCATTATTATACCTAATGATAAGCATTTAGAAATAGTTTATCAACATCTGGCAGTCATCAGCTTGTAATGAGAGCTAATTTTAATACATCTATTACAGAAAATTGCTTTTTGATGCTTAATGGACAGAAACATTAACATCCGTAATTGAAGGATTTTTTTAAACATCTTTCTACATTATTTTACCTTTTTTTTTTTTTTTAAGTGAGCTACTTTTTACTTCTAGTTGAGCACATACTGTGTGACGGAAAATTATGGAGGCTTCCTGTTATAAGCCAAAGTAAAAAATAATGATATTTTAAATGGGTATTGTCAAAAAACCACATAATGCTTTTTCATGTGTCCTTAATGAAGTGTACATTTGCTTTATCTAGATTTTGCTTGCAGTCATACTAGAGAGTAGCAAGAAGCAATATGATTATACATTTGGTCTAGCTACTCTTTTATCCCTTTACACAGTTCTTTCAGTGGTTTGGCTACACAATTGACTTACAGGTCCTGTCAGTATCTACTCATGGGATGAAAAGCTTCAAGATAAAATTTGGTTTTTTCATATTTATCCCAAAAAGTCATCAGAGAACAGTAGGCCAGTGAAAAACTATTATTTAGTAAATCAGGAATATGGAAATCAGAAAAGACACCACCACTCTCTACAAATAAACATGGAAAGGGAAAAGCTTAAAACAATCATGAAATATTTGTAATTTTAGGGAAGGATCTACTAGATGCAAGAGCTCCTTGTACTTTTACAAATGTTCTTTCTCATGAGATTCTTTTTCACCCTGTCTTTACTTGCATTTTTAAAGGTCAGAAATGGAGTTGATTTCCCTGGAGTTTGATTTTGTGTACTAATTCTCAATAGACATCACAGCTTTTGGCATAACATCAACATTATCGTGGTTTATATGCAATTATTCTCACAGTAGGTTCTAGTTCATTAATTTTTGAGAAGTTAATACTGCCAACAAGACTTTGCTTTTTTGATGCTGTCATTAGAAAGAATCTTTTTACTTCTCAGTTTTTAATTTCTCCAGTGGTGTATTCCACAGTAGTAACTCCTTCATTTCAGTTGCCCTGAGGTTCACCTGTGCTAGGATGGCACAAACTCAATTTCTCTTAAGCAGATGTCCCACAGGATTTTCTTTTTGGTATAATAAGGTTCAAGTATTTCACTGATAACCTTAACCTTTCACTGATAACTGATAAATTTTTGAGCATTTCAAGATCCTGAAGCAAAAAAAAAAAAAAAACCACAACCACCCAAAACACATATGTTGGCTGCCTTCCTTAGGCCACAGAGTCTCCCTCAGTTTCCTTTATAGCTCTAGGAGGTAGCCAGCCAACCAGGTATTTCAACCTAGCTTCAGCAATGAGCACAGCTGAGGTGAGCTCTGCTTGCCACAGGCAGAGGTAAGGGTGTTCAGCCTGCCCCAGGGCTAAATGGCTCACTGAAGTTTGCCTGTCTAGCTCCCCAGACATAGTGCTGGTCATGGAGGTACCTGAGCTGAGGTGGAGTAAGTTATCCTAGGGACATAAATCCTTTATTGATGAAAACGCCTTGTCATTCAACACCAAGCCAAATTTAAGTATATTCCCCCCATTCTGCTACATTGTATGTTAGAATAAATGCTGGCATCCAAACATCTATCATGTTAATTATTTCTAGATTAGAAATTGCATGTTGGTCATTGGGTAATGCATAACACTTGTGGTTTTGTTTAGTTTTCAGAGCACGTGTCTTCAAGTTCAGTAAGATGTCCATGACACTGATTTCAAGTCTTTTTAAATCACTGGAATATAACCTTGGTCCTCCGATTCTGATTAAGAGCTTTGGGAAGAAGCCTGTGCAGGGCTTGACGGAGTAAAAGTCATGCTGGTTTTACCTACCTCTTCATTGTACCAGAACTGTCTGTAAATTGAGTGTTTGCAAAACCCCTTGGACACCTGGATAGTTGTGAAGGGATTTTTCCTTGTTTCGGAGCTTAACCAGTGATAATATTTCCTAGTGATAGCTCTTTATTTTCAGTGTTCAAGCTCCTATTCAGTTTTTCTTTTGAGAGAAGGAAGAGGAGAAGGGAAAAGGGGAGATAGAGAGAGAACAAAAAAAAAAAAAAGAGAAAGAAAGCAAGAAATAAAGAAGAAAGAAAAAGAAAGAAAGAGAAGCTAAGTATTCTGATCATGAAAATATCCATTTTGGTTTATGTTTGCTGAAAGGGTGAGTGCTGGGAGAGCACTGGCCAGAAGCCACCAGGTTATCAAATTGCAGCAAGGGAATCCTGTAAGATGCCAAGTAGGGAAATAAACTGTATTAACTAAGTGCCCTGTGCCCTGTCCTCCTGACAGAGTGAAGGCTTCTAGCTTTCTCAGTACTGATTAGAAAAAGACCAAGCCAGTGATTATGCTGTTTATATATTTTAAAAATCCTGTATTCCTACCTCCTGGAATCAATAAACCCCAAAGGAGCAGGTTCTTTTGTTGTATGCCAACACACAGTTACTAACAGTGAAAATTAATGCTATTTTCTAGGTCATTTGTATTAGCACATTTGGCTCAGTCTTGAGTATTTGAATTATTGATTCCTCCCTTACTTACATATAATTGTTTTACCCTCTTCTCCCGTGCTGCTGTCTAACTCATCACCTCTGCAGCGTCACAAAAGTCAGTGCTGTAGGTTGATGATAGAAACCTTTGCAGGGCAGAACCCAGTGGAGTCATTCTGTGTGTACTTGCTTGGCTCTTGGAACACAAAGTTTAACCTGTCTGTATAAAAGCTGCCATAAAAAAACTGCAGAGTGCCTCTCTGTTGTTTTGGGCTTTTTTTGCTTGAGGTATTAATTTTTGTCAGATTATGTTACAATCCCAGTGCATGTTTTAACCTACTTGCAAAAGGCTCACATATATAAATACACGCACCCTCTGTAGACCCTTTTGTATTATTCCATCATGAGCATTTTACTAGGGATAAATCAGGTACTGAAGCTGGCTGAAGGGTCTTGTGATTTGATGCCAGAGGAAACATCATTTTGGCTTCAGCACGCACATCAGAGGCCTGCAATAGTACTTTGATGCTCTGTCAGAGCAGGCTCAAAGGAGCATCGTGGAGAACTGGCTGATTTTCAGCAGCTCTTTGAGCTGCAGGTAGATCCATAGGGAATCTGATATGCATTATTCTGTCAGAGTACAGTTAAATAGGGATCCATAATTAACTGCTTCAGTCCTGTCACAGAGATCTGACAGATGCTTATTTCTCAGTATCTATTGCTAAAAATTTTTTGGGCAAGAGAAAACAATACATGACTTCATGAATATTATTAGCTTGTCATCGACTCACAAGACAAATAATAGCAGTTTAATGCTGAAGCGCAAAAAGGGGGGTCAGCAAAAGTATCATCACAGAGAGTCTTTCCCTAAAGCCTTGTGCATGTCTCCACTCCTTTTTGAATTGCAGATACAGATAAAGTAGTAGTAAGGATTGAGCTTCTGTGGAACCTACAGTAACCCTGAAGATTTTAAACAGAAATCTAACAAACCCAACCTGCAGCTGGTAGTGCCAGCCCTGGCACACAGACTTTTCCACTGCCAAGTGGCTGCCAGGGGCTCTGATGTGTCTCAGGGCTGTGCCATCTGAATACCAGTCCTGGGAGAAGTGCTGGCCATGAACAGTGCCCAATGAATGGTGTGGGTAGTACAAGATTTGAGCAGCTTGGAAACACCATTTGGTTCCACCAGTCTGATTCCCCTACCATGTCCCATGAGTGCTAGCTACCACACTGCAGGCACCCACAGGGCAGCCATTTATAGAGAGCTGTCTTGATGGGATGAATTCCTCGAGTCAAGTGCCTGTGGGAATTTAATATTTTTTTATGTATTTCCCCCTGTGAGAATCAGAAATGAATGTCAATGTGTAGCTAGCACAGTTATCGGCACATGGGTCCAAGTTGCTGTGCATTCCCAAAGGCTTTTCACTCCAGGGCTCACAGGATGTTGAAATCCCCCCTGTTTACATCATATGGACCTTTATGTTGGAAGAAGTTTGCTTCTCCCCTCCCACTGAGGAGAATTCAGTGGCTTGTGCTGGATGTGCCATTTCTGAAGCCAGGGCACTCTTTCCATGACTGGCCAGAGGCTTTGTGCTCTGAGGACAACCGCTCTGCTTGCCTGTGCGTTCTCCACTGCCCTGGGGCCACACCATCTGGGTATTTCCTGAAGGATTTAAGACCTGCAGGTAATGACCCCTGGCACCATTCACCCCGATGGCATATGCCCACTTGGAGCTGCATGCCACCAAAGAGGTTCTAAATTTGCCTGATCTGGATTATCTCAATGCAATGGAAACAGTTCTCCATGTGCTGCTTTCTGCAGGCATCAAATAACTGAAGGACGGAGGGGACACAGGTAAATAGTTGCACCATAACAGGCATGAGGAGGGGATGATGCCCAGTCAGTATCTTTCTATTCTCTGTTTGGATTTGCCTTTTTGCCAGCAGATGATATTACATATTGTCATGTCTGCTGCCTGCTTTAAGGAAGAAATTCTGTCACACATTTTTGTGAAGCAAACGGCAGTTGTGACAACACAGTAAAGACCAAAGGCATCAGGTGTTAAAGATGCAATTAGATTCTTTAAATATAGACCAGAAGAATCCAATCACCAGTGCTCACTGGGGCTTGTCTGTTAAAGTTACTACCTAAATCATGAGCTTTTTAAGTGTTTTGGAGAATGAGAATCATCATAACTTCCAATATCATTCATATTTATCAAGAGAATAAACCAGAGTCAAGACCAACTAAGGTGAAGGAGGTACTTTCCATGTGTCTTTTTTTTTTTTTTTTTTTTAGACTTGGTTAATGGCATTGAGGTAAAAGACAAATGTTTTAGCCTGACAAGAAAAGAACACCACTTTTCATTTTCCATTCATGAGGACTTTTGTGCATTCTCTCTTTTCTGTTTTCAGAAATAAGAAGAGTTTTTAAATGGCAAAGTGAAAGGAATTAGTGGTAAAAAAGTTAAAAAGACAAATGGATCATTTCTGGAAGAAAAGGAGAAGGGAGCAGGAGTTGGGAAGAGACAGCTGGGACAGCTGACTCTAACTGACCAAAGGGATATCCCAGATCATATGACACTATCCTCAGCATACAGAGATAGGGGAAGATGAAGGAAGTTGGGAGCAGTTGGAGTAATGGCATTTGTCTTCCCCAGTCATCATTACCCATGATGTATCCCTGCTTCCTTGGCAGGAAAAGATGGCTGAACCCCTGCTTGCCCACAGGAAGTGAAGAGTGTATCCTTTGTTTTGCTTTGCATCTGTGCACTGCCTTTTCTTTTCCTATTAAACTGTCTTTATCTCAATCCATGAGCTTTCCTACTTTTACTCTTTTGATTTTCTCTCCACTCATGTTCAGGCAGAGAGTGAAAAGCTGTGTGGGACTTAGTTGCTGGCTGGGGTTAAATCATGTCATATATCTACTAGAATAGAAAATGCTACCTGAAAAAATACTCTTCTTAGTTATCTCTTGCTTCCAAAAGTGCCAAAAAGCTCTCAGGATGCTCTCTGTACTGATTTTAGGAAAGTCTTTCTATCTGTATCACCTATAATCAAAGTAGATCATCCAGAAAAGCTCTTAACTCCAGCAATAGTCAGAAGAAGGCAGGACAGGGATACACAGGACTTCATTCTATTCACACCTTTACTATCACAGATGACCACATCACTGCTGAGAAATTAGAAAGCTCCAATTCAAAAGACAGTTATAATACTTTGAGTAACATTAATACATTTATTTAATTGTCATTTACTTTTCATTCATAAAAAGGACAAAGCACAGTCCTGTTCTACTCATTTGAAAAGAAAAGATAAAAAGTAACTAAAAAACCAGTTCAATATTTATCAGTATCAAATAATAGCAATATCAATTTTCCTGAAATATAAAGAAACAACAAATACGTCTATCTATATAAACTTTAATTAAGAACCTTGCATTTTAAAGCAGATGATATATTAGTTAGTTTTTATTGACAACAATTTGAAGCTGAAGGTCCCAGTCAAATTTACACAATTATGTGAAACAGAAAAGTCTCTAACTATTTGATCAGTATGTGACACCTACCTCATCCATGTTGCTGATTTAAAAAAAGAGAAGTGGCTTTCCTTCCCAGGTAATTTCCATGCAAAAATGAGACAGCTTTGCTTCTTACACCATGTATTAGAAAAGTAAAAGGCAATCATGCATTTGGCAAAAAATGTACTTGTGGCTGTATATTATATAAAAATGAGTCATACTGCAAAAGAACAAAACCAAATGAAACACAATAAAACACATTTTTTTTGTACAGAAGGCTTACAGCATATGTTTCTTATGTATGAAGACAGCTCATTTTTCTTTCAAATTATTATACAATTTATGAAACTCAATAGTGTTTGACACTATGACATTCCTCTATAGGGGAGTTATCACTTTTGCCTATTTAAAAAAATTTCATCTTGTAACAAATAGTTAAAATTAAACTAAAACCATATTATTAATATTTAGTAATGAAGACTCTACACTTTTACATGTAAATATATTGTACAAAATTATACAAATAAAATAAAGGGGTGTAAATTATTAATAGACCTATCCTTGCTTCATGTAAATATTATTACAGACCTCTACAGTATCAGTTCTAAAAAGATAAAATCTATTTCTAAGTAGCTAGCATGGTTGTGCTAATAAAATATGATTCAAAGCTTATAATTCTTGAAGCATCAGACATTGCACTATTACTTGAGCCAGCTGATTCAACATCACTGTATTTCTTCATCATTCACACTCAAACTAATTCCCAGCATACCATGTAAAATGAAAGGAATGTGCATTTCTTTAACAACTTAAAAAAACCCAAACAAACTAACAAAGGAACCCAGCACTGAAACACTCTAGACACAGTCAGAACAAAAACATTCTCTATCTCTAATAGAGTTCCCATTTTGAAAAGGCCATAGTAAACATGTAGCTTTGACTAACAGTTGGGATCTGACTTTCACGTACTAACACACAGTTGGATCATCCAGTACTCTATCAAATAGAGAAATGGTCTCAGAACTTTAAAACTCTTATTTACAACACTATGAACATTAGAATAATATCAAGTTCTTGAAAAAGCATATAGTTCTCCCAAATGTACACCTTCAATACAGGAAGGTAACACCTGGTGTCTGCAGCATAAAAATGTAAATATAATAAATTTTTTTTACTGTGCTACTCTGCTTTTGCCATTTATTGTATATCTTTTTCTTTTTTATATTTTAAATCTTTTCACTTTAAAAAATAACATATGTTTCCTACCATTTCATGGTCCACTTGGCTGATCTTAGCATGGACTTATCTCCAAGCTCCTAAATGTTATATTGCTACCTTAATAATAACAATAGGAATAAGACTAAATCAAAACCAATACATTACACTGCTTCCCTTAAAGCTGACATTTGACTCCCAAAACTAGCAACAATTACCAGAACAGAATTTTTCAACAGAATTCTTTTAAGAAAAGATTAGACTAAATCTCGGGTCAGTGAAGCACAGGTAAATTCTTTTAAGCTGAGCATGCTATCCATGCCTCGGGTGTCCTGAACATATTTAAAACAAAAAAATCCTTACCACTGACTTTTATTTGAATTCCTTCAAATTCTATCCAATAACCTCAAGAAATATAGCTCTAAATAATGAAATGTTTTTGCTTTGACTGTCTCTCTTAAAACCAGTAATCCAAATAAATGATGACGGGGCTATTCAAAAATATGATATACACAAAACACACAGGATAGTACAGACAGACGTAGTACTCTTACATTTATCACATACAATCAACATTTCAATCTCTATTATATTTCACAATTTGTTATTCAAGTTAAAGCACCTACGTATGGTGATTTTACTTTCACTGTACAGCCTATGTTATTGGGTTTTAACACTGTAACTTGCCCCATTGGACCGAATCATGCAACTGTCACAGATCAGCATAAGTGTTTTATAAGGCATATTGGAACAAGTTAAAAATATTTCTTAGCCGTTCAAAAGTTGATTTACTTCATGAAGGAGTTCCTGGATGCCTCAGTCCTCTTAAAGTTCATAGGAAATCGGTAGGGTTATTCTTTTTAAAGTGTAATTCATTTGGCTTAGGATGGTGCCACAGGAATCAAAAAGAAATCGTGGTCCTCATCTTCAAAGGGAGTCCTTTGTGTTAGGTGGAGGACAAGGTGAATCCAGCTACATTCAGAATCCCGAGCAGGCAAGGACACCCAGGGCAGGCACCACTAGGACCAGGAGCAGAGTTGGTACTCCAACAGCGGCACCTGTGCACAGAACAGAAAACAACACAGTATTGGTCTTACTTGGTCTTACTTCAGCACTACCCGCAGTGAGGGGAATAATCCTGAAGTCCACAGAGTATGGAGGCCGGAAACCAGCTGCCATATCTCAGCACAGCCCCTACCTGTACAGATAATCTGAAATGGACAGAAACTTGCTACAGTATGGTGGAGGGCTATCTCTTTTGTTCTGCAAGAGCTGCATGTTTATGCAGCATGTTTATACAAGAAAAAAGGCCATTCAGGGCACATCAGTGTATTTTGATCTGGCCAGTCCAACAAGCCAGGAGGTTATTATACCAAGAGGCAAAAGGTCAAAATAAATATTTAAGCATGGGAAAATAAAATGAATGGAGTCTTTGAAATGTGACAAAGCAAAGAGACACCTTTGGAAATGTTAATGCTCATATGAACAGCAATAATCTGAGAGATGTCAAAGAGCCTGGTCCATTTGTTTACTTGTCAGATTACAAAGTCCAGGTGGCTGACTTCTAGCAGTGTGGCATTTACATCTGTTAAAATCACAAGGGTACTTCTTAAACAAATATTTTAAGACATAAAATATTAATCTGTGGCTTACAAACTTTACATGACTCACTCTGGCAAACAGAAATAAGAACTACTATTGTTAAGCGTTTTGTGTTGCAATGGTCCAGCACTCTTTTAAGAAGCATATATATGAGAAAAAAACCCAGCCAAACTGTGCCTGGCTGTCAGTCTTGGAGATGGGCCAAAGGAGCCTGAGAGCTGGCAATTCTTTCATCCCAGAGAGGGTTTGTCTGTATCAGGATGGCAGATGGGCAGTGCAGGACTCAGCTTACTGCCTGGCTTGCTGTTGAACACTAAGCACAGAAACGCTTGCAGCTGTTGCTGACAGTCCTGAGGCACTGCTGGAACAGGACCACCAGACAGATCTGCAGAAAAATGTTAAATGAAGAAAGACCATACTGAGAAGGTAATACACAAACTGAATGGCAGAGATTACAGCAGGTCTAAAAACAAGCACAGCAAGACAAACTGTGAAAGTACAGGGGTATATTCATCCTAATATTTTAGCGATTTATGAGGTNTGGGGGGAAATCAGGTTTGGTGTTTAAGAATATCCACAGAAAATGTATTCTGCTTTAGTCAGACCAGGATAATGCAGTTGAAAAGACACAAATAAAATTTTTGAAATGCTTCTAATGGAGGAAAATGAGACAAAAAGGTTGCTGAGTGAAGTTGAATGATGTGCAAGTATGAGGAAACATCTATTTGCTACAAATAATAAATATTCCCCTGAGATGTGCTTACTGGCTCCAGAATAGTTAGTAATTCTCCTCATTATAGTGGTTCCTTACAAGGTATAGGCACTGTTGCAGAGAGATATTTACCAGCTTTCTTTAATAAAGCAAGTCCTACCCTTGGACAGCATATTAACAAAACATAAACAGAATAAATGCACATTAAACAGATCATCTTTTTCTTTCTTGTTAGATTACTGACCTACATGTAAGGAACCATACTTTAGTGGAAACACTATTCGCCATTGCATGACGGACAGTACACTCCTGTGGCTCATGAATGAAAGTTAAAAGAAGTTTTCCTAAGAACAGACAACAAGGTTTAATTCTGTGCAGTAATGCAGTTGTGATATGCCAGTTTAAGCAACCTTTAAAAGCTAGGGAAATGCTAGATAAAGACTTAATGGGTGTGTACAAATAAACATGTGGATGTAAATTAAAAGAGAAGGGTTATTATTAAGCTCTCTCTGAAGTCTGACCAGGTATGAGCTGGATATATGTAGCTCCTAAAGATTCTTTCCTCAGTGTTGTAATGTGTGATCTCCTCTCAACCAGCATTTTATGGATCCACTGTGCAAGCAATTGCAAACTAAAGCCATCAAAGTCAGTGTCAAAACCAAATCAGCATCACACATTCCAACTACCACTCTAACGTACCATGTGTGAACTTACTATCAAGAGTCTTCATTTCTTTTAAATAAACAAAGCACACGCCCTTAAATTTGGCTGGGGTTTTTTGTGTGGTTTTTTTGTTTGTTTGGGGTTTTTCTATTGTTTTTGTTTGTTTTGGTTTAGTTTAGTTTTTGCTGGTTTTCACATTTTTTTTCCCCAACAGTCCAAAGCAAAACCAGTAAAATCTTGCACAGGCTTTACTATTGTCTGGCATAGAATTACTGTAGTTATTTTAAAGCTTATTAGATATTTTTAAGTTTAGGACTAAACTACCTCTAGAAACACGTAGTCAGAGTGTAGTTTGACATCAAATAAAATCTGTATGGGATGCATGCAATTAACTTTTTTTTCTGTCTCCGATTGTCAGGAGCTTTTCTCACACAAGTGGTTGTTTATCTGTCTGATTAAAGGAAAAGAACTGCTGGATAGCTTTTCCTTCAGCAAGATCTTTACATATCACAGGAACTCCTTGTAAAGTCCCACTAATCCACAGCTTTCTGTTAATATTTTAAGTTCTTCATCGCCATCTCAATCACATAATATCCAGGATGAAACTTTTACACTTCTGAAAGAAGATCCTAAATTTTACTGACATCTTGAACAGTATGCAACAGTCTTAAAAATATACTCGAAATGAAATTAGTGAAACAGGCATTAAAACAGTTCAGACTTTGATGCATGTCCTAAGCCTTTGTGACAATTCATTACATCATTATTTTCTTTAAATGTTACTTATCTTTATATATGATATTTTTGGCCCTTTTCCCAACATCAGTGTCTTTTCATATAGGATTGTGAAATAAAAGGACCTTTGAGCTCTCCTGGACCACAGCAAGCTGCAACCTCCCTCTGAGTGGGACCACTCAGTGATGCCTTGACCCAAGGTATCATCAGAGCCAGCAAACTCTCAAGTTTGCTATGCTCAGATTACTGGTGATGAATGTCAACAACAGAGCCTGGGCTGATAATCCCACTCCTTGAGGCTCCACCGTTTGCCTGTTGAGAAGATGCAAATGCATTCAACACAAGCTCTTAGCTGAACTCAAAAGGAATTATTCACATACTCCTTTAGGTCTGCGTGCATGTGAGTGTGAATATGCCATAGCAAATGTACTGTGAATGTTGCTCTCTTAGATTCATAAATCAGGCCTATAAGAGAGTTACTGATGTGCTTACAGTAAATGCTACAGTCTTTTCTGAAATTGTTCAAGTTAGGCTATTGATTAAGTGCTGTTAAGTTTAAGTGCTGCTAAAACCTTTAGGCCTAAACCATTGGTCAAGTCCAAGGCTGAGTTTGAAACCTTTTGACACAAATGGAGAGTCTCCCTTATTCCTTTGTGTCTTTAGCCTTCCCCTTCCATACCTTTTCCCATTCTCTGCCTCCATGTAGATAATTTTAAGTTGATTTTAGTTTTAGACTGATTTTAGATTTTATTCTGATTTTCTCTGTGTGTTATGTCCATCTTGTCATGATTTCATTTTTATATTTAATCTGTTTTTGCTGATACCTTTGCTAGTGATTCTTTGGACAACCTAAAAACTCATTCATGACAGTCTGCCTTTGTGTCTGTTTTGCAAAACAGATTCCTTTTTTTCTGAAAGAATGACCAAACTCCTACCCATTTTCCTGTAAATAATACTCTCCTTCTGGTCCAGGATCCAAGGACCTGTATTCCATTAGAGCTATCTGGTTTTTATCTCTTCTTTTTGCTGTAAGAAAAGTTAATTGCAAAGCCTTCTCATATTCTGTTCCTCCTTTCGTCAAACTAATTTTGTCCACTTCTGCGTGAAAAAATAGGCCACCTGAAAAAAATGAATGGATTTTTGCCTCTTCCGAGTCATTAGTTTCCTTATCAACTATTAGGCTTCATTTGTATTTGTTTTCTCAGTGTTTTTATATTTACTCAGGTAGAAGAGAAAAACAGAAATGGGGGAGAAATATTTCTTTTAGGTTAAACTAAACTGCATAAAAGAAAGAGGTGGGTTTGTTGTTTTCTTTCTATTGGAAAGATATTACTCTTGTCCCAGCTGGAAATACTGTCTTCATGAAAGACCACTGCAAAAGAAATCGGTAGTATCAGCGGACGTGATTTAAATTCTGTTATCCCTATTCATGCTAAATAACTGAACTAATTATAATATACTTATCGTGCATCACTGGCATCATTACTAAATCACGCGTCCAACTTTCCCTTGTCTAGGAAACCTTTGTTTGTGCACGAGGAAATTTTCCTCTTGCCTGTGCCATAAACCTTTCAAGAAAGGCACTATGGAGTAAATCACAACGCTGTGATTTACTGTTTTTGCAGCAGAGTAGATGTATAGGATGGAAACAAAGCTGTCTGACCATCTGCCCATGCTTTATATGGCTAACTAACCATGCTAAGGTTGCTGTGCATCTGAGGAACAGCTTTAACTATCCTAAGAGAAACTTATTTGAATTGCTGCTGATGGTCTGGGTGGTTTTTCCACCCCATGATGTTAGCCTGTCCTCTCCTGCTTGAAAATTCAGAGCAAAGGAAACATCTTGTTTTATTCTGGCAAGAGCACCTGTAGCCCTGGGACTGTCAGCAGGCAGAAGCTGGGGCTTCTTTTTCACTGACTCTAGCCCTGCCACAGACGTAGGCTGCTGACATGAGATGACCTGGACTCCAAGAAAAATCAGAAAATTTTCAGTCATTGGATTATTACTTAGCTGTCAATAAACATAGGTTGTTTCTCAAATATCTCTTCCCCTTCACATTTACTAATATTCATTACTGATTCTTTTGCATGGAGAGTAAAGTAGACCACTGGTAATATTTTTTTATAAAATGTACTCTTTTAAGTTGTGCATGCAACAAACAATAGCGTGAGGAGACTCCCATGTGACCTAGACAGAGGATCTTCTTTGGCCAGCTGGCATGTGTGGGGATTTCTGAGTGAGGATTCTACTCCTCCTTGTTCAAGAATATAGGGATTTGTGAATTCTTCTTACGAATAAATTCAGCCCAACTATATACCAGATGTGTCACTCTTTCTGACTTGCAAATAGTCCACATCTAAAAAACCACATGGTGCACAGCAGAAACTCTTCAGGTGCAAAATGGTGGCACAGCCTCCCTCCCTCTGCTCCCTGAGTACTGCAGCCTCACAAGGAATGATCAGTGGGAACAAGCAGCACCTAGGGTTGCAACGCAACATGAAAAATATGCAGACAATGAAAATAATGGACTGAGTAGCAGCAAAGAAAATAGATTAGTCCAACAGGACAGACCAGCTTCAACTTGGCCTTGCTCTTCAGCAAGGCAGAAAAAAAATCATAAATCAGGCATTGAAGTCACTGCAGAAAGGAAGAAAGGGAACAGGAATTATCACAAGACAATGCAGCCTAAGAAAATATAACTAGATATGAAAATAATTCCACTGTCTGCCCAACCATTGAGTTTGAATACATGAAAAAGAGAAAAAATTGACATTAACGAGAATATGGCTTTTCAAGAAATGCTTGTTCTATCAAAGTACGTTGTAACGCATGGAATTGTCACCTTATTCAATAAAACTAAGGCTTGGAAGGAGGCAATACCAATAAATTAGAATTGTGACGAAATGAAATGTGATGATGAAGAAAAGTCATGAAAAGTACCAGAGAACAAAATATGTTGATTTAAGCATATGTATGTACCAGGTTAGAGGGCATTCTGGATATTTTCTACTTAATTTTTGAGTCATGAGACAACAGCAGATGCATTTTGAAAATGACTCCTCTTTTAGTGGAGAACTCTTTTGGAAATGTACTTTTACTTTAGTAGAAGCTTTTTGCTATATTCTAGGACCAGATGCATAAAAAGTTCCAAGGCAAGAAGCAAAGGACTGTCATGCCCCAGCTAGATAGAGTCTGTTTTCTTCAGTATTACAATTTTTAACTGTGTTCTCCTCCTCTTATTACTACAACAACCTTTGCAACAGATGGACATTTTCAAATTACAAACAGAAGATTGAGATTATACCACATGAGAAGTGAATGATCATCTGACTTACTTGATACTAATATGTACAATAAATATTTGTCCCCTTTCAAATAGTAACTGAAAAAATTAAAAGATAAATAATTAAAAGGATTGTGTAAATTAGTACAGGCAAAATTTATGGATTTTCCCTTGAAAAAGCTGTACTTCAAAGTAAATACTGTTTCAGGATCCTGAAACATGCCTCTGGCAAATTGAATTCCTATGTTTATATATGTATATGTGTGCAGTGAACACAGAGAAACTGTAATTTTGTTCTCTTGCTAGAAGCATATACAATATATAAATTATTCTTTGACCATGTCACTATTTAAATTGAGACATTAACCTGATTTCACCTGTGAAACTGAAGGTATATGGTATTTTCTTTCCCAATATTTACCCAAATGAGAAGAGTAACTTTCCCCTCTCTCCCACCCTGGACAAAATTTTAAAACTTGAGAGCTTGATTCTATTTTTCTTTACTCTGGCATAAAGCAACTGTACTGAGGTCAGTGCAGTTACACAAGTGAAGCGAAAAAAGAACTAAGCACCATACAGTTTTAGTTGCTGCTGATTGCAAGATTGCTTTAATTACACTAAAATTAGTAATATGACAAAGCACTGCAGTCCAAAAATCATGCAAGAGAGAAAAAAAAATCTCAGTCTTTATTATATTTCAAAGGAAACAGATAAGCCTATTATTAAAAAGACTCCATTGGTTAAAAAAGTTGTTCCAACCTTTATCTCTTTGTGGTAACTCATGAATTAATTTTAAACTGTGTAGCTCATTAATTTATTTACTATAATGGGCTTGAAAAATATCCCCAAGCTCCTTACTCTACAACAGGCACTGGCCAATAAAATACAAAAGATCATGGCTGTATTTTACACTGATCATAGCTGTATGCTGGAATGCACATATACATAGAGTGATTTTATGGTAAGAACCCTAATATCAAGATGTTCATTAAAAAGAAATGAATGAGAGATAACTGTGTTTGGTAAACGTCTATATCACTCTCAACTAAAATACTGTATCCTATTGGAAGCTGACTGGTTACATGAGAGTAAAGTAGCTGCAGGATATCTGCCTCCCCCTTTTGCAGGCGACTGGATTTTCTGTGAGATGGAAAAGGATGAGGAAAAACAAAAAGGAAGTTTTTCCTTTAAACAAGGAACTGAGATAGATATAAAATCTACTTCTAGTTTCTTTCCCATTAGACTTTCAAATGTAATTATGTTAGTTAAAACATGCTAGAATTTTAATTCCCATGTTAGGACCTCAGGGCGAGTTAGTGCTCCTGAACCTGAAATATAGGATAAAAGATGTCTTCTGGTGTCCTGTCTGGCCTCCACCTGTGTCTTGGGGTGACTTTATGATGCTGAATTGTATTCCCATTCATATGTTTAGCCCAGAAATAAGTTTTGTACCTTTGAAACTAGATCCAAGAGTGAAGTAGGGGAGAAGGAAAAGCGGTGGGATTTTTTAATAGCTGTATTCAAAAACAGAATTAAGAGCTTCAGCTCTCTCCCGGTGTGTGTTGTCTGCAGCACGGACGGAGAGTGGGAGAGTGCTCTCCTTTGCTTTTAATTAGTTTTTTAGCTAGCTGAGGCAGAGAAATTCCTGGGACTGTGGCTTTTTCTTTCCCTGGAATTATTCAAACATGCTCTGGATCAAAAATCCAGAAAAAACACCAGGACTTTCACTGGTGTGCAAGTGACCCACTGGGGCTACATTCCAGTGCCAGAGGGACTGAGAGACACCCAGTGAGCTGAAAAACACCCACAGAGGATTCTCTCTGAACTACAGAAGGACTTTCTGAATTTGCCATCTCTTCAAAGCAGTAAAAGGTTTTATTGTTTAATATTATTCATTTTTCATGCTTATTAAATTAAATTATTTGCTTATTAAAGAAATAGTTTTTTCCACTTTTCTCAAAGGAAGTTTATCTCCCGAACAGATGGAGGGAAAGACTGCTGAATGTTGCCCTTTAAGGAATCATCCCTTTGGAAGTTCCCTTCCAAATTTGTCCCAAACCAAGACAACCTGCCTATCCAGAAGGCCTCAAGTCCCCAGTATTTCATGTCATGCCTGTCAGAATTGTGTGGATTTCCCTGGTAAACCGGGGCATCTCAAATGCTACAGGCTTAGTTTAACATTCCGAATTACATCCTAGATGACACCTGATCATAATGGGAGCTTAGACACCTAACTCAACCCTATTATGTAGATTACTTTGGATTTGATACCCAGTGAACAGCAGGAAAACACCCATCTGAATGACACACTGGTGTTGTAAGACACTCCTTTTTTAAGATCTGGCCATTCTGGGTCAGCATATAGGCTATTTGAAAATTCTGCCCTAGCTGCTTAATTCTGCCCATTCACTTCTGCACAAAATTAGGTAGGTTTGCAAACTCTGGAATCAGATGTCTAAAGGTCATGTAAAGCAATATTCCCCTCTGAGTTTGGTAAGATGCCTTATGTTTTGCTTTAACTATTGTTTACATCTCTGCGTAAATATTCTACTTCCATTTTGGTCAGTCAAGCACCAAAACATGCATTCCTATCAAACTACATCTTCTCTTTGCAATTCTCTGAGAAAATCTATAATTAAAAAAAAATTCACTACTCTATCATTCTTTTGGGGCAATTATTCTAAACCCTGATGCATTACTGAAAGATTTCCCTAAGAATAAAAATTAGCAGACATAAGTTGCAGACATAACGTGTAGGTGTTAAAACTATACCTTGTTCTGCTTTTTGGAAAAGCAGCCTAGAAATAACCTGAAATTCTTGCCTGATTTGCTGTATACTATGTATTCCAAAGAGATCACCTTTTGTCTCTTTTTCAAACTTTCTTAAACTGAGTCCAGGGAATGCTGCCTCTGTCTACATTACCAGAGGCACAGTCCCTGTCTGTCTAGCTGGTGTATGGTAGATTTTGTGGATGAGAACTTGTCTACAGTGTGGAAGACCTTCAATGCAAAACTGCAAACCAGCATTTGTAGGATGCAAACTCTCCTGGTGGTGCTAACTCTGTACAGGCATACTTGGGACAAGTTATAGTCTTGGCAAGACTGATTGTCTTGGGTTTGACCTTGTACTGACACAATGCTTTTGGTCTGGGAAGTAAGATACCAGCTGTGACTTAAAGGGTCTTTGCACCACACCAATGGCTGTAATGCATGATTGATTTGACATGTCCTGAAGACAGCAGCTGCCTCAACTTTTTGCAGCTTATAAAATTTGTTGAAAGTGATTGTCCCGGAGTGTGATAATACAACACAATATATTTCAGCTTTTTTTAAATGGTTGACTTACTACTCCAAAATATTCTCATAGAACATGGTACACACAATTAATATGCATGCTAAATGGATTAAGAATTTAGTCACCAGCAGATTTCAAAACACAATCATTGAAGAATGACCACTGAATTTCTAGTGCAATTCCACAATGATCAGCTGTAGACTTAATGCAATCCAAATATTTTTATCTAAAGCAGCAGAAGTAAACACCTATGGAACCAATATGGCAAATAGAGACAACACCATATTCATATAAAAATTCAGACAGCACAGGGACTGGAACCATTCAAAACAACTGTGCTTTGTCATAGCCACAGGCAAAATTAAACACAAAGTTTAAAAGAGACATGACACTGTGGTGGTACTCTGAAAATGATGAGACACTGTATCCTGGAAAGCCAGGATTCCAGGAAGGATTTAGAGATGGTGTTGGACAAACAAGATGAACATCATTTCATATCCCCGTGCAAGGTAATAAATGGCTAATGAAAGTCTTTCATGAATAATGCTGGAAGTAGTTAAGTGTGGGGAGGCAAGAATATCTGTAGACAGCTGAGCTGAAACAGTGCATATATAGCATTACAGTCCTAAAGGAAGTCTCAGAAGCTGGAGAGGTGAAAAGAGTTGATGAAATTATTTAAGACCTGATAAAAATGTAATTAATCGTGGAGAAACTCAAGGCACACAGTCTTTTTTAACATTTGATTAGTCACTTGGCTAGTATAGATACATTTCTTAATGGGAAGAATATATTAGACATAAGAGGCCTCTTTAATCTAACAACACCTATAAAAGGAAACAACGCCCAGACACCAAAGCCAGACAAACACAGATATTAAAATTAGGCAAAAAAAGTCAACTGTGTAGGTGTTCATTAGAACAAAATAGACACAAAATATAAACTTCATACAAACAAAAATGGGGATACTCATGAGCTCACACCAGGTGATATAAGCCATATATATTATCGAAAACCTGCAGATGGGAGGTCTGCTCCTTTAGGAATGAGCAGCTTCCCTCACAGTACAGATAATACAGCATAAGCATTGCTCTTTTTAAAAAGCCACAATAATGACTGCATTGCTTCTGTGACAAGAATATTGTTGACATTTAATCCTTTCTATTCCCCAAATTAATTTTTTTAATTAAAATTACAAGAATACAATGTAAGTGTTCAAATCATAACCTTGCAAAGTTACTATCCAATTCCTTGATGTCAATTCATATGTTCACTTTCATACCAAATATGCCAAGGAACTACTTAAGATAAAAAACTAACAGGAAAGAGATGTGCAGACCATGTCTGAACTTGTATTTACAGTCAACATTGAACCAAATTTGAATTATCCTAAGCCATGATCCCTTCTCTTCTTTACCAATCACACAGACCACTCTGAATTAGAGCATGTGAAATTTCTCATTGCTTACTTATCATTTTGTGCTACAGATCCCCATTTCACTGAGAATTTCCCTGGCAAGTGGTCTGTGGATCACTGTGGACCACTCCTTTTCTCTATTATTTTCCTTTTAGTGAGAGTTGACAGAGGAATGAGAAAGAGGCAAAAGGTAGTAGAAACTATGGGGTTATTCCAAGCTGATACCTAGATCCTGAGGCCTGCACCATGTAGTTATGCTTATAGGGCACTACTAGAAGTGGCAGCCTAACCGGGGGCACCAGTAAAAGCATCTGGTATTTGAAAGATCGGCAGTGCTTCCAGGATTGAGCTGGACTGCTACAGAAGTGCCCTGTGTGTGCTATGATTCCGCAGAAATGTTTTAAGATATACTCTTATTCTCAGTCCTGTTACTGCTGAAGGGGTACCTTTTGGATGTGCCCATCTCTCAATAGCCATGAAAGAGGGTAACAGTCCAAGATTTACAAGGAATGTGGCAAAGAAAAAAGGAAGTTATCTGCTCACCTGAAATTTTTATTTGGGCTACTTCTCCATCTCCTCCTTCACTGTGTGCTCGCACCTCAACAACATATTCACCATCGCTGGGGACTGGGACCTCTATCGTGTGCTTTCCCGTGGAAAACAACTTGCCTTCATGCTGTCCATCTGGCCTATAAAGTACCTAGGAAAGTCATGGTTAATACAGTTATTGAAATGTTACATTTCCATGAAGATACATTTATATATGTATAGTGTGTCAATGAAAAAGTAGTAGGTTTTTATTCATACGTAACATTATATATATACACACACATATACACATACTTAAACACACACACATATACATGTAAACTTAATGGCCAATACAACTTTTTTCCATATTTACACAAGGTGAATCTAGACAGGATGTTTTCTCATTTTGTGTTACAAAATTATGCCACTTTTTGAAAAATAATTTCAGATTTACACTCAAAATATGTAATTAAGTGATGGAGAATAATAATGCAGGCTGGCAGAGACCATCAAACAAAAATGTGAGAACCAGCTGGGTTTTCTGACATAAAATTTATAACTATTTTCATAAGTGAAATAATAATCAATTTTACTATTAACTCTCAATGATGCTAAACTATTGCAAATGGGATGGTATATGTCTTGTGGGACCTTTAGAAAAGATCCCACTTCCTTCTGAAATAATCTCTATAAAACACTATTAGCAATTCTTAGGAAGGAGTTCAACTCCTCAATCAAATTTGCAAATGAAGAATATGATACTAATTTTCTTACTGCCAAGTAAGCAGCAACATTAAACAGGAATTAATATCTGAAGATTCTATATGTCCTACAATCAGTATATACACTTGCTGTGGTTACAGAGTAACTGCATCTAATGACGGGAGAGGCCCCTTCCCTTCCTCTACCTTCCCAGATTTTAAAAACTCATATTTCAGGAACTGTAGCCCCCATGGAGGTGGGAAAGGAAAACTGGAAAAATGCATACTGATGTAAGGATAAACTATGAAGTCTACAACTTTTCTATGCATTGTTTTAAGCCAACAGACAATAAATGTGATCATGTGGGAAATGAGGTTGTTGCAGTCACTGTTATGAACTCTCCCATAAAATGATTTATCACCCAAATGAGTTTCAGTGCCCCAATATTTTCTCGTCATATTGACTGAGCCCACTGGCTTTGCCCTAAGCTGAGTTGCGATCGCTGAGCATGATACCTTCCTCTTCAGCATTCAAATATGTGTAAATCTGATTACATACAAAGATTCAACACTGTCTATAAAATGCACTGCATGAAGCATATATAAAGATAAAAAATATTTTCAGATATCATACTTTGTATCCTTCAACAGCAGACTCGTTTGACATTGCCTTCACGTGATCCCAGGTGATGATGTACCTTGATCCAGATCTTACAGAACTGATAATTCTTGGACGCTGGCTTGGAGCTGAAAAGCAACATATGTATAATGTACACATAAATGAGATTTCACAAATGATCAATGGTGTTTTTATTGAGTCATGTAAAAATGCAAAAATGTGAAAATGGAAATTACTCTGCCATATTTATGAGCAAGGGATAGTCTCCTTCCTGGAATGAACTGCTACAGCTCCAGCCAGGCAATTTTGGATGGCTTTGTGCAGTAGCTGCATTGTGGATCTGCCTCTCTGTGTTGCCAGAATGGAAGTGGCCAACATTACCCTTCACTGTGTTGCTGACCAAGAGTGTTTGCTGGCATGCAATTACCTTTAGAACCTCCCAGAAATGTGGCGTAAGTCATATTTATTCGTTGATATAAAATAAGCAACTGTTAACAGCCATTTCTACATCATTTAACTCAGTTCAGCAGAAACAGAAGTACTCCACTGCAGAAACCATTAATCATAACTTACACAAAAAGCTTATAAAATGGACTCTCATTAATGAACCCTGCAGGTGCAAGCTGCATAATGCACTATTCACTGACAGAAATCCTCAAATTAGTTGCATGCATTTTTAGCCCAGATAACTGTGTTTTAAATACACAAGATGTTTTTCTTACATTGTTCAGTCTATGCTAGTGCTAGGTATCCTCATTGAGTCAGAAGCAATATTCAAAAACCTGTTATGGTATGTTAATTCTAGGGTGAAATTCAGATCACCCACTCCTCAAGTTGCCTGAATCTGCTGCTCTGCTGTTGATGAAAATGGCATCTGGTCACATTTTAATCATCAGAATCCTTCTTGCTATTGACTAAACAGAAAGGCAGTGTACTGATGCCTTAGTAACAGCTGGTCTCAACTGCTCATCATTTAGAATATCATGTCCAGTTTTGGGATTCCCAAGACTTGAAAGACACTGGTGATCTGGAGTGAGTTCAACAGAGCAATATCAGCCTGGTGGGGACCTTGATTTGTGAAGGAGGGGGGAAAGAGCTGTCCTTGTTCATCCTGGAGGAGAGACAGTTTTGGAGGGAATCTAACAGTCCCCTGTCCTGGCAGGGGGCTTATCAAGAAGGATCCAGGCTCTCGGATGGCACGGCAGGAGGATGAGTAACAAAAACCACAAAATTGATTAAGTCTCAGACTAGATGTTCAGAATAAGTCAGAGACTGGAATGGGTTTCTCAGAGAGGTTATGCATACTCTATTCCTTTAGATTTTCAAGATCCAGCCAGACAAATCCCTGAGCAACCTGATCTGAGCTTGCAGGTGACCCTCCTTTGAGCATATAACCTTAGCCTTTTCATTGCCTTTTGTAAGATACCCCCATCAAACATGGTAACAAAAGAGAGGAAGGACAATTTTAGCAGAAATTATCAGACTAAGAAGCAATACCACATGAAGAGAGAACATTTGGCATATGAATGAGAAGCCGTGTTTGAAAACATGATGGACATGATTATGCTTAACCTAACGCTCCATTTACTTACGTGCTTTCCTGGTAACAACATCAATGGTGCTGCTGGGAGGTCCATAGCCTGCACTGTTGAAGGCAGACACATCTACATGGTAGCGAGTGTTAGGCTTCAGGTTTTCCAGTTTGGTTGAATACTCTTGGCTGCTCACCTGTACCCGTTGTGCAGCTGCTTCTTTATCATGAGCAGCCCAGTAACGAATCTGTAAGCAAGCCAACAGAAGGACTAAATTTAACATATTTAATAATAAAGAAATTTTAGAAAAACTGATGTATTCCTATACTATATGTTCAGATATAAGCCAGCTAAAAGAAATCTAACAGCATAGAATTTCTTCTACAAGCTGTGATTTTAACCAAGTTGAGTATAGGCATAAAGAAACTGAAATGAATGTAGAATTTATTATGCAAACTTTTCTCACAGTGGTATAACTTGTTCCCTGCCAAGTCACTAGAAGCCTGGGAACTGGAGAGTGTCTTCAAAGAACAAGACCATTTTTTTACTGCTCTTTTGTTTTTGCATTCTACTCTGAACTTTAGTATTATTTTCTTACACTAGTAGAGACTAAAGTCTGATAATGTTTTTGATGTATTTTATTTTGAATGCCTGACAAATTTAGGTCTTTTGTACTTCTATCTATGGAATGCAAAGTATTCAGTCATGTTAGCTGCATGTGTAGGTGTCAATAGGTGTACATAACCATTTTCTAGAGTTCTTAGCTAAATTCCATCAAGTTTCATAGCACAGTATGACATTTGTCAAAGTAGATGAAGAACATGAAAACACTTAAAATATAGGAAAAGCATGACTGTAAGCTTGTAACACTTTAAAAACCAAAGCCAATTAAGAGTACACAGAAATTCCATGAGGGCTTTTTTTTTCCCCAAGAAATTGGTCCATCCTACTTTAATTTATTATGCAAAGCACCTGCTGAAACAGTGCAATTCCTATGGAGTGATGCCATTCCATACAGTCCCTCACATACACAGGGTCCTATTCTGCATGGCCTTGTGAGATGTAAATGAGAGTGAAACACTGTCAGTCTCTGGGTTTTGTCTGGCTTATAACCATTTGCATAAGACTAAATTACTGCACAAACCTGAAAGAGCAGAAGTGCAATGTGCCCATTGCATTTTGGTTCTGAGTGTTTTCACCCTGTTGGGGGTTGAAT
>VXBI01005982.1:235104-257261 GCA_013397375.1 Toxostoma redivivum | reverse complement strand
GCCTGGAGCAGGATTTTTCTCGGTGCCAGAGGCACAGCCACAGCCGGACCCCCAGGCACCATCCCAGAGCACTGAGGCAGGGGAGGAGGGAAAATCCCTCCGGCATCGGGGCCGGGCTCCTGTCCCGGTGCCCTGGCTGTGCCCACCCGGTGCCCACATGGAGACCCTTCCTCCCCCCACGGCCCATCCCCGGCACAGGAATCCTCCCTGCTGAACACAACAGCCCCTGCCAAGATAAAAGCCGAGCTGTGAATAATTCATGTTTCAATCTTTTTTACCACCGTCTGCTGTAAATATTTAAATAGCTCCAAGATGTCTAGAGCTGAACTTGGGGAGGATGAACCTGAGCAGAGCCCCCGGCTCTGGGAGCAGCACCGTGGAGGGGGATGAGCTGGGGATGGAGCACGGGGAGGGTGGCAGATGCCGTGGGGATGTTTTTTTGGCTCTGTGTGCACTGGGGAAGGCACCAGAGAGCTCCACGGGGAAAAAAAATACTGATTTATATCTCCATAAGGAGCAAATCTCCAAGCCTTTCTGCCCTTTAAAAAATACCAAAAAAAAAAAACAAAACAAAAAAAGAGAAAGCAGTTCAGAAAGGAATGTATTCCCACTGTAGGATACAGGAGTAGCCAAAGGACGTGGTTCAACTCTCCTCCCCTCTCCTCTGCTGCCTTCCCCTGGCTCAAAACCTCAGTGGAATTTCACTCGAATTTACGATTGCCAAAAAAAAAGATCAGCAAAAAAGATCTCTGTCCTCTGGTCTGCAGCTCCCTGCGCTCTGCTCTCCACCTGGAAAACAAGAAAACAACACCTGACATTAAAATAAAGTCGTGATCCTGGGCTATCTCCAGCGCCTGGGGTAGCTCCATCCAGCCTGGACATGAATTATTTACCCAATCCCAACGGCCTGGGAACATCTGGGAGCTCCTTGCAGGAATCAGGAGCCCCTCGAGGCACGAAGGCCATGCTGGGTGTTGGTTTGTTCTCGGTGTGCAGGAGAGCAGCACAGAGCAGAGGGCTGCAGGCTGTGGCTGCACCTCCTGCTCCANTCATATAAAGCTGCTAATTTGTTTCAAGGGCTATAATCAAACCCACAGATGTTTTGGGATCATCCCAGGGTCTCAGAGCCCCCCCAGCAGCTCTGGATCCCAAAGGGATGTCTTAGACTCCAACACTCCAGCACCCCTCAGTGCTCACAACCCTTCCCAAACAACTCCTGCAGCAATTCTTGCACCGTGGCTGCAGAGATGGGCACTCCTGGCCCTAGGCTGATGTGTCCCACTGCCACCCTGTCCCCCCACCCCCACATCTCCCCAGGGCTCTGCTCTGAGTCCCCTCTGGGATGTGCTCAGCTGCTGCAGCTCTGGACATTTTCCTCCTGGGGATTTCAGGGGCTTTCAGCAGCACTGAGGTTTTCCAGCTTTCCAAGAGCAGTTTTGAGTGAGCCAAGTGCTCTTCACTTCTCCATCTCTCCCTGCACCAGCACATGAAAACGTTTTCCTGGTGCTCTTGGTCCTCCTCCCCAGGAGACTGTCTGCAAATTCCTTCATCATCCTCCAGTGGAAGGTCAAAATAAATCCAGGAGGGGGTTGTGCTCTCGCTCCACAGCCTGGTGGGGTGTCCCAGACCCTGAGCTGTCACCAGAGGAGGAGGGACCAGGCAGCAGCAGCAGCAAATCCTGCCTGTGCCACCCCTGGGATCTGCAGCTCCATCACTGCACAGGCTTTGGGGCCACCCTTGGGTGAGGTGCCTCCACAGAGCCTGACCTTGTAATCCCTTTTTAAAGAAAACTTCTGGCCTGGAAACAAGGGGGAATGATTTTTAACTGAAAGAGAGTAGGTTTAGATGGAATATTAGGAAGGAATCCTTCCCTGTGAGGGTGGGCAGGGCTGGCACAGGGTGCCCAGAGCAGCTGTGGCTGCCCCTGGATCCCTGGCAGTGTCCAAGGCCAGGCTGGACAGGGCTTGGAGCAGCCTGGGACAGTGGAAGGTGTCCCTGCCACGGCAGGGGTGGGATGAAATGAGTTTTAAGTCTCCTCCCAACCCAAACCATTCTGGGGTTCCATGAAACAGCTTTGTCACCTCTGGAGACTCTTTGGCTTCCCCTGCTGAAATCAGAGTAAATGAAGAGTTTGGGACACCAAAACAATTTTCAGTTTGACTATTTGAATGACTGTTGCTCTTAAGCCAAGCTCTTAACTCAGCTTAACCTTTTAAAAGCCTTTCCTCAACCAACTTAACATCTGAAACAAAAGAGATTTTGTTTTCCCAATGGGATGCTTTGATAACTTCAAATCTTTTTTCCTCATCTCCATTCCCAAGCCAAGATATTAATCAAAACAATATGTTTCCCACAACAGCAACAGCAACAAAAGCCTTTGAGTCAATGAGTCATCATTTTTCTGTGAAGAAAAAGAAACATTTTCCCAATTCCCTGCTCAGGGATTGCACAAATCTCTGCACCAGCCCCTGTGGCTGAGGCAGCTGTGGCAGGTCCCAGCCAGATGTGGAGCTTTCCTGGGTGTGGGTGCAGGTCCAGGCTGTCTGGGCAGGGTTTTGTCCTCCCTCTGAGGTTGGTGGCAACATCTCCAACCTTTGGGGCACGGTGGACTTTGCCCTCTTGGCTTATTCCACTCACCCACAGAGATTTTGGAGCTCACTGAGGAGAAGGAGAGTGTGCAGATGGACGGATGGACCAAACACCGAAGTGCTGGGCAGCTGGGGGTGCTTTCCCAGCTCTTTGTTGCTTTCTCACCTCTGGAAGTGAAGAGGGAGGGAAAGGTTGGTGAGATTTGAGCAGCCTGTGTGGATTGAGGCACCCCACGGGGCACCTCACCCCCTTTGGGTGCAGAGATTGAATCAGGTGCTGCAGCAGCAGCAGCAGCTCAGATCCCACCCCATGGCACCCCAGCTGCTGAGCAGGCTCCAGCTGTCCCCAAAATCCCAGGACTGGTGGGCACAGGGACGAGCTGTGGGCCTTTGTAGCTCTGCACAAAAGGTGAGGCAGGATGGAGCCTGAGGGGAGCCCAGGTGGCTTCAGAAAAACAGAGAAAGGCAGAGAAAAGGGTCAAAAAAAGAAATCCTGGAGCTGAAAGCCTTGGCTGAACAATTGTCCACAGAAAGCCTCAGAGGGTTCGCTCTGTACTCAGTGGTTTATAGATTTATAGATTTCCTCTAAACAGGAAGATGAAGCACGGTGAGAGGTACAAGGCTGCCACAGGGGACAGGGGACAGGGGCTGGGGCTGCTGGCCTGGCCCTGCACACCTGGCAGGGCCTAAAACTTAAAAGGGTATGAAAGGAAAACTTTATTAACAACACAAAGAAAGGGGAAAAAATCAAATTCAGAAGAAGATCTGCAGACCACTCCTTCCTCCTATCTCCCAACCTTCTTAACAACAATAACATACAAAAAACCCACTTCAGTCAGTTCCCAACTTAAACAGTCATTTTCAGTTCACTGCTGAGAGAGAAGTTTCCTCTTGTCAGGCCACAGGGACTTCTCCACAAGAAGGGAAAAATCCCCAGCACTTCCATGGCTTCACTTTCCACGAGCTCCTCCCATCTTCACAGCTTTCCCAAAGCTGTGCTTATGGGCCATGCTAAACTCATGGGGTATTTACTTTTAAGAATGAACTGTTCCAAAACAAAAGTTCTCTTCATCTCTCTTTCTCTCTGTTTGTGTTTTATCTCTAGAAACAGAGATCCCCTTTTCTCTTTGGGCAGAGGGTCTTTAACACAGGTGCTTTTGGTCAATGATTTATCAGATGGAACACTCCATCCCTCCCATGTCATTCTCCACGGTTTGTAGGAATTTCCAGGGCAGTACAGTTCACCCTACAGCTTACAAAAGGATTTTCAGCCAAGCTTTATAGCACCTCCTCACTGTCTTTCCATCAGAGGAAAGACACACCCCAGGAAGGCTCCTCCCCACTCAGGCAGTGATTCCCTGCAGGGGTGGGGTTTTTAAAACCTCCCAGGACCTCGAGTTCTTTTTAATTTTTTTTATTTTGTTTTTTTTTTTTTTTTTTAGGATTGTGCTGAAGGAACTTGCCCATGAGCCTCCAGGGGAAGAAGAGAGGCAGAGCATCCTTTCCTGCCTCAGTGCACCCCCCCAACCCCGGTCAAACCCAGTGGGGGGGACCCCAGGGTGGGCACATCCACCCCACTGCCACCTCTTCATCCCAGCCCAGGGAGGAATGGGATCCCATGGGTGCATGAGTGAGCAAGGGTGAAACCAGCCCCATGCCAGAGCCAAAGTGAGAACAAAGGGGAAGGAGAGATTTCCCTGATTCTTAAACATTCCCACTGTGTCCCGAGGGGAATTGCACTCTGGTATCACCCAGGAGAGTTTGGAGAAGTTTCCATTGAAGCCAACAGATGGTCAGGGGTGAGAGAGCTGGAGTTGGAGGGAAGTGATTGATCAAACCCTCATCCTTTATTGATGGGAACAGCAGATGGGAGCGTGAGCAGAACCGCTGGAGCCACTCCCTGCAGGAGGCTTTGGGAGGAAAAATGAGCAGCCAAGGCAATAGTCCTGAAGGAAAGTCTTGTCTGGAGGGTGGATCAATAGGAAGAAGAACCATATGAGACTTCTTGTCTCTCCCAAGGCCTCTGAAAATCTGCCCATCCTTCCCAATGCTTTTAAGACCTAAGCAGGAAGTCACTAAAAGTGAATGGCTTTGCTCCAGGGTGGAAACATCCTCAGGACATGCTGAGAAGGGCATTCACTCCTCTTGGATTCAGCCTGATTTCCCTGCAGATGTCTCATCAGATCCCTTGCAATGCCTTTTCCTCCTCTGTTGGATGCAGAAATCCTCTTGTAGACAGATCTTCCTTGGGAAGGTGTGGCCGTGAGGCACATCCCACAGGCTTCAGCCAATGTTCTGAGAGCAAGGAATGGGATACCCTGAGGAAGGATTTCCTGTGGCTCCTACTTAGGAGTCTGGGTGGAAATGTGTGTGAGATATTCACCTGCAGGAGGGCCTGGCCTCTCCCAGGGGACCCAAGGAAGGAGCATCCCCCCCACCATGGGATTTGGGCACCCACAGTGCCACCATCACTCCCCTGCAGCTGAACTCCACCCTGAGTGCAGCCAGGGAAGCAGGGCCAGCATCTCCAGGCATTTCAAGGTCCATTAACTGGCAGTGTAAGGCCTGAGCCTCACCAGGCATAAAATTGGAGTCAATCCAGGGACATGTGCAGGGCTGGAACACCAGAGTGAGGCAGAGGGGTGCTAGGAGCCAGAGGCAGTCTGAGCTGTGTGCTTGGAGATGAACAAGCTCAGTAGCCCAGAAAGTGCAGGACTGAGCTGTCCTAAAGCCCTGCTGACCCTCCCCCTGCCGTGGTGTGCTCCTCTGGGTGACTCTTCAGCACCACCAACGCTGCCCTGAGCAGGGATGACTCGAGGATACAAGAAGATGACTCTGGGGTGGGCAAAGATGGGAACACAGAGCCCTTGGCTCATGTCTCACACACAGGGGCATTCCCAGGAGAACTGCATGGGTGTTGTTGCCAGGAGCACCATCATGGGCAGCACACAGACAGAGGCCTTCCTCCACATCAACCACCCAAGGGAAAGCCCTTCATGCAGAACTGCAAAGCCTTAACAAGACCTGGCTTTGTGCATTCCTGGTAAAAGGATTCAGGGAAAAAAGCTCAGCTGGTCCACGGGTGTTAGTGCAAGAGGTGCCACCCTGCAGAGCCACATGAGGACTTCATTGTCCCCTAAACCCCATGTCTCATGGCCACACTGAGGCCTGTGGCACCCCCAGAGCTGTGCTGGTTGCCCATTCAGCTCGTCCTGGCTTGGCAGGAGCTCTCCCTGGGAAGGCGTCGGGCGGGCACGGTGCCAGGGCGGCAGACGGAGCGAGCACAGGCAGCCAGGAAAGCACAGCCCAGCACGCCAAGGAAAGAGCCCAGAAAGGAGCATCCACAGGGGTCTCCTCTCCTCTCTGTGGGCATGGAAGGCACTGGCTGAGCGTGGGGAGGGAAATGTCCACTGTGAAAATGTGGATCCAGGCATGGAGCTGGGGGTGGGCAGCAGTTTCAGCCACAGGAACTCCTCGTCTCAGCTCTGCTCTGCCTGGACACGTATCAAAGCACTGTTAGGTCTTAATCAGGGTCTTCCAGGCACTGGTGCTCCAGAAATCTGAGTGGCATCCCTTGCACCAGGAGTGGGCATCTCTGGTCATCTGGGCTTGTTTCCCTGGCTCCTTCCACCACAAACACAGAAAACCAGGTTCTTTTCGGGCTTTCCTCTTCTTACCCCGAGGCAAAAGGCTAAATTAAGCCGGATGAATCATGCGGAGGAGTTTCTCTCTGCTGACCGTAACGGGGCTCCCAACACCGAGACCGAAGGGAGAGTTCCTCCTGGGAATGCTTCCATAAGCACGAGACTGCCCGGGGGACCGGGGGCTCCTCCCTGCCAGGGAGCACCAGCACGGTGACAGAGGGGATAAATCCCAGCTCCAGAGGGGGCACAGGGTCAGGCCCCGGGGTCAGCACAGGGCAGGGGGGTCACCTGTGCCGGGAGGGGGGCAGGGAGCGGGATGAGAACAGGGATCGATAGGACACACTCATCTTCCCGCACATCAGCGGCCTCCCGGGGTATTTTCATACACTAAAACACATTCCCCCATTTTCTATTTATGGCACATGAGTGGCTAATCCTCGAGCCGGGGAGATGCTGCTGCTGAGCCGGCGCTTCTGCGGCTGCTGCCAGGGAGGGAGGGAGAGGATGAGGTCTGGGATGCTCCTGGGGAGGGAGGGAGGGAGAGGATCAGTTCTTGGGAGCCACATCTCATCAGAGCCAAATGGAGCCTTCCCTGAGCCCCTGCCAGGGAGAGCCCACCTGAGCAAACCCTTTCCCACCAGCAGGGCATCCCATGCCATCCCACTGAGCCAAAGCAGTGCCTCTGCTCTGGCCAAAGGTGTCTTTGCTTCTCTTTCTGGAGCTGATGGGGATTGTTTTCTCCCTGTGACAATTCCCACCATGTGCCCCTATCCCACCAGGGAGCACTGGAGCTAAACCCATGGGCTATTTTCCCCTTCAGCATCATCACTACAGCTGAACTAGGGAATGGAGAGATCTCAAACCAGCCCTCACTGGGATTTAATGGGAGAATTTTCATGTCCCTGCACACAGGAATGTGTTCTGCACATCTCATGGATGTGGCCTTGTCTGGGGTACCCCTCACCAAACTGCAATTTTCCAATCCTTAAGGAGCCAAATGGCAAAGGCAGCCAAAAGCCTCAGTCCCCACAGGTGGGGGAGGCCAGGCCAAGGCTGAGCTCACTGCAAACCCCCAAGAGAATCAGCAGCTCCAGTGCTGCCCCTCCAAGCCAGGCTGCTGCCCCTGCAGGCTGGGCAGCACCCAGGATCCCCCCAGACTGGTGTGATCTTCTGTTCTTTTCCAAGCAATATTTCCCCCAGGCAGGACAGGAGCCCAGCTCACCTCCAGCAGCTCCTCCCTGCCCTCTGCTGCTGCAGGAATGCAAGGATGGCCCTGCCCCGGGGGCTGCAGGGCTGGAGCTGCTGCTGGCCCAGGGATGGGCTCAGGAGCCCTCAGGACCAGGCTGGAGGGCAGCTCCTGTTACCTGCTGGCCCCTGGCCAGAGCAGGGAGGAAAACCAGAGGAGAATCTGTGCCGCAGAGCTGTGCCAGGAGCGCTTGTGATGCCCTTTGTGTCCGTCCTTGCACAGCACAAACCCCTCTGGGTGCCCCAAGTGTCCTCCCCCAGGGACCTCGTGCCTCCTCCCACTGTGAGAAGGCTGCAATTCCAACGATCAGAAACGCTGGGATTTTAGCATCTGCTGCATTCACTGCAGGTGGAATGGGAATGCTGGGGGTGGAGGAGAGGGGGATGCTCGTGAGGAGGGGTGTCCCCCAGCTCTGCACTGGTCTGCAGGACCACAGCCCTGTGGGGAGCACAGGGAGACTTCTGGAAGCTGTAGGATAACTAAAATGCCATTAGGAGCTGAGCAGAGGAGGACCTTGCCCTGCAAGCAGTGAACTGCAGTAAGAGCTTCTGCATCAGACCATGGCCTGCCCTCCTCTGCTGAAATCACTGCAGACTGCCCAGACATCTGAGTCTCTTCTTTCCTAAAGCACTTTAGAGCTCCTAATGAAAAGCACTGTGTAAGAGCCACGCAACATCAGCATCAGAATAATAATAGTTACTCTCTGTGCCTGCTCCTTGCCAGTCCTACTGGATGCCACATCCTTGTTTGCAGTGTCTGTCTTTGTGAAATTATGCCCTGTTATACCAAATGTTCCATTGCTCTGGGGGTTTTTTCAACCTTAAGGATTTCAGGGCATTACAGTAACCCAAAACCTTTATAAACATTTGTGAGTGAAGTGCTGTGGGCTGCCTGGCTGGGAGATGTTACACAAGTGCAGAGCATCCTTCTTCCTGATTTGATGGAGGTCCTTCAGGGTTAAATTCTTCTGCCTTTTACAGAGTGGAAATAACCAGCATGTGAATGTTCAAGAGCATGGATCAGACTAGTCTGCAAGTGGAAGAAGTTGCAGCCATCTGTGCAGCTGCTGGAGGGAGGCCAACAGCCAAGGGGAGCCTCATCCTTCCACCCCTCTGGAGTGCCAGTCTCTCCATGGAGCACCCTGAGCCCCAGGTGACCCCAGCAGACCAGACTGCTTGGGTTTAGCTGAAGCTGCAAAATCAACTTCCAGCCCTGCTCCTTCCCCCTGGTCCTGCCCAGCCCTCCCACAGAGATAAAACACAAGGTTTGGAGCAAAGCCCTCCCACCATGCAGGGCTGGCAGGGGGCAGAGAGCAGCTGCAGCAGAAGGGGAAAGCAAGAGCCCTGACCCATCTTCCCTTCACGCTTTCCACCTTCCAGCCTGGTTTTGACCTCCACAGGATCCGTCTTAAACATCTCACCCAACATGTGGGACATGGGAGCAGCCTCCCTCACCTTCCCTGCCACAGCTGGAGCTGGGTGAGGCTCCTTCCAGATGGGATCCAGCTGCCTGCAGACCCCTCCTTGGGATGAAAGGACTGGGATCCAGAATCAGAAACACTTTTGTTTGCTGGGACATGATTCTCTCAAGCCCTTCCCCACAGGGATTGGTGGCACCTCACCATGGCCTCATGGAATCACAGAGTGGTTTGGGATGGAAGGGACCTGGAAAGTCACCTTGTTCCAATCCCCTGCCATGGGATCTCTGCTCGGGGAGGAGTTGGGAGTTTAGCTGATCCATCCAACTGATCCTTTTGTAAACTCGGACAACACGGGGCTGTATCCTCTGCTGCCTCCTTCTACAACTCCGAAATTTATTATCCCTGCAGCCAAAGCTGGTAAGCTGCAAGATAAAAATGCTATTTCTGCCCAGGATTTCTGCAGCTGCCTCCAAGCATTTGCAGCCACTTTCTAGTTATTAAAGCTCAGCTATGAAGAACTGCGTTCCTTCAGCAGAGATTTGCCTTTAATTAGCCAAGGATAAAAGGACAGTGGAAGACAACCCCGCTCCTAAGCGGAAAAGGCTCCTCTCTCAAACGCTGCGCCGCTGGCACTTCTGCAGAGCAGGGAGCAGGTGCCTGGCACAAGAGATTTGTTCTGCTTCCCTTGCCTGCCCCAAACCTTCACCTCTTGCTGGGTAAAACCACATCCCTGGGGCTGACCCTGCTCTGTGCCCGTGGCCCCAGAGGTGCTGGGGAGGAGGGAGGCAGTGGTGGGGGCAGTGGGTGGGATGTGCCAGGCTGTGAGCAGCAGGATGACCTTGGCATCTCCAGCTCCCCAAAGCCCAGCACAGCTCTTGCCCAGAGCGGGTTTCAGCTGCTTTAAAGAAGCAGCAAAGCAAACTCTGTGCTCTCACCAGCCCTGGGGTTTCTCTGCAAACCCGGGGGCTGCAGCCCCCGTCCTCTTGGGTCCCTGTGAACTCAGCAAGGCATCCTTTAAACCAACAACCTCCCAAAGACTCATGGAACATCATGGAATTCTGGGATGGATCAACGCCCACAGCTCCAGGGTGGTGAGCGAGCTTTGCCCAGCAGCAGCAGCCACAGAGAGCAGGAGAGGGGCAAACCTGCTGAGCCTTTGGGAAAAACTTCCCAGATCCCCTGGGCCCAGATTGTCACACTATTTTTTCAGATTAAAAAGCTCACAGCCTCACCATGGCTTGTCCCCAGCACAGGGAGGCTCAGGGCACCGAGATGTCCAAGCAGGACCTCGACACTCCAGGCTGAGGAAGGCACCAAGAGCCCTCTCCTTGAAATTGGGGTGACATTGGAACAAGAGGCCCCAGTACTGGGGGAGCTCTAATATTTGGGTAGAGCTGGCTTTAGTCCTTGGGTCTTATTTGTCTGCCCTAATGCTTTGTAGATATGGGGCCTCAGCAGACTCAAGTCTGGCTCTATAAAAGCACAGATTCATATTTAATACACCCAAACATTGCTCTCCTTGGCCTAAGCCCCGTTTCTCCCACCCTGGACACTGTGCAGAGGTGCAGAGGACAGAGCTGCTCCCAGGAACAGGTTTTTCAACACCCAGCACAAATGCAAAGCAGGTAGAAGAAGGAGCAAAGAGGAAGTGGGAAGGAGAAGGAGAGACCTGGCCTGGTTTCCAGAGCTGCAGGATAAGCGTTCATCTCAGAGCTCTGCAAGCTCCAAACCTTTGCCTAGAGGTTACCTAAAGATAGACTGTGGGGGCCCTGCTTCACACGCCCACCCTTGCAAATGTTTTGTACCCAGCTGCCTGCTTAGGGCTCTTTGGAATCACCAGCACTGCAGCAGTGATGGTTCTACCCAGCACCAGCTCCCAGCCGAGCCCCACCACCCCAGAGCCACAGAGCAGCCCTGGGGGGCAGCAGCATCCCCGGCTCTGGGATCATCTTCCCTTTCCCACTCTCAGCTAATGGCTCCTCCAGCTCCAGCCCAGGAAGTGCTTTACGGATCCGAGTGCCCACTTTGCAAATGGAAGCAGATTTGCTCATGGGCAGCCAGGAGGGCTAAAAATTCCTGCAGGTCCCTGGGGCACACACAATGGGCTGTAATGGGCTTTGAGCATCCCGAGCTTTCCAGGAGAACAGCAGAGGTAGTGCTTTGTTGGCACTTGAATCCTCTCCTTCCTCGATGGAAATGAGCAGGGTTTGGAGGGCTGGAGCCCCTCTGCAGGGAGAGGAGCCCCTGCAAATTGTGGTGTGGTCCCTGCACGCTGGGGAGCATCACCATGCTCACCTCGGGGGTCTTGGGGAGCATCACCATGCCCACCTCGGGGGTCTCTCTGAGCTCTAGGTTGGATCCATGAGAGGTTTTTTGGGTTTTGGCTGCCAGAGAGGCGACACTCAGACAGGAAAGTGGCAGAAAGTAGGTCAGCGAGCACAGCAGAACCAGCCAGGCTGGGCTCGGCGGGGCTCGGCCGCTCCCGCAGCCGGGATCACGGGCGGGGACAAAGAGCTGTCTGCGGGTGGGGAGCGCTCCACCTTGGGTGGGTGATTCTCCCAGCCTCTCCTGGCCTCTCTGAACGGTGTAAAAGCCCGAGCAGCTCGGCTGGGGGAGGATGCACACCCCCGATGGCATCTCCCGCATCCTCGGAGCGCGGCTGGGCTGGTGGCGCACGCTGACAGCCCGGCAATTTAAAATAATTACCGTGTCTGCCTCGCAGCCATCGCCCTGAGAGCCCGTGCAGAGCAGCCTGTGCTGCGAACTCCCGGTACCACTTTGTGTTCGATATTTATGAGCCCACAGGCCAACAGGACACCGATGAGGGCAGGGTTTGGCATCTGCCAGAGCCAGCTGGAGCCTCTCCTGGGCTCGGAGATGGGGCTGAGGAGCACAGAGTGGCCCAGTTTGGGGATTGCATCCACTCAGCACTACAGAAACAGTGTGACACTTCCCTCAGGGTGCATTGCTCATAAACACTTCTGTTACTTTTTGTGCACTCCAATGGTTTTCCACATGTAAATATTCATCATTGGCTGCTCTTGAACATCTCTTCTGCCCCCAACAAGAGCCCTCCATGGGTTCAGCCACCCATTTCTGCATTTTCACTGTCCCAATATTGAATTAAGATTTGCAATTTGCTGGGTCCAGCTTAGCAAACTGTGTTCCAGACAGGGAAACTGAGGCACCGAATGGGACATGACATCCCCTTGGTCACACAGTGACACTTGAACCTAAGACTGGACCCTGAGCCTACACCAGGGGCTCCTCCATGACCAGAACGACCAGTTTGGGGTGGTTGAGAGGGAGGTTTGGCACAAACCCTCGGGTTACAGGGTGGTGCCGCATCCCAGAGCTGTGCAGGGCTGACCCATCATGGGAGAAGGAGAATTTCTTTATTCTCCTTGTGCTCCACCTCCATCCTCTGTGCACAGAGTGGGTTCTCCCCGTGAGAAGGAAAGCCCAGAGCAGGCACATTGCATGAAAGCCACCAAGCAAACAGGCAAACCCCAAACCACAGAACCAAGTGCCCCAAACACCTTCCCTGCCTTTGCTGCCCCAAGGTACTCGAGGGAGAGGAAACAGCAAGAGAAAATATGATTGCAGCTGTTCCCTGGAGATGGACAGAGCAACCACTCCTCTGCAAGGACGGCTGAAGCCATCCAGGGATCCCCTCCCCATTTCCTTCCAGAGATCCTACCAGGAGACCTCTCCATGGATACAACCCCACGAGGATGTGCTGCCAGCACCATCCCTGCCTGTTTGCTTCCCCCTCTTCCAAGAGGGATTGTTTGCTTTCAAAATCCATCCACTGGGTGCCCACAAGTTTTCCACAAGAGCTGACCCCCCAGCAGCACCCATCCCCTGTTACCTGCGTGGATGTGGCTGATATCCAAGCTGGAGGAGTGGGGAGCCCTGGGGAACTGGGCTTGACCCAAGTTCCAGCCCCTTCCCCTCTGCTGGAGCTTTTTTGGAGCAAATCCCATGGGAATGCCCTGCACAACATGCAGCATGTCCAATGTCTATCACTGACATCCGTCAGCTCCTCCTCCCTGGGGTTTTTGGGACTCTGCCCCTGCAGCCTGGCTGATGGTGGAGCACAAACTCATTTCCCCTGGTTCAGGATGATTCTTTCTCTTCTCACAGAGGATTTAGTTGTAGAAAAAAACACATCAAAAACATAATTACTTATCCTTTTCCTCTCCCACCCTCCACAGAACCGATATCAAAATAACTCCTCAATAATATACATATTTATTTTCTCTTAATTAGTGCCGATATTTACAAAAATTGTGATACTCTGTGAAGAATAAATTATATACACTGATGATAAACCAGACAGCAAATGCTCATTTGGATATGTATGTACACAGCTCTGTATACCTATATACAACAGGCAGCTTTATTGACTGGGGGGCCCAGCCCCTTCCCACGCCCCCCAGCACCCCCAGCTGTCAATAAAGCAGGAATTTCTATAAACACTGTGCAATTCAGATCCAGCTGGTGTCTAAAGTTGTGTCTAGCAAATGCATGGTTAAATGACTTGAAATTCCCACGAGTCCTCCTTTAACAGTTTATAGGCCTCTCTCCATTCCTGGTCCCATTTCTCCTGTAACCATGGAAACAAAAGGTTCAGCTCCAGCATCCTTAGGATGAGTCCTTCTTGGATTTCCTCTTCCTATTGATTTGCTCAAATTAGGCACCACATGCAGGGTTGATCCAATACCCATTTTTTCCCCTTGTGCTTCGGGGATGACATTGGAGGACAAGAGCACAGTCTCAAACAATGAGGGAGCAAGTGCAAATGGATAATTACATCTTATAGGCAGCAGAAAAAAAATAATAATCCAAAAACCAAACCCCAGGAGACCAACCCCAAGCTCAGGAAAGGCAGGCAGGGCTGGGGAGGGGATGTGGTGGGTCCATGTGCATGGACCTGGTGTGGTTACACGATGTCCAGCAGCTCCTGCAAGCCAAACCACCCCCCCTCTGGAGGAAAAACATGAATTAGGGATTTATCTCTCATCATGAACAACTGGGCTGGGGGATCCTGTCCCCAGGTGTAAATCAGTGCTGTGTTCCCAGGGCTGCTTCACCCCTGGGCTGGGCCCTCTCCCCCTGACAGGACACAGCAGGATCAGAGCACCCATTTCTGAGCAGGGGGTGAATTTTGGGCAGCCAAATGCAGAAACATCTCAGGGATACCGAGGCCAGGGGTGCTGGCAGGGCTGGGGAAGGGCAGAGCAGTGGCTGGTGCTTGGGGGGAGCTCTTGTCCCCCCTTGGGGCTCCTGGCAGGGGCAGCAGATGGTCCAGCAGGAAGGACCAAGGGAAGTGTCACATGGAGAAGGTCAAATACTGCTGGGGTGAGGAGAGAGCATCAGCCTTCATCTGAGTGCAAACCCAAGGGTTTGGGGCTTTCCTCAGCCTGCTTCACCCCTGCAGAACAGAGCAGTTCCCATGGGTAACTCCCATGGATAACATGGATGTGCCCCCAAGGATGCAGACCTTGGGATACGGTCTCATGGTAAAGATCTTGAGAAAAGGTTTCAAGGTCAAGTTGGACAGGGCTTGGAGCAACCTGGTCTAGTGGAAAGTGTCCCTGTCCATGGCAGGGGGTGGAACAAGGCGAGCTTTAAGGTCCCTCCAACCCAAACCATTCCAGGATTCTGTGATAAAACTGCCCTGGCTCCAGAACAGGAGCCACCACACTGGGACCAAAAGTCACCATAGTTTAAGAGATTTAAAACCCAACCATTACAAACAATAACTCCAAATTCCACTTGGTGCAGCACAGCACCTGCAGCTCAACCAAATCCCTTCCACCTCTGCTTGGCTTTCCCTGCACAGTCACAGAAATGGTCGTGACTGGCCCAAGGTGGGACTTGGGCTGTGAGCAGACATTGCAGAGCTGCTGTTTGCAGAGGGCTGTGAGGAGCTGAGTGCCACCAGACCCCCAGGATGAGATCCAGATCTCCTTCCCCTGCTCCCACCCCCAAATGTATTGCAAGCTCTGGAAAAGCTACAAGGATTTGGCAGCAGTTTCAAGGGCTGACCCAGGAATTATCTGATAACAAAGCAAGGTCCTTCCTGAAATACCTCCTCCTCCTCTGTCTTTTTCTCTCCTTCTGTGTATTTATGCACAAATATGCCCATATTTATACACCCACGTGCCACACTCTCATAATGCCAATCCAGAGATCCTTTTCTTCTTACAGCTCAGTATTCAAATCTGTAGGACTTTGACACAGCCACTGCAGAGATTAATTTTCCCAATAAAACATCGTGCTCCAGAGATATCATTCTTTCCTAATCACTTGGTAGCATCCAGCTGGTGCATGAGCCTCACCCCACTGCCCTCAGCAGATATTCTGGAAGATTTGAAAGGGCTGATGGGCTGCCTGCAGGCTTGGGCACGAGGTTGGGTGTTAGAAGACACCCCGCTCTGTCATCACAGCTTTCCATCTCTCCAGAACCGTGGCACAGTGGCTAAAACTAAAATAGAGGCGCTGCCTCCTCCGGCTGCCAAGCCAGGAGCAACTCCACAGACCAGAGAGCTCCAGGCTCCCATTCCAGTCCTGGAGAGAGGGAAATGGCTCCTCAGGAGGAGCAAAGGAACCAGACTACCTCAGTTTAGGGGCCTGATGAACTCTAACACAGCTCTGGGGCCCTCCTGCTCCCCAGCCCCTAATTTAGCATCCTCAGTCTGAGACAGTTTGCAGCTCATTTTTGCACCTTTCAGAGTCAGGAGGAGATTGGGATGCTCAGCATCTCCACAGAAACAGGCCCAGACTCGCTCAAACCACATTCCTTAAGAAAAAAAATTTAAAAAAAGAAAAAAATTCACAGTCTCCTCCTGAAAAACTGGTTCAAGATCACATCAGTGAGTCAGAAGCAAAGCTAGAAATAGCACTAGAGCTCCGACCTGCAGGCACAAATCCCATTAAAAGCTGTAGGGGAACCATTTCTCTGTGTGAGGCAGAAGTCTGGACCCTTGTGCTCCGTGTGGGTTCACAGATCCCTCTCAGCCATGGATCCTTCTGAGCCACAGATCCTTCCCAGATCCCTCCCAGCCACGGCTCTCACCAACGCTTCCCACCCTGAGCCAAACCTCCAGCACTGCCCCAGGCATTTTCCTTGTGCCCCAAACAAGGCCAGCCCAGAGCTGCTCTCCCACTGGGACTTGTTTTCCCCAGGAGCCTCTGCCAGGGTCAGTGCAGGAGGTTCAGGATCTGTCCCAAGGAAGGGGCTGTGCTGGCCCTGCCTTGGGGACAGTCCTCACCTCACATCAGTGATAACAGGAGTGTGGCCTCTTGCTCTTCACCCCCATTTGTCCCTGATGTGTGACTGTGGAGCATCCCAAGGCAGCAAGGACCCCCCAGCTTGGAGATTGGGTTTGGATGTTTGGATCCTGCTCATGGATCTGCTCTCCCCTCCTGCCTGGCCTTGGAAAGCCCACAGGAACACCATGCCCAAAACCCCACATCCCCAAAGGAAAACCTCACCTTCCTCCTCACCAAACCACCACAACACAAACCCAGTGCTTTGGCCAAAGCTCCTCCAAACCACTCCAAGCCCACGGGTGTTCAACAACCAGACACTTCACCGAGTGCCAGCGTCCTCCAAAGCACCTGCAGCAAAACCCCAGCAAAACACCTCAACCCTGACCAGGAATGGGAGCACCTGGTGCTAAGGGATCCCAGAACACCAGGCAGCTCCCCTGTGTGAGTCCAGGTCCCCACAGACCCACCATGAGCTGGACCCATGGGAGTTGGCCAAGCGCCCTGGGAATGGTGCCCGAGCCAGTGACTCTGGCCAGCCCTGTCCCATCCAACAGGATGAGCTTCAGAACTCAGGATTTATTGCTTTTGGTTGTGTTGGCTTTTTTGTGTGTGTGCGTGAAGGGGATTCAGGGTCTCCCATTCCCAGGCTGCCACAGCAAAGTGGGAGTGCAGGACTCCCAAAACAACAAGATCCAGTTAAAGACAGGCTGAGCACCCCTGAACCCCAGCACATGGATGCTGCGGGTCCCCTGCCCCACGCAGAAGCAGGGACTGCCATGCACAAAGCATGGACACTTGGAGTTAATTATAGCCAGGCCTCAATCAGTCAATCAATCAATCAATCAATCAAATAAAACTGAGGAGTGATTCCCCCTGGCCAGGTGGAGCCCTGTCAGCAATGGATCCTGCTCTGGAGCCATTGCTGTAGATACTTTAGCACCAGTTGTATTATTGTCAGGAGCAGGGGAAAGTTTCTTCTCCAAGGAAGGGAGGGCCTGGCTGACCCTCCCCAGGCTCCTTGTGCTCACCCTTGAGCGTTTCAGGGCTGATCGTGCCCCAGTTCAGCCCAAATTCACCCTGGCTGAGCCCTGTTCCACAGCCCAGGGAGGCTTTGCTCAGCCATGACCTTGGCAGAGATTTTCCTCCTTCTCCCCTGACCTGGAAGAGGAACAGAGCACCTCTCCCTGAGGATTGTCAGCAATGGGGAAAACACAAGCAAACCCACACAGGGATGGGGAAAGCAGGTGAGATTCCCCATGGATCAACAGCTCTCACCCATCCCCAAATAACACCGGGGAAGAAGGAGAACCTCAGGCTCTCTGCACCTTTGACCCACTGCTCTTCAACACCCTGGAGGAAGGCAAAGCAAAGGCTCAGAGGTGCCAGCTCAGGTCCAGGCCACCTCAGCACATGCCCACTCCATCATAAAGGAATAAACCCCAGCCCTGAGGGGGTTGAAAAGGAGCTTTCCAGCCCAAAACACACCTTGCCCTGGTGACCCCACAGGCTCCAGGCTCAGGCCACCCTGCTCCTGTCCCTGTCCCCCATCCCAGCACCCCTGAGCTGGGAAGCCCTCGATACCCCAAGTGATCTGTTTGCAGGATTCGGCCCTGTAGTCGCTCTCTAAATATCTATACACACACACACCCTGGAATTCTATGGGAACGGCTGAAAACTGCTGAACAAACGAGTCAGGAGAGCTGGAACCTGCTATTCCACCTGCTCCTCGTGCCCTCTCCCATCCACCGTGGTTTCTGCTCCTGACACCATGATTAATGACTAATTACTCTCCCCATAATGAGTGCAGGTGTTTAACTTTCAGCTCACCTTCCCTGGCTTGCATTCGTCAGCTCTTGTGTCTGGATGCTCGGACACTCAGGCTTTGCCTTGTTATCTCTCAGGCTTTGCATTGTTATCTATCCAACTGTTGTCAGCACACGCCTTCCCCATCCGGTTTTGAACTATAATGGAGATTTTTTTAATTCCCAGGAATCTCCTTCGAGCCACCGGAGAATCTATAAACACTATAAACATGAATACTGTATAGTCTACTAAGAAAATATATATTTGTGTGTGTATTAAATATTCAGATTCATGCAACAAATATCCATGCAGCTGTACTGTATTACTGGTTAAATTTCACTGCAGTATAAATATATTATAGGCCACAGCATAGTTGCTCCAGTTTTATATATAGATATAAAAAAAGATGCTTTTTCCAACTCATTTTCAATGTGTCAGTGGAGGTGTCTTTGGTGATCCTGGAAATATTGATGATGGAAGTGTCATCTAAATAAATAAATAAATTCCAAGCTCTTGATTTATTTACTCGTCCCTCCCGATGCCTCGCATAGAAAATTTAAGACTTAATAAATAATGTGCCGTCACACTAATTATCCCTCCCCTGGGCCTCACACTGGCACACTGCAGTGGCTGAAACTATTGCAGCATGCAGCATTTTCAGTTATGAAACACGAGCCGGGCACCGTGCTCGGCTTTCCCGGGGCAGGAGCCTCCAGCAATCCAACCCCGCGCCTGCAGCGCCCTCCAGGAAGCTCTGCCTGACCTTTCCCAGCCGATCCCTGTGCCTGGAGCTGCCTGTCACCCAGGACAGGAACCGGCATTTGTGGCACCCCGGACCTGCCCCTTGCATCCCCATCCCGCTGCTCCAAGGGCCCGTCCCCTCCGTATCTTTGGAAACCCACGAGCCTGGGATGGGAGAAGGGCAACAAAATGGTTTGGATTTGTTGGGGGTTTTTTGCACGGATGCTTATTCAGTGCAGAAATCAAAGGTTAAAAGTCACTTACACAGCTATTGCTTCCCATGCAGAACCAAATATACACCGTAGAAAATACTGTATTAACTACAATGCAGAGCAGCACTCAATATCTGCAATTGTTCCACTTCAGCTTTAAATACGGGACTAGATTTTAGCGACTAGACATCGGTTAGCATTTTGGTGATATTCACATAGTTTGTGTTAGCTAGGGTGCAATTGGCTGTCTTCAAGTTCTCCTCCCTAAAATCCTCATTGCTATTGTTTACACCTTCCTGAATCTCCATATAATCAGACTTACTAATAGTAGAGGCACTTCTGCTTTTCTTTAGGTCAGGGGAAGAGGGGATCTTTGGGCAGCTGGTTACTTGCAGATATTGAGCCTGCTCCTCTCCCTCGGTCTCCCGGTGGTAGAAGTAATTGAAGTTAGACACTATGACGGGCACTGGTAAGGCAATGGTTAATACACCAGCGATGGCACACAAGGAACCCACTATTTTCCCCCCGATGGTCGTGGGGACCATGTCTCCGTAGCCAACAGTCGTCATGGAAACCACAGCCCACCAGAAGGCATCGGGGATGCTCGGGAACTGGGACTCGCTCTCGTCGGCCTCGGCAAAGTAGACGGCGCTGGAGAAGAGGATGACGCCGATGAAGAGGAAGAATATCAAGAGGCCCAGCTCCCTCATGCTGGCCTTGAGAGTCTGCCCCAGGATCTGCAGCCCCTTGGAGTGCCGGGAGAGCTTGAAGATCCTGAAGACCCTGACCAAGCGGATGACTCGGAGGATGGCCAGGGACATGGCCTGCTGGCCCTGCTGACCATCCTCTGGCTTCTCGGCCAGCTCTGTCCCTAAGGTGATGAAATAGGGAATGATGGCTACGATGTCTATGATGTTCATGATGTTGGTAAAAAAACCAGCCTTGCTGGGGCAGGCGAAAAACCTCACCAAGAACTCGAAGGAGAACCAGATGATGCAAAGTGTCTCCACGATGAAGAAGGGGTCTGTGAAAGAAGTGGACTGCTGGTACCCCATGCTGCTGTTGGAGTAGGGGGGATGGCTCAGCCCGCTGCCGTGCATGTCTTCGTTCTCATCCCGAAAAATGGGCAAAGTTTCCAGGCAAAAGCTGACGATGGAGATTAAAATCACCATGACAGAGACAATAGCTATAATCCTGGCAGGGCCTGAGCTCTCGGGGTACTCAAAGAGCAACCACACTTGTCTCTGAAACTCGTTCTCAGGCAGCGGCCTCTCCTCTTCCTTGATGTAGCCTTCATCCTCCCGGAACATCTCCATGGCTTCTTCCCCCAGCTCGTAGAAGCGGATCTCTTCGGAGAAGATGTCCAAGGGCACGTTCACCGGCCGCCGCAACCTCCCCCCGGACTGGTAATAGTACAGAATGGCATCGAAGCTGGGCCTGTTCCGGTCAAAGAAATACTCGTTCCGGAGAGGGTCAAAATATCTCATCCTTTTTTTAGGATCCCCTAGCAAGGTCTCTGGAAACTGGGCAAGTGTCTTGAGCTGCGTCTCGAAGCGCAGCCCCGAGATGTTGATGACCACCCTCTCACAGCACTCATGGTCGGTCTCGGGGTTGTACGTGTCCTGCGGGTGCCCGGGAAGAGCTGCAGCTTCATCTGCAGGATCTCCAGTAGCAACTGTCATATTGGGCTTTAAAAGAAATCCTTATGCTAAACTCTTCCCAGCGCCCGGTGGTGGGGTCGGGTTCAGGGCAGGGCTACTATCCTGCAGAAGGACAGGTACGTAGGTTTGGAAGAGTCTCATGAAAAGGCGGAGGGATGAGATAAAAAAAGAAGAAGAAAAAAAAAATAAAAAGAAGAAGAAGGAGAAGAAGAAGAAAGAAAATCGCCCCTGCTGAGAAAGAGAGAGATGGAATAAAGTTGGGGGGAGGAGAGCAGATCCCTTCCTAGCACGTCTATCCCCTTCCTGGAGGGGTTAATTTGCCTTCCTTGGGACAGAGTTCAACAACTCCCATCTAAACCCATTAGGTGGAACAGAGAAAACACCTGAGGAACCGTCACCTGTTCGAAACCAGCGTGGGAAAACTGGCATTGGTAAACCAGGGCTTATTTTTTGGCAAAAAATAAAAATTCCAGTTGAAAAAAATAAAGAGAGGGAAAGGAAGAGAAAAGAAGGAAAAAAAATAACCCCATCCAGCCCTGAAGTGGCGAGAGGACCCCGCGGGGTGCCAGGCTCAGCTCATTTCCAGGCATGCAGCTAAGGGTTAATTAACATTTAGCAGTGCGATCTCAGGCAATCTACCCTCCAGGAAAGCTCCAGCTCGGCTTTTAAGTTTAACACCTTCCCAATCCTCTTTCCCTGGTGACATGCTGCCCTCCCTGCCTGCAGCCAAGCTCTGCGGCTGCCGGAATGTGGAGCCGGCGGTTCCGGCTGCCCCGCGGACCACCGCAGTCCCCCTCCTCGACCGCTGGTGTCCCGGCTCCTGTCATTCTCTGCAAACCACCATGGCACACAGAAAACAAATCACATTACCTGGAGAAGCCAAATCTTAGTGTCTCTTAGTAACACCGATTATCTGACCCTGGGGAAATCCTAGAGAGAAATACAGGTTTCCAAGATCCCCATAATTTCCTCTCTCTTCAAAGTTAAAAATTATGGTGAGTCATCGTAGAAAAAGGAGAAGGGACATAAGAGGGGTTAGATTCCCAGATGGTGGAAGTCAGGTCTTGTAATGGTTTGGACTGGAGAGAGAGAGAAAGAGAGACAGAGAGACAGAGAGACAGAGTCTTCCCGGGAGCTGTTGCAGATCTGCACTTCAGGGCAGATGAGCGTCTGTCTGATGCCTTCGGTACGACGGTGAAAAGCTGCTAAGCTCAGCAAAGCCCGATGTCCCCAGTGTCCTCGGGAGGTGTGGCATCGCCTGGAAAAAACACCGAGAAGGTAGCGAGCCGTGGGGGCTCGCAAGGAGCATCCGCAAAGCCCCGGCTCCTCCGGGCACCCGCTTTCCCCGAGCTGCTCGCCCGCTGCCCGCCCAACCTGCACTGCAACACGAGACAGAGGAGGGCGAGAGCGCTAGCGCCGAGGCGGAAAAAACCAGAGCCCCGTGTCCCTGCGCTGAGCTCAGCCCAGCGGGGCCAGCACAAACCAGAGCCCCGTGTCCCTGCGCTGAGCTCAGCCCAGCGGGGCCAGTTTAAACCAGAGCCCCGTGTCCCTGCGCTGAGCT
>VXBI01005982.1:187317-234915 GCA_013397375.1 Toxostoma redivivum | reverse complement strand
CTGCGCTGCTCGCCGAGCCCGCGCCAGGCGGAGCAGAGGGGGAGAACGACGCAGCCCCCCCGGCAGCAAAGCTCTGCAAAGCCACGGAGGGTTCCCGGCCTCGCCAGCAGCCGGGAGTCGGTGTCACCCACCGGGCACAGCACCCACGGCCTTCGCGAGGCGTCCCCCGGTGACTCAGGAGGCTCCGGCTCCATCCGCCGGTCCCTGGCTGTGCCCCCGCCAAGGCCACCGGCCCCCCGCGGATGGCTCCAAGCGCCCACGAGCACCGGGGCCGCGGGACCCACGCGAACCGCATCCACCCTGCCCATCCTCCCGAGAGCCAACCCCCCCGGCCGACCCACCCCCGTGGGAGTTCGACTCCGTCGGGTGAAATTTCTCGTGGGGATGTTGAGGCTCATGTCCCCGGTGGGTGCCGGGTCCTCAGCATCCGAGCGCTCCCTCGGATCATCCTGCACTGCCTCGCACCGTGGAGATGCTCAGCCCGGAGAGCGCCAACCAGCCTCTCATTTTTTGCTGCTTTTTTTTTTTTTTTTCCTTATTTTTTTCCCCCCTCCCAAATGAAATAAAAACCCCTCTAACCTCCCTTCTTCAGCTCCAACTCGACTTGTCTACTTTGAGCCAGGATTACAGAACCGGGCAGGGGAGGCAGGTGGAAAATAACCCCGGGGTCCCAATCTCCTCGGCAAAGATTTCAGCCATCTCCAGGCCATTTATGCCTGTTGGTTCCTCTCTTCATCCCCCGAGGTGCAGATATTGCCGCAGATCCCTCTTTTCTTGGAAATTTCCCTTTTCCGTGCAACCCTCCTCTCCCTTCTCCTTATGCACTAGAAAAAATAGTACAACCCTGACGAGGCTTGCAGCATTCAACCGCTTCTCTTAACCCTTTTCTGCCAGGCCCAGAGGAGAGGAGGTCGCATTTGTCCCAGTTTTTATCCTTTTCCTGCATTTTCTCGCCACCACTCGCTCCCCAGCGACTCGCCGAGGAGTTCAGCAGGATTTGACCTTCCCTGGCTTCTCCGGGCATCACACCAGAACACCACAAACAGCATTTTCCAGCTGCTGCAGGAAAGATCCGGCAGCCACGAACCCCCATCTCACCAAAGATCCACCAACCTTTAATGTTTTATTTATTTTTTAATAAACACGCCGTTTTCCTCCTGCCCCTAAACTCTCTCCTCCCCTTTCTCCCTTCCCCAAACACCCCAGATTTGTTTAACAGCGCAGAAATTTACTTTGTTTTCATTTAACATGTTGATTTTTATTTGGCATGGGCTCTGGGCTTCTTCCTCCGACTCCAAATGCAAGCGCTGGTGCTCGGTGCTTGGCGGAGAGGGTTACGGCATCATCTCAGTTGACATCACCCATCCCAGCACTCAGTTTCTCCTACTTTCTCCCCATCGCTGCTCTTCCTGGCAAACAACCCCCGCTCCCCCTCGAGCATCTTTAGGGTTAATTCATGCAAATTTGGGGGCTGGAGGGAGGGATGGAGGAGGTGAAGATTTGCCCAAAGCCCCTCAGTTTGTTGTCTGCCCGCACTGAGCACTGCAGGCGGGAGTCACAAGATTTGGGGTCGTGTTTGCGACTAAAGCACGACTCCCTCGCTTTGCACCGCTCCTGGCCAGGCTGGGTTTAAGCAGGGGAGCAGCGGGAAGAAGGGGAAGGATGCAGGGATGGGGTGGAGGGGAGAGAAAAAGGCACCAACTCACACTTGGCTCTGCAGTCAGGCATGCGGAGAATGCACAAGCAGCTGCTCTGCTCCCGCCGCTGCCGGCACCTCTCACCTGCAGCCCCCCAAACTCGTACCCCGGAGTCAACCTCCCAAGGCAGCTCGGCTTCTCCATGAATATTCACAAGATTAATATGAGCGTCTTCCCCCCCTCCCCCCGCACCCCTCCTCCCAAGCAGGAGACCTAGATTTCAAACACTGGGAAATAATCATATCCCTGGATACACGGGGCTGCTTTGCCGTGCGGCTCCGATCCATCCCATGATCTTGGTGACAGCCTGAGTCTGCTCGGGGACATCGGGGCATGGAGAGCCAGCAGCTCCCTGGGGAAGGACATGGGGCAGGATTGGACTTGCAGGGGCTGCCCTGGGCTGGGGTGAGGATGTGAAAAGCAATAGTTTTATATCACTTTGCATTTACTGAAGGCCCTCCATGAGGAGGCTTCTCCTATCCCAAGGAAAAGAGATGGCCAAGCTGCTGCCAACGTGTAAGAGCTATGGATCAAGCCCTGCCTTCAGGCACGATGTTTGGGCCACTCTGCCATCCCCCCATGACCCCACAAGGAGCACCAAGGAAGCAACAAGTCCTGCAAAGCTCCTGGCACCCAAGGCACAAGTGCTGGAGGAGGTGATGGGAAATATTCTATCCCCATATACAGCAGCCAAATTTGCATGGAGTTACCAGTGCTGACAGCAATCTCTGCAGGACAACCTGGGGTGGGATGGAGGGCCTGGAACACCCTGAACACCAGAGAAAATCAGTGCTCAGTGTGGTGCCCAGTCATCCAGGGGGATGTGGGGACATGCTAGGGATGAATCAGGGTATTTTAGCTCCCAAGGTGCCTGGAGCAGGTCAAGCTCAAAAGACAGAGCAGGTCAGCACTGAGGGATGTGATCGGCTGCTGCTTCTCCCGAAACCCTTCTTCACCCCTTGAAACAAAAATTGCATTTTCCTAAGCCCCAGCCAGATCCCAATATTGGAAATTAATATCTAACCCTACAGGAGAACTGGGAATCCCTCATGACCAGCCCTTGCACTATGGGTTTCCTTCCCACACGCCACTATGACCGAGGGTTTTTAATGTCAGCTGCACCATCCCAGCCTTTTCTGGAGGTGGATCTGCCATGGCAGGGTGGGTTGAATGCAGAAAATTATTTGCCCGAGGCTGATCCTTATGCAATATGTAGAAACTGAGGCTGGGCATGGAACAATCCAAGTGGAGCTGAATTTCCAACGTGCTCCTCCTGCTGCCGCCTTGTGAAGGTTCTGCAAAACCAGGGGGATTTGTCATCCAAACAGCACCAGCTCCGTTCAAAGAGCCAAACTCCTGTCTCCAGCAAATCAGGGGAATTTCTCTGAATTGAGTGACGCTCTCTCCTGATTTACTATCCTAATTGTGAGCTATTATTATCGTCTGTGTGTCTGCAACCGCCTCCCCCAGCCACGCTGACAGCTCCAGACGGATCCCAGCCTTTCAGAGAACCAGAGGAGCTGAGCTCTGCACCCACTTGGCTGTTTCACAAGGATTTAACAAGATGACGCCTTTGCTCAGTATTATTATTAAATAATAATTTCCTCCTGAATTATTTCTCTTATCTCAATGGATTTTATAGACACCCAAACTGGAATTCTTCTGCGTGTGTGGTGCTGGGAAAAGCACTTGGTGGGAGGATGTTCCAGGAACCAGGCGCTCCTGTGTGCAGGGTGATCTCTCCTTGTTTCCTTTATTCCCAGGGATGCCCCCAAGGGCTTTTCTGACCCTCTGTTTGTGAGTTTGCAGACAGCCACACAAATAGAAAAAAATATGCTTTCCCCCCTCTTCTTCCCCCTGTATCCTGCTGGCAGTGGGTCTGGGAGATGCTCCAAGAAGTGCTGCTGTGGGAAGGGAATAAAGCCACAGGGCAGGGCTATCCCCAGGCCTGGCCTCATCCAGAAGAGCTGAATTCAAGTCCCAGCCCACACCCAGCCCCACTGCTTAGGGCACCCAAGGTGGGCACCTGCAAATGCCAAGCTGGGGAAGGGGTGGGACAAGTTCTCCAAAGAGGACAGAGCCTGTGCCACCACCTTCACACCTCCTGCACAGCCTCAGGCAATGGCCACTCTCTGTGGTGTCCCTCCCGGGGACCCCCTCCCACCTCCTGCAAAACCAGAGGGACTCTGAGGGCCGGAGCAAATGGCAGCAGCCATTCTGGGAAGGGGATCCAAGCTGGACCAAACCCAGCAGAGTACTGAGCCCCATCTCCATCTGAGCCATGATTTTCCAGCTGAAGGTGTTGACATAACTGGGCCTTGTGTCATTTTAGGAGCTGTGAAAGCTGTAAGCGAGTTCCCAGGACTGTGATTCACCCTGCAGGGAAAGCATCCGACCTCCCACCCGCTGCTGACGTCAGGGGATGGAGCTCCTGGACCCTCAGCACCTCCTCACCCCCCCTGGGTGGGTGGTGGCAGGAGGAGGGGATGCCAGGAGACTTCTAAAAATGAACAGAGCCCAGGAACACGGTGACACCGACCCACAGAGCCAGCTCTGCTCTGCCACAGCAGACACTGCTGGTGAATCCCAAAATTCCGTGGGGAGACGGTCAGGGAGGCTTCCCCAAGCTGGGAGATTGGGGAAGGATTAGGATTTGTTTGGGGTGATGTGGGGAAGGAGAAGCAGAGCAAAAAGAGAGGCTGGGCAGGGCTCCTTGTCCCTGGGAGGACCTCCTGGACCTCAGGAGAATCTCCTGGATCCTGGGAGGAACTCCTAAACCCTGGGAGAATCCCCTGGTTTCTGCAGAGATCTCTTGGTCCCTGGGAGATCCTCCTGGGTCCTCTGTGGTTGTCCTGGTCCCTGGACAGGCACAACTGCTGAAGGGAAAACAGCAAAAATCACCTCTCTGCAAAGTTAACATTAAACACATCGCTCTGTAATTCTCCAAGGTGCTTTTCATAATAAAATATCCAAATCTTTTAAAAACAGCTCCTTGGGGCTCCAGTCTGAATTCACTTTTGGTCAGGATGTTGTCACTTTGCCTCCAAAGATGCTCTACCAGCCTGGAGGGCTGGTCTGGAGAGGAGCTGGGCACCCTTTGCTTAAGTAGAAAAAATTGTAGCTCAACTGAAACAAGGCAGAGAACTTCAGTGCTGGGGTGAGTGTGAATAATCAGACTGTGAATATTTCCTGCCAGGCTGCCCCTGCCTGGGCCTGGAGGGTGTCTCCCACCTGGGCTGCTCCTGCTTGCAAAGCTCTCCAAGCCACTTGGTTTCACAGATTCAGGAAGGGAAAAGGAATCAGAAGCCTCCTTCCAGCCAGGGGCAAGCACTCAGGAAGGAGCCAGGGCTCACAGGCCTGCACATCACCCTGATAGACACCTCCAGCATCCCTGGGGCTTTACTGCAGGTGTCACCTGGGCTGGTCTGGGCCACCACCTCCTCACCAAGGGGACCCAGCCATGTCCCTCTGCCCTCCCAGCCCCCGTGTTCCAAAGGGACCAAGAACAGAGTGGCCTCAGGGCTCCAAAAGTGCCCAAAGCTTTACCCATGGTGCCAATTCAACCCCTGCTTTGCCAAGCCAGGGCTGGCAGTGGCACCCCAAGATGAAGGTGATGGACATCTGGATTTCTTCCTCAGGTCTGGGCCAGCCTGTGCCCACCTCCCAGGGGAACACTGCCCTTCCCCCAGTTCTGGGGAGCTTTCCTCTCACTCCAGAGGTTGGTGCTCGCTAAGAAACAGGGAAATGGGCCAAAAGTTGAAACCTTCTGGTTGTTGAGATTAGGGAAGAGAAGACTAAGGGGAAATGGAAGAAACCTGCAGGGGAGATGACTCTGCTGGAAATGGCCAAAACCTCGGCAGGAGATGACCAGTGTCTGCAGATTTCCTTTGCCTGGAGGGAGCTGTAGGTGAGCTCAGGGTCCTCTCTGCACTGCCCTGGGGGGACACAGCTCCCTCCAGCCCCCAGCCCTGGGACTGGCTCCCCATGCAGGTGATGGCCGGGCTGGAAACATCTCCCTCAAAGCACAGATGGGATGAGCAGCCCTGCAGACGCTGTTTTTGGAGCCTGTGGGTCTCAGCCCGAGTGTCTGCTGGTGCTGGGAGGGGCCAAGAGCTGCTGGAGGTCAGATCTGAGCCACAGAGTGGGGTGAGATGTTCCCATCACCCCAAACTTTCATCCCTCCCCAGGGAGCTGCAGGACTGCAAACAAGCCAGGAGGAAAAGCGGTTTGAGAGGATGATTTCCCTCTTCTCCTCCTCCCACACAGAGCTGCTTGCAGGGAGGAGAAGCCAAGGGCTCGGGCTGGGAGTGCCTTCACCACGGGCTGGGCAGGGTGGCACTGAGGGCAGAGTGGCAGTGAGGGCATGGTGGCACTGAGGGCAGGGTGGCATTGTGGGGGCATTGTGGGCAGGGTGGCACTGAGGGCACGATGGCATTGAGGGCAAGGTGGCACTGGGGGAACGGTGACACTGTGGGCAGGGTGACACTGTGGGCAGGGTGGCAGTGAGGGGAATGCACTGGGATCCATGGGATTCATGCACTGAGATCCATGGGGAATGCACTGGGATCCATGGGATTCATGCACTGGGATCCATGGGATTCATGCACTGGGATCCATGGGGAATGCACTGGGATCCATGGGATTCATGCACTGGGATCCATGGGATTCATGCACTGAGATCCATGGGGAATGCACTGGGATCCATGGGGAATGCACTGGGATCCATGGGGAATGCACTGGGATCCATGGGAATGCCACTGACAGGCAGCATCCTCTTCCCCGTCATCCCTCTGCTGTATTTACTATTTCTTCACCTCCCACCCCCTCTTTTGGGAAGAGACAGACTTCCCCGTTTCCATGGAAACACTCCCCCTCTCCCCTCATTTCTTCAAAGAGGTTTTCATCCTTTTCTTTCAAAAATAGCTATTTTTAGCCACGGCTTCCCCTTCTCCCCCTCCCCACGCTCTGCCTCCAGCTCACGTTTTCCCAGACAAGCAGCACCCACCAGGCACCCCTGAGCACCCCTGGAGCTGTGGAATCACCCCCAGTGCAGGTGACTCGGCCTGGGCAGGAGCAGCTCAGATCCCCCACATCCTGAGAATTCCCTTGATTTGTGCTCAGACCCTCTGAGGCTGTGGAATATTGGTGTATTAAAAAGTGCTCGTGTTTGAGGGAAGGTCCTGGGAGCATCCAAAATCCCTTCACTCTGTGGAATGGCTGTCCCTGCAGCACCCTCTGTCATTCCACTGCCTTGAGAAGCCAGGGGAATATTTCCTGCCAGGATAAACCAAGAGGTGACTCTAACACCTGACAGAGCAGGAAATAAAGTCTCTTCCACCCTTCCCAAATACCAGGGCAAAAACACCACCCAAATCCTCGAGATCAGGTTGTTGAAGTGAGGGGCTGGAAATGCAGCACTGGGAGAACAAAATCAAAAATCCCTCAATAAATTGATTAATAACAAACAGCCTGGACAAGGTGCTGTTACGTAAAGGAGAATTCCATAGGGGAAATGATAACCTTAGCATTCCCATGGGTAAATATGAGAGCAGAGGGGTGGACACACATCCACTGTAGGATTGTTGGAATGGAGGGATGCCTGCTTGGAAGATCCTTTGGATTTCACTCAAGAGGCAGGAAGTGAAGCAAGGCGTGGTTTGAGGAGCTCTCCAGGCTGGGAGAGCCCCTGGAAAAGTCATGGTTGGAAGATCCAGATGCTCTGGCTTGGAAAGAGGGACAGGACACAGGCCATTAAAATCCTGCACGGTGCTGAGGTGCTGAGCAGGGAATGCTGAATCGATAATTCTCTGTAATGCAGAGAGAAATGGCTCCCAGGGAGATTCCCGAGCAGGAAGTTTCGAGGCAGGGAGGGAAGGATTTACAGCACAGCTCTGTCACTGTGCAGGGATGTGCTGCTGCAGCTCCACGGCCACCAGTCCTCCAGGGGATGCCCATACCCTGGTAGAGCAAAGCAGGAGCTAAAAGGCAGCAGAGACCATCCTGGGCACAGCCAGATTCCTCCAGAGCCTCATTTCAGCTGAATTTCTGTGTGACAAACCCTGAGCACCCAGCACTTAACCATTAACCCTTTATAACCTCTGCACATGCAGCAGGGAACACCACCCTGGAGCCCCACTGTGCCCCAGTAGCCTCTCCTCCCCCTGAGCTCTTCCCACAGCCAGGCTCTGGGCAGAGGAGCTGCTGGCACTGCCCATGCCTTGTCCCTTTGCAGCTCCATCCCTGCACACTCTGATCCCCCCAGGAATGGGCTGGGAGCCCTGCAGAGCCCACAGGGGCTGGAGGGCCTCCAGGCAGGGCTCCTCCTGGGCTGGGTTTGGGATCATTGTCCTCCACTCAGCAGGTGCTGTGGAAGGGTTTTCTGTCCCCAGGCAATCCCGGGTGCCAGGCCTGTCCTTCCTCACTGGGCCTGGTTTTGGCTGGTGCCGTTCATGCCCCATCTGCAGCTCAGGGTTTGCCACATCCTGTTTTTCCCAGATGTTCAAGAACCCCCCAGGTAACCACACATCAACAGAAACCTGCAGCTGGAGACACCACAACCCTTTGGGGAGCTGACACAGAGATCAAGGTCACAGCAGGAGCTGCTAAAACCCACCTGAGAGAGCCCCTGGACCAGCCCAAAATCTGCCCTGCCACCCACAGCAGCCAGGAGTTACTGTGGTACCACCCAGCACAGCCACACTGAGGGGATTTGGGAGCTTTTGAGCTGGAGCTGACTTTGCTCACCATGGATCCTCTTCCCTCAGCAGAGCTGGTGCTCACATCAAACCTGGAGAGCAGAGAGAGGGGAAACCACACAGAGCAGTTCCAGCACTCAGTGCTGCTTTTCTAGGAACTTCTTTGCCCCATCACAATTCTTGAGGCCAACAGGATCAATGTTTTGTAAAGTTCAGGAATGTGAGGTTCTCTGTCGCTGCTGAATTCCCCTGGGGTGACCCTGTCCTGTGGCTGGGGGCACACGTGGCTGCTGCTCTGCTCCCAGTCCTGAGCCCCCAGCTCAGCACCTGAAGCCTCTTGCAGGATTTCCTGCTGGATTTCAGTCCCAGAATTGGAATTTGCCGAAATAACCAAGTCAATTGGGATAATAGTCTGTGCTCCTGGCTCAGTGACCACTGAAATAAAATCCCCTTGCAGCAGCCTGGACACAGCACAGCAGCACTTGTGTGCACAGCTCGAGTCATTTTATCATGGAATCATCAAACCATGGATTCTTGGAATGGTTTGGGTGGGGAGAGACCTTAAAGCTCCTCATGTTTCACCCCCTGCCATGGGTGGAACCATCTCCCTCTAGCCCAGATTCCTCCAGCCTGGCCTTGGCCACTCCCAGGGATGGGGCAGCCACAGCTTCTCTGGGCAACACAGGAGAAGCAACTTCAACATTTTTAAGGCAACCAGAACCCTAAACCAAAACTTTGACACGCTTTGGCCACATTCACTTTTGGGTGAAGCTCACAGATGTGGTTTGTAGCCAAGAAAGAGGTTTTCAAATGAGCTTCTGAGCTCCTTTTGCAGGATTTCCACCTGTGATCAGAGAGGGTGGCTCAGACCCCTCCTCCTGTGCTCGTGTGCCCGGGCACCATCAGGGACATCCCTTCTTGGGGCACATCATCAACATTTTAACATCATCATCTTCATCAACATCCCTTCTTGGGGCACATCATCAACATTTTAAGGGTTTCCTGGAGCTCCCTCAGTCCAGGGGCTGGGTGGGATGCTGAAAATGTGCAGATTTTACCCCAGGATTTTATTTCTCTAGCAGGGTAAATTTAACTCCTGTGAACAGCATTAAATTTCAGATTATTTCATCCTGAAATATGAGTTCACATAAGGGGGCACTCCCCAAACCTCATCCTCACACCCCCCTTTCCATCCCAATATCTCCTCTTCACCCACTTCAGTATCAAACACCACACGCTGCGGTTCAGCCTTTTATTGAACTTTGCATATGAAAGAACAGTTTCAAGTTCTAATGAGAAAAAAAAATTAAAAAATAAATTCAACATCAGGTAAAAAAATCACACAACTGAAAAAAGAAATCACTTTTTTTAACCAGGAATTGAACACAAGGCCCACACCATGGTGGAGTCACCAGGACAAAGGGATGCAGCAGCTGGTTTTAGCATCAGACTGGTATAAAAAAATCCAAGTTTGAAACAGTTGCAACACAGCTCACTGGCAAAATCAGACTTTAAAATGAACTGAGAGTAACAAGACTGCATTTAACATCTCCAGTCCAAAATTGCATCGCTCTTGTGGCACCTGATTAGTCAGGATTTAGAGTTCAGATTTCCAGTTGGATACACAGAATTTCCCAATATTTCACTGTTCATAGACCCAGTGCATGTCCCAGGTGAGACAGTCATGCAAACATTTCTGCATTACCCACATGCACATGTGAAAGAAGGAAAGCAAAGTCAAAACTATATCCAGCCATCTCCACCCTGGGAAGATTCCATGAAAATCAGTTGCATAGTAAAGGATGGGAAATTAAGAAACACGAGCTGCTCCTGTGCTGGAGGATGATACAAAGCCCCCTTTTTGCCACATTTTGGGTCTCAGGTGATGAATTAAGAGCCTGTTCTTACTGCAAGGTGTCAAATTCAGTGATTTTCCTGCAAAACCTGAGCACTTGGGATAACCAAGCCTAATTCCAGTGTGCCAATGGCAGCACGAGGGACGTGGCAGCCAACACAGCTTTGCATTAAAATTCCAATATTTCAGGCACTTCCTCACTATGTTTCCACTTAATGCCTTTTGATTCACAATTCCAGCTCTATCCATGACTTGTGTGTTGCCAGGCAAATTGTCCTGCTCTGAAATCATCCTCTGGAATGGGAATGATGCATTTAATACCCAGCAGTAGTGCCTGGCCTTGCAGTGGTCAGAGATGTGACATGGACAACACCAGTCAGAACCATCTCAGACCATTCCCTTCATGGATGCACTGATGACATCATTGTGGACAAGGCAGGAAAAATGGGGAAAAGAAACATAATTTACCTGTATCAGAGGCTGGTGGAAAATATGGGGATTAGAATGTGTAAGTTAATTCACCCAGAGCTGCTTTGGCTTTAATCTCAGGTTGAGACACAGACTTCCAGCTGGATTTGTGCAATGCAGGAGAGTGGGGAGCACTCAGGGAAGAAAAACACTATGTCAGAAATTCCTTAATTTTAAAATTATTCAGTAGCAATAACAGCATTTGAACAGCTGGCTCAGAAAACACCAAGTGTGTGAGGTAATGAACCTCCAGCACACTCGAGGCTGGTTTCTGAGATGTCAGTCCTGCAGGGGACTGCCTGTGGGAAGAGGCTGGAGGCTGGGATGGGACTGCAGGAATCACAGAATCCCAAATTAATAGAACCCCAGAGTGGTTTGGGTTGGAAGGGACAGCTCATCCTGTTTCCGTGGGCAGGGACAACTTCCACCATCCCAGGCTGCTCCAAGCTCCCTCCAGCCTGGCCTTGGACACTTGCAGGGATGGAGCAGCTGCTCTGGGCACCCTGTGCCAGGACCACACCAAATCCTGGCTTTTGTCCCAAATCCAGCAGGGCAGAGCAGCCTCCCAGTATTCCCTCAGTGCCTCTGACAGCCCATTCCAGCCTCACTGCTAAGCCCTGTCCCTGTGCTGTGTCCTGAGCCTTCCTTAGTGCCCTGAAACACTTTTGGAGATCTTTTGCTTTCTAATTTTGCTGCCTTCTTAAACCAGCTTAAAACACGGCATTAAAATCAGCGGCTTTACGTGACCCCACACCAGCCTGGCTCCCCAGATCCGCTTTTCCTGCCAGCACAGAGCCAACAGCAGAGCTCTCATCACTTTAATTGCACCCTAAAATTAAAAGGGGAAGGGTTGATTCGTGTTCAGCCTCTAAAGAGCTCCGTCTGAGCACGACAGCTCCGAGTCTCGGAGCACGGCTTTGAAGGGCTATGAATAAAGATGAGCAGCCTGCCTTGGGATGATTATGGGAATCAAAGCACGCTATTTTTTGGATCTTCTCTTGATGTCAGCCATCATTAAATCGCTCCTTTTTTTGTTTTTTTTTTTTTTAATCGACTGGATACATTTTTAATTTGTCTTCCCTTGCCAAATGCAGCCCTGCGCTGCCATGGCTGTCCCGGCACGAGGGGGTGACACGCACGGGGCTGGGCTCAGAGTGGTGGCAACACAGATTAACACACTGGACTGACACTTAGAGACAATCAGACTCTCAGTTCTTGTGGAAAAGCACATTAACACCCAGCTGGCTCAGCGACCAAGCACAAGGAACCCAAGAGCACGGAGCGACGTGGTCAGCACCAGAACGTGCAACAGCGAGGAGAGGTGGAATTTGGCAAGATTGTCATCAGTGTGAGATGGGTGGGGGTGGGTGGGACCCACCAACCCAGCCAGGTGAAGGGATGAGGTTTTTCCCACCACTTTAATAGTCAAAATACAGTTTTGAGCCCTAACAGAGAGATGCTGTAACAAGTGGCTACTGAAAACAGACGAGGTATAATTATGTTACACACACGCACAACCATAAAAAAGCTCTCTGTAACACTGGTGAAAAATAAAAATAACTTTAGTACTGATACATTCTATTCCCCATTTTAAGGGCTACTAGATCATGTTCCAAAAGAAACTAAATATAACACCTTTGGGACCAGGGCTTCCCAAGATCCAGGTCTGTGCTGCAATCCAGAAAATCAATTCTCCTCCCATTAATGTGCCCTTAGCTGTGTGGGCAGCCTGGGGCCCCCCTCTTTTCACGGGGGCTTTGGCTGTTTGCAGCCCAAACCCATCAGCACGGTGGAAAAGTGGCTTTGGGGTCAGTCTCTCATGATTTCAGAGCTGCTAAAGCTTTGTTCAGTCTCCTCTGCCGGCTCAAGAGCACAGTGAGAACCTGTCACGCTGCAGGGAGGCTGCAAACAAATGTGTTTTGCAGCTCCTTAGTGGTTTGGGAGGTGAGGTGTCCCAAAAAGAGGCCAGCGGCTCCCTCCACGGCAATGGGAGAGAGCAATGGGGAGCTCCCTGCGATGGAAACGCCCCAGCCTCACCCCACTCACTTCTCCTGCTCCTTTTAAAGGGCTCCTTCAAGGTCTCAGATGTTCTATGGCCCGAGCAATAATTCATTTCAGTGCTGGGGTGCGACAGGCAGGGGACAGCTCCTGTGTGCGGGGACAGGGGAGGGACACCCGCTTTGGAGGAGCAATTCGCTGGAAGATCCCATGGAATGTCCCTCTCCCCGCCCCAGCACGGGCTGGCCCCCGGGCAGGGCGCGGCCAAACCGAGCTGATGAGAGCCCCTGCCCTAATTAGCTGTAATTAGTGAAGGCTCTGGCAGCGCGGTGATTTCCCAGCGCGCGTTGTTTCACCTCCGCAATTCCCCGGCATCCCCGGCCAGCCTTGGCACCCCTGCTCGTCTCCTGGGCTCAGGACCTGCTCCGTGTGCTCCTGCAGCACTCCTGGTCCCCATCCCAGCCTCCCTCTGCCCCCCGTGCTGTGAGAGCCGGGGTCAGCCCAGGTGCCAGCAGCACCACCCCCTTCTCCTCCATTTGCCCACAGCTTCAGTGGCCACAGGGTTTCTTCCATGCTGGGAATAAATGCAAGAGGAGCAATATCCTACTGAGAGCCAAATCCATATTTGCTCTTCATTCTCCAACTGATTAAATTGACTAAAACTGCTGGGTTTAACACTTTTGCTTCTTTTCACCCTCTCAGCCCGTTCTGCCCAGCCTGCACCTGTGCAGACCCTGGAGATTTCTGTGTTTGGGCCCCAAGCCCTTCTGCCATGAACAAAATCTCCACCCCCAGGGTGCACCTGCCATGGCAGGAGGAGGAATTCCAGCCAAGAACTTATCTGTGTTTAAAAAACAAACACAATAAACACGACCTCACCAAAGCCGACGCGTTCCTTGTAAGGATCACATCATTTCCCAGCGTTAAGGGAATTTCTCAACCCAAATTTCAGCTGACATCTGTGTGCAGCGTTCCTGTTCATCTTCAAAGCTCTCCTGCAAGACAGAAACGTGGTGCAGACATTTGGCTGCTTTGCCTTGAATATTCCCGAGTTTTCCCATTTCCAAGCTTCCTTCCAGGGGCTGGTTCCAGTGCATCCTCACTGGGGCTGTGCCTCCAGGCATCCCACGTGTGTCTCCTGTGGATGTTCTGTGTGAAATGCAGGTCACCAGCTCCACTGGGGGAAGGATCCAGGTTTTGGTGCTTCCCTCTGGAGGAGTGGTCCTTGCTCCACCTTCCAGGTACCTGGTGGGGACCTCAAGGCCTGTCCTTGGACACCAAAGACAATCAGCAGCATCAGCTCAAGGGTCTGCTTCACACACAATGATTTGGGTTCCTCTAACCTCCCCTCCAGCAGCCTCTGCTTCAGAGGAAGCTCCAGCTCACTTGGTTCTGTCCAGTCCAGATTAACATTCCCAACCATTCCCAGGGAATTATTGCAATGCAGACAAAGATGTTGCTGTGCTCATCTGAGTGCCTCCAACATTCTTTTCACTCTTAAATCCAACACTGTTCCAAGTTTCACTCTCCTCCTCTGATCCAGTCTGTTCTGGGGGGGTTTCAGTCTCCAAGCTGGGATGGAGGCAGCATGAGCTGGGGAGGGGGAAAAGGGAGAGCCAGAAGCAGAAGAGACCATCAACCCCTCTGCCATTTGCATTTATCCCTTTGCACATCATTTATCTCCTGGCACCAGGGTAATATTGATCCTTGCAGTCCTAGGAAACACAGTGAGGTTATAGAAATCCCAGCTCTAAGAGCTTCCCAGCCCAGGATGGGCAACCCACAGCTCTAAACCTGCCACCAAAAACCTCAGTGTGCAAAATGAAACAGCAACAGGCAAAGGAGGGCTGGAATTCCCGATTATTACAGAACTAGCAAGGCAACACTATAATGTTCCACAAGACTGGGGTTCTGTGGAAGTGCAGACAAGGGCAGAGAGGCTCTCATGAAATGAAGCAGGAGCATGGTCAGCCAAGAATTGGGTTTTTAGACTTTTTCTACCCTGGAAATTCTATTTTTTCTTAGTTTTTCATGGAGTGATCCTGATAGCAAGGCACAACAGCTCGACACCCTTTTCCTCAGCACCAGCAGAGATGTTTCTTTCTAAATAAGGACTTAAAGTAAATCACAGCCTTTGGTACAGCACAGAGCTACTTATAAAGGGCATTTCCAGGAAAGTGAGAAAAATGGAACAGGAATGATTCCCAAAGAGCTGAGAACAGCCCGTGGCCTTCACCAGGGAACAGCGACTGAAACTGAATTTCCCCCCACTCCCTCCCACCCCGAGAAAAACACTTGGACTGAGTTTTAGCAGCTCTGCTTAACATCTCCTTTCTGGTTGCTTCGTCTTTCAAGAGATTTTTTTAAAAAATAATATTAAAAAAAAAGACTGAAATAGTGTCCAAGTGACTTCCACCTCTCCTCCTTTTTCCTGGCTTTGCTCAGTCTCGTTATATTGCACATGAGTTGAAGATAATCTGGCTCCAAAGATGTTCCCTTCTACATAATGCACTTGTTAGAAAACACAGATAAGGTGGGGAATATTCCATATATAAATATATATATATGAAATATGGACTGGGTTTAGCTGGGGAGGACGGGCCCCCTGTCAGTGGAGTCCATGGCAGCGGCAAAGCCCGTGCCAGGGATGTTTGGGATGTTTGTCCTTTCCTTGGAGATGTTTCATTTCTCAACACAGTCCTCAAGGTCTTCATTTCAAAACTTCTTCTGTCATCTGTTGGGCAAAGTAAAAAACCACTGTTATGCACAGCCTGCTTTGGAAAACAAGAACAGTTTCCTCTTTTTTTTAAGTAAAGTGGAAGAGAAGTTGCACATTGGTCCCCCCTGACAAATTCCCAGCTCCATTTCCCACGAATGAAAAATTAATATTTTCTACTTAAAATTCTTTAATGGACTAGATGCCACACAGTCTAAAGTGAGCTAAAGATAGGAATAAGATTCACTAAATATATTCTTGTTATTAACTGTTATCTCATGTTAATAGCGAGTTCCAGACCCGGAATAATCAGTGCCAAGTGGGCTTTCCTCATGTTTTTATCTTAATCAAGATGGGTTTGTTCTGCCCTGATGTAATTCATGAGATATTGAGCATATATCTTGTGATTCAAGCAAATACTGGTTGATTTTATAAATCCAGTCCAGGTAATGGGAGGAGCCAGGGCTGATCCCACTCCCAGAGCTTGGGCTGTGGAGTCGCTTCCACAGGGCACAAACCCAAAATCCCATTTTGATTGGGAATGGGGGTATCCAGTAAAGGGCCCAAAAATCCCCCAATTTCTGCAGTGCCTGAATTGCATCATAGCTCTACACACAAGGGACTGGCTCCTATTTTAATACAGGGAGATGCTCTGCTCTGTTTTTGAGACACTGAAATTTCTAGAAATTTCATGCAAGTTTTTATCCCTGTCATATTCTTAAAAATCTTCACATCATGGTAATTGGAGCATCCCAGCTGCCCAGATGAGATTGTCTGAGCTGGGGGCTTCGTTAGCAGCTGGTGATGGGGAAAGGTTGGGAGGAGCTGCAGTCACAGCTCAGAGCCCAGCTTAAGGCACCAGGACCTGCCTGGTCCCAGCTCAGCCCCAAAAATCAGCTTGTGTTCCCCAAAGGGAGGAGATATGCCAGGTGGGATCCATGCACTGAGGAGGGAGAGATTCTCTCTCTGGATGCTGCAGGGATCAGGATGTAGAGATGGAGATGATGCAGGGATGGAGTTGCAGCAGTGATGAGGATGTGGGAATGAATTGCAGGGATAACGAGGATGCAGGGATAATGGGGATGCATGGCTGATGATGCTGCAGGGCTGATGATGTTGCAGGGAAGATAAGGCTGCAGGGAGAATGATGTTACAGTTATGATGAAATTGCAGATGAAGTTGCAGGGATGAAGTTGTAGGGATAATGAGGATGCAGAGATGAGGTTGCAGTGATGATGAGGATATAGGGATGGTGATGTTGCAGGGATGATGTTGCAGGGATGATGAAGATGCAGGGATGATGAGGATGCAGGGATGATGAGGATGCAGGGGTGTAGGAATGATGCTACAGGGATGCCAAAATCCAGCAGAGAAAGGAAGGAGATGGGAATTCCTGCCAGGAGCAAAGATCCCCTTGCAAGGCAGTGCAGCACTGGGGAAATGAACTCCAGAGGGGCTCAGTGCTCTGAGCAAGGATCTCAGCCCAGGCTGTTCAAGCACCAGCTTATCCTGAAGTGCCAGCAGGACCAATCCTGGGCTTAAAGCTAATGGGGCTTTCTGCTTTATTAGACTGGGCTTGCTGGGGGATTAAACCCCCTCCCACCTGCCAGCTGGGAAGGGCTCCAAACTGCCAGGATCCTCAAGGATCACTGGAGCATCACACACTCAGTAAATAAATAAATACACAAATCAGACCCAAACAGCACCTTCAGCCCAGGAAATGCCACTGGGCAAGAAGGGGATGGTGGAGTTGGCACTCTGCAGATGAAGTGGTAAATAACAATTTCAATTCCCACCAGGCAAGTAATCCAGTGCTTTGGGGTACCCTGGAGCCTTTCCAAGCTGTATCCTTGCCAGTGAAGAAAGAAATGCCAAATCCTAAGCCTGACAATGGTGTTATTTCTGTGGATCCAGTAAGATCAGCAGTGGGAGTGAGAGTCAGCAGCATTCAGGGTCTATCCCTGCTCAGGCTCCTGAAGGGATCCAGATGTCTTTCCATTGTACAGGGGTGAGGAAATCCTCTCCATCCCGAGAGAAATAGAGGATATTAAACAGCAGCCATAAAAATTAGATGTTTTTCAATTGGCTGAGCCAAATAACTTTTATCTAAACACTCAGAGCTGGCAAAACAACTCCTGGCAGTGCAAATCCTGAGCATCTCCTGAGTTCTTCCAGAGAACTGGAAAACAGCTCCTGTTTGGGACAGTCTTCTAAGGGATAAACAAAGTGACCTGCAAAAAATGATGGGTCTGGCTATCCCTCACTGATCCCAACAGTTCACTGGAATTGCTCAGAGTCTTAATACAGAATTAAAGAGGAAGATTTCATTGATGCAAATCAATTCAGGTTTTCTGTTAAGAAAACAGATCCTATCAAATTAACTGATATGTCTGACTGAGTCTCAGGCTTGGCTGATAAAGGTGCTTGTGTAAAGCTCTCCTCTAAGGGAATTCATGGCTGTTTGCTCAAGAAAACAGAGCAATAAAGCCAAGTTCCCAGGAGATGTCCCAGGTGAGAACCCAGCTGGACCCAGATCACGTTCCCCACTCGCTCCTCCTCGGGCTCACTTTTCTCAGAGCATCTTGCAACCAGGATGAAAATTTCCAGCCCTGGGAGAGAACAGCCCAGGCTTGCTTCTGATGCTGAAGAAAGATTTCCTGCCTTAATTCCAAGGGATTTAAAGTGTGGAATATCTTTTTTCAGTCACCTGCACCCACCGAGGTGCAGGCAGAGGTAGAGAAGCCCTCAAGCCTTCAGTGCTACATCCAGGTCACAGCAACTCCTTCCTTGTCCCTCCTGAGAACTCAAATTCCCAGCAGCCAGGGCCATTTTTAAGCCCAAATTTCTTATGTCTGGTTTCTGACCTGCTGCAACAGTGTGAGGTTAAATTGTGACAGAGACACAGCTCCAAGCAGAGAGCAGCAAGGAGGGAGAAGAGGGTTCTCCACCCTAAATTCTCTGAGACTTCAGGAGAAATGGGCCAGAAGGGTGGGAAAGGAAGATGCAGAGTGAAGAAATCACTGAAGAGGAGGATGTTGATGGGGAGCTGAAGGCAGAGCTGGCAGTTTGGGAAGCTGTGTGAAACCTCAGTCTTCCCTCCAGCCAAGGGAAATAACTGAATTATTGGGGTACCCAGGGCAGGGTTGCAGGCTTTCCCAGCCTCAGGAAAGCTGAATCCCATAAAACCTTTGGAGGAGTTTTCACTTCTTGCTCTGTGTTTCAAAACTGCCTCTTCCTTCCCCAGGGGTTTCATTGCAAACATTGACAGATGGGGAAACTGAGGCACAGAGGAGCCCACCTGTCCAAAGCCAGGGAGCAAATCCCGCAGTGTCACTCCAGGCCTGGCACAGGACACATTTCCCTGGAGTGCCAACCCAAATCCCAATACCAAACCCTGAATGGCACAGCATCACCCACCCCCCACTCTGCACACTGCTCCTTCCTTGCACCAAGCCCAAGAGCAAACTCAGCCCTCTGCAAACGCAGAAAACACTCTGCAAAGTGTGTGTTCATCCCTTCCATCCTCCATCCCAACCTTTAGCTTCCCCTGGAGCAGCACCCCAAGCACAGACCCTGCTGCAAGCCCCAGTCCTGCTGCCACAGCTGAGCCTTCGGTGCTTCCACCACTGAGCAAAGGATGAAAAACCCCAAAGGATTTCCCTCATCTACCCACGGTGGTGCTTTGGAGGAAGCAAAGCAAAGCAGCTGTGCTGGTCAGCCTCCAAATAAACCTGGCTGCACTTTGCAGCTTTGCTGGGCAAGCAGAGGGGGGGACAGGCTCATCTTCCCCGCGAGCCACACATCCAACCCCAGCCTGCCCAGCCAGGGCATTCAGAGATGCTAAAAAGGAAGTGCAACCACTGGGGCACAGCAACAGAGCTCCAGCATGCCCAGAAAAGCTTTGGAATCACAAGTGGCAGGGAAATGAATCACTGCTAAGCAAAGCCAGCAGCGCCTGCTGCTGTCGGTGCGGCTGAGCCGGGGTCTCACCAGGAGCTGCAGAGCCAGCAGGGGAGGGCATGATCAGGGAGCATTCCAGATACTCCTGGCTCCAGTGAGAGGCTGAAGGAGATGGGAGACATGTTCTGATTTATTTGAGCGTGTCTTGGTTGATAAGGAGGAGAAAAGTGACGGTGCCTTGCGGGGATGTTCATGCGGGGAGGTTTCCCTGCCCTGCTGCCGAGCTCAGCGCTGAAAATTCAGAGCAGCGATGAGCACGGACAGACCCTGAGCCCTGCGGGGTCAGAGCAGCACGTTCATCATTAATTGTGCGAGGAAAAGCACAGAGAGGCTCTCGGGGTTTGTGTTTGTGGCTGAGTTTTGCCAGAAACCGGGATAAAAGGGATCCTGCACACATCCTACTTCCACACATGGATGGTTTTCAGGAGCAAAAACTGGGATTCACTGAGAGACAAAGAGCAGGAGCCTCCACTGCCTTTGTCTTTGCCAGGGGGACAAACACCCCTGGGACAGGGACACAATCCACAGGGACACCATCACCCATCAGCCTGCCCAGGGAACCAAGGACCAAGTGAAAGGTCTCGATTGTGTCCCAGGCTGGACCACAGAGGAGCCAGGAGAGCTTTGCCTGGAGCAAGAGCTGGGAGGGGCTGGGACATGGGGCTGGGGTCACCCTGCAGGGATCCCCCAGCAGCCAATGTGTCCCTGCCAGGGGATGGCTTTTCCCTAAGGCACGGCTGGGATTGGAGTCTCCTCCTGATGCCAGTCTCGTTTCTGACTGAAGAAACCCTCATTCACCAGCCCTGAAATGGATCCAACACCCTGCACTGCTGGACAAGTGGCTCCCAGCTGGGATAAGGCACCTCAGGGCACCCAAAATATCCCCCAAATGTCCAAAGTGGTGATGGCCACAGCCCCAGGGCTGTTTCCAAGGAAAAGAAGCACACGGCTCCATCCCCCCGTGCTCAGTGCCCAGCTCTGGCATGGGCAGAGGGCTGATGCCACCCTGCACCCACTGGGCTTGCCTGGACCTCAGCCATGCAAACAGCACCCAGGGAGAAGGGGGAAGGCAGCAACATCCCATCCTTACACACCCCGCAGCTGTACAACAACCCAAAGCTGAGCCAAGGGAGGGGCCCAGAGCAGGGAGGGAGCAGCAGCAGCTCCACAGCAGTGAGAGCTCCCAGGATGTGGCCCTGTCCACAGCACCCTGCAACCACGGAATGAGCAAATGCTTTGCGTTGGAAGGGACCTTAAAGATAATCTATGACAAAGATCATGTAATATCCCAAAATCCCTCATTTCCCTGCTCCCATCCATGCCCCTGCAGGAGGATGCACTGAGCTCTCCTTCCAGGTACACGCAGAGCTGAGACTGAAGGGCAAAATAAGGCACAGTTAAACCCTGTGTGCCTGTTTGCACTCCCAGCTTTGCAGCCTACCCAGAGCTTCGTTTCTAAACATTTAAAAACAGGGAAAACCAAGCTCTGCTTCCCTCCGGCGGCGGTGGAGCCGCCGTGTGCTCGCACCAAGATATGCATATTTTAAAAGCTTGGCAGGAGAGGGCTCCAAACTACACAATTAAACAGATTTTACACACAATGCTCCGCACACACCAAGCACTGCCAAACACTCTCCTTGTGCTCCATCCCTGCGGGAGAGACCCCTGCGGAGCAATGACCCTGCCTGGCTCCTTCCATTCTGCGCTTCCCTGCCCTTTGCCGCTGCTTAATTGCCCATAAACTGCGGATTAAAAACAAAAACGATTTCTTTTGTCGAGGGATGGAGCAGGAACAATTGCCTGGGAAGAAATTTAACCCTCCTGGAGGAAAGAGATATCTCCAGCCCTTGTCTGTGTCCACACGTGGGGTGGGATGGATACTGCTCTGCTCCGGCCACCACAAGCACCCAAAGGGCATCTATTGTGCTGGAGAACAACAGAACCTTTTGAAGGAGTTCAGGCCTGAAAACACACGAAAAAAAAAAAGGGCAAAGAAGCAGGAGAAAAAGGTGATGGTGTCAAAGTACCAAGTGGAGGGGCCAGGGTTGCAGCTGCTGCACCCCCCAGCACCAAGGATGTGTTTCAAGGTGGCATCCAGGGCTGAAACGGGGGAACAGGCCCAAAAATACAGGCAGAGAGAAAGGAAAAATCACAGACTCCTGTGAAAAGAGAAAACAGGAGGTACAAGGCTCTACAGCCCTCAGTGCCCCTATGTGGGGGGTGGAACAAGATGTTCTTTAAGGTTGTTTTCAAGCCAAACCTTTCTGTGACTCTGTGATAAACTGAAAGCATCCATGGAGGCAGCTCCAGCCTCCCGGGGCTGCATCCCTGGGCTGGGAGCTGCCTCTGCCATCCTTCAGTGTCACTGTGTCTCCCGGGTGACAGGCATGAAGGACAGGGGACAGGGAGGACACGGCAGTGGAGACCACGCTGGCATTGCCCAGAGCTGCAGGGACCCTGCTCCCCTGCTCTTGGGGAGCTCAGCCAGGAGCTCGTGGCAATGCCCTTCCCTCCATTTAATGCCATAAGCTGAGTCTGGGCGAGCCCTTGGCCTCTACTGATGCCAATCCCCCAGTGCTGCCCCTCCAAGTCAGGGTCAGGCCAGCCCAGCACAGCCAAGGCTCCTCTGGAGCTCCCCAGTGGCTGCTGAAACCCTGCCTTGTCCTAATGGGGCACAGGGCAGGACAGCAGAGCCACTGAAGTAACAGCTGACTGTGGAGAGCCCCGTGTTTCAGGGATCCCTCCAATTCCTGGCACAACATGTGCAGCAGCCAGCTCCAGAGAGGCTGTCAGACCATGGAACAGAAGGTATTTATCAGTCACTGAATGGTTTGGGTTGGAACAGATCTTAAAGATCATCCAGTTCCAGCTCCCTGCCACGGGACACCTCCCACTAGAGCAGGTGCCTCAAGTGTCTCTGCTTCTCTCACTGGATGGTGCCCACGAGACAGCACAGGGGGAAGATGCAGAGAGGGCAGAACATCCAAAGGATGTCCCCAGTTCTCCACTTTCACTGTTTGGGGTGCATCTAAAAGAGCAGCAGTGAATGTTTGTCCTTCAGTGATACCACTCAGTACTGAAAAGTACTTTTCTGAACATGAAAAACAGGAAATTTCCACTCCTGGCAGTGTCCAAGGCCAGGTTGGACAGGGCTTGGAGCACCCTGGGATAGTGGAAGGTGTCCCTGCTCATGGCAGGGGTGGGACTGGATGAGCTTTAAGGTCTCCTCCCACCCAAAACCATTCTGGAATTCTACCAGAGCCAAACTGCCTTTTACCCCAGTGGGTGAAGTGGTTTCTTTGTCACTTCTTCCATAAAGCATCTTCTCCTGTCAATAAAATCCCTTTGAAACTACTCTGCTGCTACAAAATCAGGCAAGGAGGAGTCAGGAAAACAAACCAACAACCTGCAAGGTCTCTGCTTATTTCAGATGACAGAGAAACTGAAAATTGTTGTGTGCCATTTCCAGGAGAACACGTGGTTCCCATACCCTGTGCAGCTGCCACGGGGAAAACCCAGAACTCATCTGCAAACTCTCCTGAGTGCCACGTTTCCACTGCTCTTAAACTCAAACCCTCCTTTCAGGAATAGGCATGTGGGAAAGCTTTCATAACAATAAAATGTAATAAAAATAAAAGAGAATAACAATAAAAAGTGAGAGCTCGTAGGCGGAAATGACATTTCAGCCCACTGGCAGCCTGGGGGAAAGGCACACTGAGGTGTTCCCAGTTATCCCAGACGAGGAATCCCAGTTATTCTGGACAAGGAAACTCAGCTTTTAAATTCCCATAATGTTCCAGAGCATCCCCCTAATAAAGATCACCTCCTGGACCCTCAGCTGATGAAAACTCTGGCAGTTAATAAATAATCACACCTGAGCCAGCCAAGGAGGGGCTCTGATGTTTTTCTTGGGTTTATTGACTGTGGCTAAGGGAGGGTGCTGCAAACATCCAGATCCTTCTGAGTCTGGGAAAAATCCCAGCTAAACTCCAATTCTGGCAAGGCCAGCACCTCCCAGGACAAGGCCCCTTCTTCACAGCCTTGGGAAACACGTGACTTGCACAGGTTGGGGCCAAATTCTCTTTACTGTAGGTATTTAACAGCATCTCTGTTCCATGTGCTACCTTGAAGGAATTTGGCTTTTTCAAACTCAAAATCCAGCAAAACTGAGCAGAGCTGGAGCCAAAGCTCTCGGGGCCAAGCTGCTTTTGGCCTGTGTCGATGGCAGGGGCTGGATGGAAGCACTAAACCACTGAAATCACCTTTTTAGCACAGAAGTGAAGCAATCCAGCTGCAGAGAAGCAGCAGGGTTTTCCTCCTCTCACAGCATTAAAAAGCAAATACAATCAGAGGAGCTACAGGATGTGATCCCACTTTATCTAATATGTATAAAAATACCCGAGAGCGGCAGGATAAGCTGGAGAATAAAAGAAGCAGTGGAAAGCAGGGGGTTTGTCAAAAAAATCCCAACATTCTGACTCCATTGAACTGTCCCCCGTGCAAAGCTCACCTGATCCCGTCAGATGTCCCACGGCCCCTGGTGCACACGTGAAGATGAAGCCGGTGATTTTTCCTGGAGGGGTTTTTGGTTATTTTTTCAATCCTGTTTTTTACTGTCCCCCTTGTTTCACAAAGCTGCCGAGGGTCCCCGGCCGAGCTGCTCGGTGCCAGCTCCCACTGGCTTTGGGGTGGTTCTCAGAGGAGCAGGATGAGCCTCATCCCCAGATTTCAGTGCCAAGGTGAGGGACAGGGGGATCTGGGGGTGCTTATTGCCTGTGGATGCTTTGTTGGGCACACGGGAGGAGCAGCGGGACAGGAACCGGGAAGGGGGTGCAGAGCCACGATGTCTTGTGGGATGGAGGAGCTGGAACCATCTGGAAAGGCTTTTTGCGGGAAGAGCAGGGACCAAGGGGGATGGGAGAAGGGATGCCATGACAACCTTTGGGGGTTTCCCAGGAAACCATGGTCACCATGGCAACTGCATCACTCCGGTCGGAATTAGTGACTTCCGCTGGAAGGCGTGTTCGCCACTTTAATCTTCTGCTGATAAGCGGCTGCAGCTCTTCCAAAGGCATTGCAAAAGAGGAGGAAATATCCCTTTGTCTCCGGCTGGGTGGGTTGAGGCTCCCAGCCGTGGTGAGGAGCCCGGCGTGGATCCCGCTGTGCCGACATCGCTCCCTGCGCCGGCGGCTCCCGAAAACATCCCAGTCTGCCTCTCCTGTCCCTCCTCCCGCACACGTCCCTGCTGCACGGCCACAAACTTGACATTGGAGGAAATCATTCCATCAGGTTACAGGGGAAGGGAATCCAGAATAGAAAACGAAGGCTTAGGGATTTTTTTTTTTTCTATTTAAATCAGCACTGATTGCACTCGGTCTCTGACCAGATTAGAATTTCATAAATGACCTATAGGAGAGAAAAACGGAATCTGGGATGTGCCCGTAATGGCACATCACATGTTTCAATATTAAGCATCATTTAACGATGTGGTAACAGAGACTCTCTGCAGAATTAAATGGTTATTTCCTCCCAGCCCCCTCCCAGTACGCTCTGCCTCATGTTTTCCTCGTTCCTCCACCCAGTCCAGGTTTGTTAATCCAACAAGTTATTTTATGTGATGGAAGGGAGATTGGCTACACTCTGCCCTTAGGGAAAGAGGGGGAAATTCGGGAGCAAAGCAAGAGGTTCCCCAAAAGCCTGAAAAGCAAAGCAGCCCTGCAACACGTTGCAGAACAAACACCTGTTTTGACAGTGAGTGTGGCTTGTCTTCATCTTCCTTCTCTTTACCCTTTAGCTGTCCTCTTCTTCAGAGAATTTTAAATCCTTTTACTTTTGGATCTTTAGAAAGGAAGGATCTAAAAAAATAAAGGTATAAAAACGAGGGCACACACAGACCGACGATGGTGCATGTTCCACACAACATCGACACACAGTCACTTTGCATTATTATTGGTATTACTATTGGTATTGTTTTACCGCATCCTCAGGTTTTGTTGCTGTTCGTTTGGTTTGGGATTGTTTTAAACATCCGTAAAGATCTTTTTGATGTTCACACAGTTGGGATTGTTTGTGGTTGTGCAGTTGCCTGCTTTAAAGGCAGCCTGTTTGAATGCACTGTGATTGATCCCCCCTTCCTCGATCACCATGTACTCGGACTTGCTGAGGGTGGAATTGCTGCGAGCCTTCTTCATCTCCTCGCTGGACGAGAGGTGCTGGCAGCTCCCGACGTGCATGTACTGGGCTTGTTCCTCCCCCTCCGTCTCCCGGTGGTAGAAATAGTTGAAATTGGAGACGATGACGGGCACGGGCAGGGCGATGGTCAGCACCCCCGCGATGGCGCACAGAGACCCCACGATCTTGCCCCCGATGGTGATGGGGTGCATGTCCCCATAGCCCACGGTGGTCATGGTGACCACGGCCCACCAGAAGGCGTCAGGGATGCTGCTGAACCCCGAGCTGGGGTCATCGGCCTCCGCGAAGTAAACGGCGCTGGAGAAGAGGATGACGCCGATGAAGAGGAAGAAGATGAGCAAGCCCAGCTCCCTCATGCTGGCCTTGAGGGTCTGGCCCAGGATCTGCAGCCCCTTGGAGTGCCGGGAGAGCTTGAAGATGCGGAAGACCCTGACGAGGCGGATGACTCTGAGGATGGCCAGGGACATGGCCTGCTGGCCGTTGCCTTGCCGCTCCGCCAGCTCCGTGCCCAGCGTGATGAAGTAGGGGATGATGGCCACAATGTCAATGATGTTCATGATGTTCTTGGAGAAGGTGGCCTTGCTGGGGCAGGCAAAGAAACGGACCAGCAGCTCAAAGGAGAACCAGATGATGCACAAAGTCTCCACCACAAAGAAAGGGTCGGTGAAGGATGACACCATGGAAGCGGCTGAGGATGAGGAGTTGGTGAAGACATCAGGTGGGAGAGGGCCACCGCCTGTCCCGAAGGTCCCCCCAGTTCCCTCATAGTCATGGTCGTCCCTGAATTCAGGCAGGGTCTCCAGACAGAAGATGACAATAGAGATAAGGATGACCAGGACGGAGACAATGGCAATGCCTCGGGCCGGCCCGGAGCTCTCGGGGTACTCGAACAGGAGCCACACCTGGCGCTGAAACTCCTTCTCGGGCAGCGGCCGCTGCTCCTCCCGAATGAACCCCTCATCCTCCCGGAACTTCTCCATGGCCTCCTCCCCCAGCTGGTAGAAGCGGATCTCCTCGGAGAAGATGTCGATGGGGACATTGACGGGACGCCGGATGCGCCCTCCCGACTGGTAGTAGTAGAGGATGGCGTCGAAGCTGGGCCGGTTACGGTCGAAGAAATACTCATTGCGGAGGGGGTCGAAGTAGCGCATCCTCTTGCGGGGGTCCCCCAGCAGCGTCTCGGGGAACTGTGCCAGGGTTTTGAGCTGGGTCTCGAAGCGCAGCCCCGAGATGTTGATGACCACGCGCTCGCAGCACTCGTGCTCCCCGGGGCCCGCGGGCTGCCCGGCGGGCACGGCCGGCGCCGGGGGCTGATCGTAGCGCTCGCCCCCGAGCAGCGCTGGAGGATGCTGAGCTTCCTCCAGCAAAGGGTCGCCGCCGCCGCCGCCTCCCACCACGGTCATGTTGCCTTCCTCCCCTTCCTCGCCCTCTTCCTCCGGCTGCTCGGGGCCCGGCTGGGGGGCGGCGGGGGGCAGCTGCTCGGTGTAGCCCAGGTTGTGGTGGCTGCTGCTCGAGCCGCCCCGCGGCTGCCGGCCGGCGGAGGAGGCGGCCGGANGCCCCGCAGCCCCCCGCCAGCCGCGGGCACCCCCTCCCCTGCCCCGGCTCGGGGGAGCCCATCCATCCACCCATCCATCCCCCGGGCAGCGCCCAGGGGCTCCAGGCTCCTCCCGGGAGCATCCTCTGCTGCTCAGCGGGCTGCAGGCAGGGAGAGGGGTTTTTCCTGGCAGAACCGCTGCCTAGAAAGAGTTTTTCTGCCCTTCCCCAGGTGAAATGCAATTTTGACTCTGCATTTTGGGGTTTGCCTGTTGGTTTTCAGCTACGGTTTCACACGGTGGGAGGCTGTGGGCAGTGGAAAGCCGACAGCGTGGCCAGAACCAACAGTTGTTTTGAATCAGGGTCTGGGTTAGGCTGGGAATTGTTTTCCTCTGTCTAGGAGAGCGTGTGCATGTGCCTGTGCATGAGTGTGTGTGCACATGTGTGTGCATGTGCTACCCCCACCAAAATAAACCCAGAAGCGAAGCTGAGCCAGCCTTCTACCAAGGAGGTTCCAGGCTGAACCTAAACCTGCATTTCAGACTTTCCACCAAGAAAGCCAAAACCCTTATATTTCCTTTTCTTTCTCCCTTCCATTTGTCTTCTTAAGCAAATAGTTCAATTGTGAGCAAAAGGGACTTTTCCAGGCAAAAATCTCCTCTGCAGGAGCCCAGAGCTGGAAAACACCCCATCCCCAGGAGATGTGCCTCAGGGACAGCCTCTGACCTCTGCACTCCCCTGTATCCCCATTTTTCCAACCCCCTGCAATAGTTGAAATACTCTAACCCTCAGCCACGTGCCAAAGAGGGTTTGGGCAATTCAGGGAGCTTCCAGCTTGGGAAAAAGTAATGGAATGGTTTGGGTTGTGAAAGGGACTTTAAAGCTCATCTCATCCCACCTCTGCACACCCTGCACTGGACCAAGGGCTCAACCATGAGGGCTGGGGAGGGACAGGAGGGAGCCTCCATTCCCTTCCAGAGCCACGATGGAGGTTAAAACCCCTCCACCGTCCCCACTCGAGCTCATCATCCCGGTTATTTTTAACCAGCACAGCCTCCAGAAGGTAGGGAGAACAACAGATGAAAAGATCAAACTTATTTATACTTGAAATCAGAAACAAGCTGTCCAAAATACCCAGATCTGGGGAGGGAACAATAAGTATTGGTGCAAGAGCTGGCTCCAGACTCTGAATGGGAGATGAGCAGTGAGGATGGAGCCTGGCTGAGCTGCATGGAAAGATGGATGCTCACCCATTCCCCCTCACACAAAGAGAGCAGTCCCCAGGCCATGTCACCCCGCCCCAGATTTGGACACAAGTCCCTTGTTGCCACCTCCATCCTTGGCTTTAAGCCCCAATTTTGACACCTGTTCTTCTTGAGGGTGTGGATCTCCTGGCAGGAGGGAGTTGGGAAGTTGCTCCCCCACCATTCCTGCAGCAGTTCATGGTGCTAAGCATCAACATGCTCCCAGTGAGGGCATCCACTCCTCCCTTCCACCCCACAGCATCTCCCAAAACCCAGACAAGGCAGGAAGCAAAGCCCCGGAGCACCATTAACCCTTCAGCTCCCCTTGTTGCTTGTAGGCTGGGAAAAATTCCTATAAGCAACAGTTCACACCCAAGTCTGAAGCTTTATTTCCATGAGAAAGAAATAAACATCATCCCTTCACCACATCTATGTGTGTAGCAGCTAAAAACTTGTCTGGCTCATCCCTTTTCCCTGCTAGGATTTCTGCCAATAAATCAGAGCGTCTGGTCTCAAGCAAACAAATGAGGCTGCCTCAAACCATAAACATTTATTGAGGATACAAGGCTCGAGGCACAAGGTGTAACTTCCATAATTGCAATAATTTACTCTGCATCTGTGAGGGGCAAACCCATCAGGAATCACCGAGAGAGCCACAGACCTTTGGGATGCTGCTTGGAAAAGCCTTTCCTCCAAGAGCAGCAGGATTAAGCCCTTACCCCATTGTAGCAGCAGACATTAACCCTTGAGCTCCCGTGGCTTTGGTCGGGCACTGTGTTGGGATTTCTCGTCGTGGACTCCTGGCCCTGTGTTTACTCCTCTGCTGCTTCCCTGTAATCCTATCAAAGCCAATTAGGCTGTGCCAGGCCAACAGCAGCGCTGCAGGCACAGAGCAGCCCAGGGGCAGATCCTCCCCAGCCCTTCCCCTCAGCTCCTGCCTCGCCCTGGCTCTCCAGCACAGCTTTGGGGCACATTGGGGATGCAGCAGCAGCAGCCTCACACACCTTCCCTGCAGGGCTCTGCACGCAGGAGCTGCAGCAAGCCAAGCACTCGTCAAGCAGAAACAGAGGTGGTCTAGGCCAGGCTTCAAACCCTGAGCACAAGGGAGGGGGAATAAAAGCCCAGGGGAAGGGACACCTCCCTGGTGTCCAACCTGACCAAAGCTGTCCTGTAAGCTGGGTGCAGCACCAAACCATCTCCTCTAGGCTGAGGTTTGCTGTCTAACACGAGATGACCCAGTGCTCCCTCTGCAAATTTCCTTCTGCTTTTTCATCCATCTCTTCTCCTGCATCTGGTCTCAACAAATTTAATTTCGTTCCTAACGGCCATTTAAGAAATCCCCCTGTGCAATGCCCACAGGCTGCCCTGGAACAGCACATGCAGTTTCTATGAGGAAGCAGAGCAAGCACTGCTCTCTTCCTCCCTTAATGGCCTTCTCAGGGCAGATTTCCAAGCAGAGGGGATGAACAAATTCCCTCTTTCCACAGCCAGACCCAGACCATGAGGGGAATCCCCCAGCCTCCCTTCCCTGGGGTACATGAGCTGCACAAAACATGTGGGACCTTCACCCCAGCTCTCAGTTATTCCCAGCCATGGGGCTGCCTTAGCATCCTGCTTCCACCTTGAAATTTTCCTTCCTTCTTGATGAATCCCAATGCCTCCCAAGCAGTGTTTTGGGGTTGTCCTTCTCCCCCCAGAGCAGCCCTTGGCAGCAGCCAGGCAGAGTGTACAGAATCCACTGGCTGTGAGCAGGATCTCACCCACCCTCCCCTCCCTCCCTCCTGTTTCAATGAGAACTCTGCTTCCATTGATAAATCTGGGACAAATCTGCTCGTCTTTATTTCACAGGATCAGAAACCTCTCAGCAGTTACAATAATACCTTAATGCACTGCAAATGCATTGTCTGTCCTCCCACAGCAAAGCTCCGACCGCTCCAGCCAGGCAGCACAGCTTTAACTCCCCCCAGGTTTCTCTTCTTGGGAACTCGAGCCCTCCTGTGCTGCTCAGAATGGATAAATGTCATGGAGAAAGGCTCGAGGTTGTCATTCAGGTCACCACTCACAGGCAGGACTGCAGGGGCTGTTGGCAGCAAACACAGTTCCGCATCAACCCAACTTTCTGAGATTGACTTGAATCACAGAATCACAGAATCATGGACTGGCTCAGGTTGGAAAAGCTCTCTAAGGTGATGGAATCCAACCTAAAACTGCCAAGGCAACCACTAAACCCTGTCCCCAAGTGCCACATCCATGTGTCTTTTAAATGCCTCCAGGGATGGGGACTCCACCCCTGCCCTGGTGAGACTCTGATAGTGCCATATCTTGGGAAAGAAATTTTCCCTGACTTGAGGCCATTTCCCCTTGTTCTGTCTCAGCAGGAGGTGGGAGCATCCCCACAGCCTGTGAGCTCACACCCTTCCAGAACTGGGATGCAATTCCCAGTGTACTCCAAGCTGGAGTGCATTGAGAGATCTCATTGCCAGAAATCAGGGATCCTCTCTCATCTCCTCATGGAGCCACACAAGCATCCAGTGAGGGTTCCCTCTCTGGGGTAAGACAAATTCTCCACCAACGCCATCCAGGGAGACAGGGGGAGGGATGGGAACTGAATCTTGATTTCCCAGGATGGATTTAGAGCTCTAACTCTGGAGCACACCATTCCTATTCCTGTCCTGTCTTAGTCAGGCTCCAGGTATAGCTCAGCCGTGGAGTGAATCCTTCAGTCCCTCCGTGCCTCAGTTTCCCATCTGTACATTGAGGGAGTATTTCTCGCCTCCCACCTGGAGTCTATTTCAATCCTACACCAGAAGCTTTTCACTGCACTCACAGTTGCAGAGTTGTTTCTCTTTCTCACTGGAGAAAGATATTGAAATATGAAAGAGGGAGGAAAATCCAGCGCTGTGTAAATCCTGCAGCTCGCTCAGCCCTCGGCACAGGTGGAAAGCATCACTGGGAGCCCGCCAGGGAAAACTGGAGATGCCTCCTCACACAGGACATTTAGCAGCAGGCACAGCAGGATCCCAAACCCAAACTGGGGTCCTCTCTGACCGCTGGATGCTTTCAGAGAATGGGGAAGGGGGGAGAGGGGGAAGTGAAAATTGAACTGATACCCCAAAATAACCGAGCGTGGACAGCAGCTATTTTTCACGGGTTGTTTCCCACAAAGCTGAGGATTGAGCAAGAGCATTTCTTGGGAAGTGAAGAACAAGTTCCAGTGGCTAAAAAAGATCAGCCAAATTACTCAGCATCACCATCATCCGTCGGCTTTAATGGAGCTAAATCCATCCAACCTTTGAGGATCCAGGGGTTTCAGCTCAGGATGGAGTTAGACCTATTTCAATATCCTAAAAATGTGATTAACTGGGTGGGATTATGATGGCCAAACAATGTTAATGCAAATACCACTGGAATGAGGATCACATTCCAAGGCCTCCACAATGACAGCAAAATGATACCCAAGGACTCCTGTTGCAGGGCATTATTTGGTCATTAAGGTCTAAGATTACATTGACAAAGCAATTTAACCACAAATCCTGGGAGACAACAGTGTTTTCATTACCAGTGTCTGCGGGAGGGGAAGATGAGCTGCATTTCAGAGAGGGGAGCAGCAAAATCAGGGACACCTCAGGGACTCAAGGTGATACTGGAAGAGCACCAGACAAGACTCAGTATAAAGATGTGAAACCCCCAATTTCTGGGAGTAAAAGTCATCATGTGGGCCAGGGGGGACTGGTTGGCCCCTGAATAATTTATTCCACGGATGTCACTTCTGGTTGTGATTGGTGCCAGTCACTCAGTGAGGTGACAAAGCCTTCACAGCCTCCCTAAGCAGGGCAATGCCATCCCACAGCAGGGAAAGCTCTTGGTGTCAGCCCCTACAACCAAAACCAGCAACTGCCCCCCCTCTAAATCAATGCTGTTGGAAAAATATTCCCTAAAATATGGGCTCAGACTCTTTCCAACACTACTTTAAGCTGAATTTTCAGAGGATGTTCAAGACATTCTGGGTGATTTGGTGCCGAATTCCAGCTGCACAAACAACTCTGTTTTTAAGGAAAAAGGTTTTGCCTTCCATCAAAAACCTGGGGAATCTGTAAGTCACCGCTGTGCCACAAAGCATCCCTTGTGCAGGCTCAGAAGTTTATTTTTGAAACACGCCCTCTCCACCTTTTCCCCACTCTTTAGGCAGTTTTATTCAGAAAAATAAATTGCATCAGAGAAATGAAGCAATTTTTCCTGTGTTGGCAGCTGGGCTGGAGCCAGCCTGGACCTTGCTCTGCCTGGCACCAGAGGCTCTCAGCAGTGAGATCCGTGGGAGCTGGGTGAGGAGGAGATGTTTGGAGGGCAGGGAGCTGTCTCAGCCGAGCACAGATCCTGGTGACAGCCCCGGGGCCGCCTGGCAGCTGTCAAGGACCTTCAGACCCTGTTTTGTCTCTTGGATTTTTCTGCCTTTCTGCAATCCTCCTGGTTTTTCTGTGACTTTTTGTTTGCTCGTTCAGTGAACATTGTGTTAGAAAGGAGTGAGATGGAATCTGAGGCTGCAGGAGTTTGACTGGCACAGCCCAGGAGCAAATAATGAGGGATGAGCACTGCCACCCTGGTGTGTTCCAGTGGGACACCTGGGCCATCAGTCATGTGCTCATGGAGAAGAGCCACCATTTATTGAATTGTAGAAGCCCAGAGTGGTTTGGGTGGGAAGGGACATTAAATCCCATCCCATTCCACCCCTGCCATGGGTAGGGACACCTTCCACTACCCAAAGTTGCTCCAAGCCCTGTCCAACCTGGTCTGGATGGGGCAGCCACAGCTTCTCAGAGTGCATCAACACATTGAGCTTGGGGACAAACCAGCCCTTGGGCAGCAAGGCTTGATCTCCAGAGCATCCCAGATACCAAAGGATGAACATGGTTGGGCAGCCCAACCCAGCTCCCCAGTCCCCCTGAAACTATGACACCCAAAAAACCAAACTGAGGCACCTCTGCCTTTCACCAAAATCACCCACCAGGTTTTGCACGATGTGAAACTGCTGGTGGTTAAAGCAGGAAGCACAGGGAGAGGAAACTGAGAAGGGAGAGAAAAACCTCTTTTGCAGTTCACATTTTTATGCCTTCTAACACACACAGGAGCAAAGTCACTGTGGTAGAATTACCCTGAAGCCATCAGACTTCCATCAAAGTTTGATGAAATCATGGAAAGAAACAGAATGACTCTGCCTGGCTGCAGTGAGAGAGCCACAGCAGAGAGCAGGATGCTCCTGAGGGCTGGATCCCCCAGCAACTCTGTCCTTGGCTTTTTGGTCTCCAAGGAAGTGACTAAACAGAAAATGAAAAGCTGCACAGGTCACCACACAGCGCAGCCTCAGATCCCTGGCCTCTGTTCATCAGTTAATGTTTGGGCAGTGCTTTGAGAGAAAAAACACCTGAATTCGGGTCTAATATTGTCATCATTCCCTTTCCAGCTGGAAATCCAGAGGAAATTCTCTCCTGCCTCAAGTCCCTTCTGTGTGTCCTCCCCACCCTCACAGCCAGTTTAACCCTTGATCACCAGTGCTGGTTTGTTATAAAAACCCCTCCCTCAGCTGTGAGGTTGTTATTGAAGGAGTATTTTGTGCAGGGGAGATGAATTTATTTGCAAACACAGGTGGGGAATTTAGCTTTAGCTGCAACATCTGGATGCTGGTAGAGCTGCAGAGGCTGCAGGTAAAGCTGGAGCTCCCAAACACTCCCCAGCCATTGGCAGAGGCTTCATTTCTAGCTGGAAAACCCAAACCAGGAAAAATTTGGAGCAAAGGAATTTGTCTGCAAAGGGCTCAGAGACCTGAGCTCTGCAGCTCAACCCTGTGATTCATTTTTAATCAGATTTCCTGCGTGTCAGCTGCAGCACTACTGGGGAAAAGCCCCGAAGCCCCTCTCAGAAATCTGTTTGCAAGGCTGAAAATGGGGTGAGGGAGAGCAGATGAGTCATTTTTTGCCTTCTTAATCATCCTGTCAGGACTGGGGGTGTGATGGGTGACAGCCCAGGCAGGAGGTGACCCATGGGTGCCACAGGTCAGGTTCTCATTGCTGACCCAGCAAGAGCCAGCAATAACAAATTAATTCTGAAACAATTACCACCAAATTCTCTCAAACGACTTTTCTTGCACAACCTCCAAAACCACCATGTTCCTTTTTCGTTTTCTCTAAGCCCCAAACAACAACATAACCAATCTGGGAGTGGGGTATTTTGGGGCAGAATGGAGGATTTCTGAAGCCTGCCTTTTGGTTTTTGCTTTGACATATTGGGAAAAACATGTCCTGGCTTGGCTTGGGGACAGCAGAAAGGCTGATCCGCTCTGTCACCTGTGACAGTCACCCCAGCAACAGCTCGGCTGCCAGCAGAGGCAGGAGGATGCTGACTCACTGCCTGCTTCACTTGTGCAGCTCACCCTTCGCAGAAAGCACTGCTGAAGTCTTGCTCTTCCTTTCCTTTAAGCCCTGCCCTTAAAAAAAAAAAATTAAGAAATCTTAATTATAAATGGAGGCAGGAGAAAGAAAAAGTAGCAGCCACTATCATAGAGAAGTTTTATGCCACTATGAAATTGTGTTCCAAAGGCAGAGCCCACCATTAATTCAATGGAGTCATTGCACACAGAAATAACTGAGATTGAAGGGTTTGCTGCAAATATAAATCATTGAATGATTAACAGGCTGGAGACAGCAAGGGAGGGGAGGAAATCTGAGGGGCTTTCTTAAAACAGGAACTCTCCCCAAAACAACCAAGTCTCCTCTTCCCTTTGACCCTGTTTCTGTCTGCTTGCTTTCCTTCTCAGTGTAAATCTGGTGATTTCTCTGCTGCTTTGTTCCCCTTCTTTTGGGGAAGCACAGAATGAGATCCAGAGCTGCCTAGTGAGAGGAAATTACTCGACTTCGCCTTTTTCTCTCAACTCTTCCTCCTGGTAAAGTCATTTTGGCCAGTGAGTGAGGGGAGCAGAGTGGAGGCAGAGGATGGAGATGCAGGTGGGAGCAGGACCAGGGGGGGCTGGGAGAGGGGATGCCATGGAAGTCCCCACCAGGACATGCTTCTGCAGCTTCCCTCTGGCCAGCAAAGCTCTAGGACACCGCTCCTAATAAACAGGAGATGCTTCTTGAACTGCCAGGATTTATTTCTCCATTTGATTCCTCCTGAGGAGCATCCAGGTACCCCAGACACACGGGAATGCTGCTCTTGCCAGATGTGGCCAAGAGTGGGCTGGGTTCCCTCTGTGCTGTCCCCACCTCCTGTCACCCAGCAGGGACAGGACACCTTCTCTTTCACTCAAAGGGTGAATTCCCAGCCCTCGTGCAGCACAGAGCCAGAGAAAACCCTGCACAAGATATTATCATTGTTATTATCTTCCAAAGCCTCCGGAGGTGCCTGAAGGTGCCAGGGAGGGGGAGAGGCAGAGGATGAGTTGTGACTCACGGCTGGGAAATGCACGAGGGTGGCAGAGCCTGTTAGAGAAAATGAACCCAAAAACCCCTCCTTGCTCAGCAGTTGTCACAAGGCAGAATTCAACAGGGAAGTCCTGCAGAACACGGAGCCACCTCCAGCACTGGGAATGCAACAGGGCCGGAGCCCAGGGCTGGAGAATGCAGGGCTGGGGACAGGCTGGGAACCGGGGAAACTGCTGGGCTGAGGGGGCCTACACACAGCTTACACACAGCTTACACACACCCTACACACAGCTTACACACACCCTACACACACCTTACACACAGCTTACACACAGCTTACACACAGCTTACACACACCCTACACACAGCTTACACACAGCTTACACACACCCTACACACACCCTGCACACCCCTTCCTTCCCAGTTCACCTCTTTCAGGTCCAACCGCCACAATCCTCCCCAGGAGCCCCTGTGCCAAAAGCGCCTCCATTCCCAGCAAGGAGCCTCCTGTCACCCCACACTGAGGGATGTCACCCCACACTGAGGCTGGCCTTGCCACCAGCCCAGAGCACTGAACTCCACATCCAGGAGTTCCTTGGACACTCAGGGATGGGGACTCCAAACCTCCCTGGGCAGCCCCTGCCAAGCCCTGACCACCCTTCCCATGGGGAAATTCCTCCTCATGTCCCCCCTGAGCCTCCCCTGGCCCAGCCTGAGGCTGTGTGCTCTCATCCTGGGAGAAGCAGCCAACTCCATCTTGCTCCAACCTGCCTTCAGGTGGAGAAATCATCTCCTTTCAGATGGAGATGCTGCCGGCACATCCACCTCCTGCTCCTGGCACAGGGAATGACTCAGGAAAAGTGGTTTTCACCTGCTCCTCCTGCCCAGGGCTGCAGCTGTACCTGCCTGTGCCCAGGTCTGCTGCCGACCTTCCACCGCAGCTTTTAATAGCTCTGCCATGGCAGCAAAGAGGTGAGAAGCGTCTCTGAACTGGAAATGCCTTTTAATGAGGATGATTCACGGTAGCTCCCAGCCCTGGTGTCAGCCCCAACACCTAGAGCTGACATTTCATCACGAGCAGCTCGGCAGAAAAGATTCCTGCAGCATGGAGGAGACAGGGAACTGAGACCTGAGGCTGATCTGATTATCTAAATAAAAAAAAAAAAAAAAAAAAAAAAAAAAAAAAAAGGGGTGTTTTAAAAAAGAGGCNAAAAAAAAAAGTAAAAGAGGGGTTGAGCCCCAAAGTTTGCAGGAATGGCCCAAAATTGATGTGAGCAATAATACAACCACCTCCTCCAGTCACCCATCTCAAGGACAGGGATAAAGCCACAGAGCAGGGACAGGAGAAGTCCTGGACCTGGATTTTGGAGGCTGCTTCATCATTTAAAGATACCTGAACTGCAGTCAGGGTCAGGGAAAAGCCAGGAGGTTTGACCCAGGGTCCTAGCATGCCCAGAGCAGCTGTGGCTGCCCCTGGATCCCTGGCAGTGTCCAAGGCCAGGCTGGACATTGGGGCTGGGAACACCCGGGGACAGTGGGAGGTGTGGGAAGATGTCCCTGGAATGAGATGGGATCTAAGGTCCCTTCCAGCCCAACCCATTCCATGATTCCTTGAGTCACTGCCCACATCTGGTCCAGCCCATCGTTCCTTGGCCCAGGGCACAGATTGATTCAACACTCCATGAAACCATCCCCGAGTCCATGGAACAGATAACTGGGACTATTTCCCAAGGTGATGCAGAAAATTTGGAGCAAAAAGGACTAAACCACCATCCCTGTCACCAAGGCCCTGCAATGCCCTGTGGTGCCTCAGTCTCCCCATCTGTAAAAAGGGTTGCAGGTGTTGACATTCCCTCCTGGAGTACCCCGAAATCTAGGAAAGACCTGATTAGAGGTGGCAATTATAATTATTCACACCCTCTTAATGGATCTTTAGAGCCCATCAGGGCTGTGTCTGATTCTAACACTTGTTAGGAAGAGATAAAAGCTTTCTTCGCTGATGATGTGAAGACTTTCGGGCTCTCTTTGATGTGCTGTGGCTTAAAAGCCCCTTCGTTTGATTAATTTCCATTTGTGCCGTCGGTCTTTAAGAGCTGCCACACACACAGACTTTGTGAATGGATTGAGGAGAGGGAGCAGCGATTCCCCCGCCTCGAGCTGCTCCCATTCTCATTAACACCAACCCTGCAGGGCGAGCTCCCAGCCCGGCGCTCCTGAGCGAGGCAGCCCAAAATAGCAGCGTTTATAATAACAATAAATAACGGGGAAAGCGCTCGGAACCATGAAACGCCTCCGACGGATCTGGGGCGGGGGGCTGGGGTGTGCATGTGTGCGGGAAGGTCCCAAAACGCAAGTGACAGCGATAATCGAGGCTTTTGTCAGAGCGTGAGCGCTCACAAGAATTGAATCGCTGCCTTGGTACACACGGACCGATTTAGACCCTCATTATGTGTTTGGCAAGTACTTGGCATAACGAATCAATTTAAAACGGCGCATGAGACTGAAGTAATTCATAGTGAAACTCCAAATCAAGATTACAAGGCGAGACTAAGCCTCCTCAGCAGAAATTAGCGGGATGGGGATGAGCGGAGGGTGGGAGATGCTGGAGGAATCCTCTGCCCCCCGCACAGCCTCGGCTCCAGCATCTCCCTCTCCTGGGGCTCTGCACCCCAGGATTGGGAAGGATAAGGGTTTGACAGGAAGGTCTCACAGATATGTATGTATAACAGAAAGATCTTTGAATGTAGAATCTGAAGAAGAAATATAAATCATAGCAAGTTTTAATATTGAAGAATAGATTTGCTGAGCCAGCCTGACTGGATAACTAGAAGGCAGAGAGCAAGTGAGTTAGAATGACTTAGAGCAAAGGATAAATCCACCTCAAACAAAAGATGTTTTTTACCAAGCAAAAATATTTTCACAGACAAACAAGAAAGCCAATGTTGCAAGCAGAGAAAAGATCTCAGAATTTTCCACTGCAAGAAAACTGAAAAGCAACTTCTAGCTTAAACTGTAAGATAGTAACCTTTTGTGATTGGAAATAGTAACATGAACATGGTCATGTTAGTAGTTACAATAGGCTACAGGTAATAGTGAAGGTATTGATTGGGTTATTAAGGTGCTCTGCAATGAAAAGTACAGAATGCATTGTAACCAGAACTAAAGGCTGTGGGCTGGGCTCTTGCCACCCATGACCCGTGAATTGCTGGATCATTTGGATACAATAATCAGCATTTTAAAGATCCACCCGGAGCCCCCATCCCTCATTTTGGCTCTTACACCCCGGAATTGCACATGTGGTGTTCCTATTTCAATGAGTATTTCACTCACAGCCGGGGGAGGTGAGGTCTGGTCTGTGGTCACTGCTGGGTGTCACTGGTTCTATCACATCTCTGTATTTCTACTGCAGAAACAGCCCCAAATTCAACTCTCATTAACTCTTCTCCTGCTGTGGGTACCTCATCCCTCACACATGACTCCTCAATACCTCTTCCCCCATCTCACTGTTGTAAGCCCAGAAATTGTGATTTTTGATTTTTGAGGGTAGGGAAATATTTGGGAATTGACTTCGATTTAAATAAAAATCATGAATAATTACCAATAAATTAACACGCTGTAAAAAATGGAAATTAAAGACCCCGTATTTTCTGTCAGGACTGAACTCAGTTTCGTGAATTTTGCTCATTAGCATTAAGACAAAACTATGAAAATAGATTAAAAAATGAGAAAACATTTGCGATTTTCATCTATTTTTCTTAGAATCACAGAGACACAGAATTATTTAGGTTGGAAAAGACCTCTAAGATCATCAAGTGCAACCTTTGACTGATCATAGCCTTGTGAACTAAAGCACAGTGCTAATGTCCAATCCAATGCTTAACCACCTCATTAACTCTTCTCCTCAGTACTCCCAGAAAAGCCCCTGTTCCACATGGCCTAGGAGCTCTGCCATCCCCTCTGCTGATCCCAAATATTTCCCTGCCCCTCAAAAATCAGTTTCTGGGTTTACAACAGTGAGATGAGGGAAGAGGTGTTGAGGATTCATGTGTGAGGGATGAGGTACCCACAGCAGGATTGGGGTGGAAATGAAGCCCAAAAAAGCTTCACAAACATCCCAAAATCATAAATCCCTCAGAAAGGATGGGGGGAGTGCAGGAGACTTGGAGCAGGGCAGAGCTTGGCATAAGCTGTGCTCAAGCCTGGCTTTATATCCCTGAGGCAGGCAAGGAATGAACCAGCACATTCCCAGAGCATCCTGCTCAGGATTTACCTCTGTGCATTTCAGGAATTATCCAGCTGGGATTCAAAACACGTCCCACCCCTTATTATTTAAATATAGGTTTTCAGGCTAACAGGAGAAAAAAAATAAGGAAAGAAAGGAAAGAAAGGAAAGGAAGGAAGGGAAGGAAAGAGGAAGGAAGGAAGGAANGCTGGGCTGGCACTGCTGTTTGCTCCTGCTCCTCTGAAGAGATCCCAACAAACACAGTCGTGGAACTGGGAGGAATGATGGATTTGTCTTTACAAACAAGCTGTGGGTCTGCTGGTAGATAAAACCAGCACTGAGACATAAAAGAAACAATGGGAAGGATTCCACTGATGGATAAATGGAAAAAAGATATTTGCCTTTACAAATTGTAGGGTTGCTGATAAATGAAATTGGATATTGAAAAATGAAAGAAGCAATGGGGGAAAACCATGAATTCCATAAGAATTTAAAATTAAAAGGGAGGGTTGTACATTAGAGGGGAATCTCAGGTATCAGGTGTTTGGGAAGTCTGTGCCTCTCAAGTACCTCAGCCCATGAGGAGAGGGAAATGCAGATGGGGAATTGGGATAAAAAGGAGGCTGCATCCTCCAAAAATCTGAGAGATCCCAGGGGAATACCCCATGGCCTCTCCCTTTATTTGAATAAAGTAAAAGGACTCCTCTGTCTCTGGTATTTGTGGATTCATTTTCCTGGCAGAATCATCCCAGAATGTGTTGGAAGGAACCTTTAAGCTCATCCCTCAGGCAGGGACATTTTCCACTATCCCAAGTTGCTTCAAGCCCCATCCAAACTGGAAATACACACCAGAGCCAGGAGGGTGCTGGGAGCACTGGGAACTCCATCCTGGCTGAGACTCTTGAGTTCCTGGGGGAAAGGAAAAAGCTCATCCCAGCAGACTTACACCCAAGTGATGCTCCCTGCAGTAATTCCTGGTTGCAGGAATTAGAGCTGCTATTATAGGGTGACAAAAGGATGTTGCTAAGCTCTTGAAAGGCAAGTGCAATCCTTAATCTGTATTATAATATAAATCAGACTATGAAAAATATTTGGGATCCTCTGATCCATCCCACTGCTGCTGAAGCTACTACCCAATGCAGTGAAGCTACCCCAGCAGCTGCCATCATTTTTATTAAGATCTCAGAAAATAAAAATAGAGTTTTGTGTGTCCAGAACATTCAATGCAAGAGATTGAAAAGAACAGTATCACATGCAGTGTCATTGTGGAATAATTTTGGCTGAAAGGCATTTCTGGAGGGATGTTGTGCACAGGAGCACTTAAAACAGGCAAGAATTGAAATATTAATGGAGACTTGCATGTTGTGATGAATCAATACTTATTGCATTAAGTTTCATTAGATATGTTTCTCTTTTAAATTAATGCTGAAGTTCTTAGAGATTCAGGATTTATTCTGCAAAGTGCAGGGGTGAAGTTACGAGATCCTTTACAAAGTTATTTTGTATTTTCCAACATAAACACCTCAATATTCCCTGCTCAGTATTATATCAACAGTGCCATGGCCTATGCAAGTCTTGTTTTGGACAATGTAAAATTTTGCTGGGATGGGCTGACCCTGAAGCCACAGCAACCTCCCAGAATTTTGGCAGAATTAAGGCTTCTCCTGCCCAGGTCCTGCTTACACCTCCCAGCTGGATCCACAAGGTTCTATACATCAACTCTTTCCTGTCTTCACATTTTCCCCAAATGATTCTTTTTTTGCTGAAAACACTTTGCTACATTTCTGTGCTCAAGGCAGGCTTTTTCTGCTTCTTCTAAAATCTGCTACAACTCAACAGAAGATGAGAGAAATTCATTCCCCAAAATGTGTTCGCAATTCTTCTACCCAAAATACTTTCTAGGACTTAAAACCAGAATGAAGTATTCTAATTTTATCCAAGTTTTCCAATTCTTATAGATTTATTTAGAAAGCTGCAATTTCCAGGAAACCACCAGAAAATTGGGGAAGAAAAAAAAAAAGGAAATCATGGGAAATTAGAAACTTGGGTCACATCCTGCTCTAAGGGAACTATTTGCAAATATTGAGTCTGTCTAAAAGCCTGGACTTTGAGCATCTCTGGTGAGACTGGGGAGTTGGGATAGAAAACAGAGAATTTGGTCACCTGAGCCAGCAAGAGAATGTGTGTGTGCACCCACAGGTGTTCACAGGGACAATGGGACATGACAAAGTGTGGACTGTGTGTTTTACCAGAAACTAATGTGATGTTCTTCATTAATATCACAGAATTCCAGGATGATTTAGGTTGGGAAAAAACCTTTGGGATCATTGAGTCCAACCTGTGTCCAATCCCCACCCTTGTCACCAGCCCAGAGAACTGAACTCCACATCCAGGAGTTCCTTGGACACTCAGGGATGGGGACTCCAAACCTCCCTGGGCAGCCCCTGCCAAGCCCTGACCACCCTTCCCATGGGGAAATTCCTCCTCATGTCCCCCCTGAGCCTCCCCTGGCCCAGCCTGAGGCCGTTCCCTCTCCTCCTGTCCCTGTTCCCTGGAGCACAGCCCGACCCCCCTCCCTGCCCCTCCTGCCAGGGACTTGTGCAGAGCCACAAGGTCCCCCCTGAGCCTCCTTGGCTCCAGGCTGAGCCCCTTCCCAGCTCCCTCAGCCCCTCCTGGGGCTCCAGACCCTTCCCCAGCTCTGTTCCCTTCCCTGGACACGCTCCAGCCCCTCCATGTCCTTCTTGTCATGATGAACCCAAAACTGAGCCCAGGATTGAGGTGTGGCCTCAGCAGTGCCCAGCACAGAGGGACAATCGCTGCCCTGGTCCTGCTGGACACCCCGATCCTGATCCCAGCCAGGAGCCTTTGGCCTCTTGGACCCCTGGGCACACCTGGGCTCGTGTCCAGCCTCTGTCACCAGCACCCCCAGGTCCTTCTCCAGCTTTCCAGCCACTCTGCCCCTGGCCTGGAGTGTTCCAAGGGGCTGCTGTGACCATTCTGGAAGCTGCCTCCAGGGGACACGGCTGTCCCACGTTCCAGGAGCTGGGTACACAGGGCTGGTGCCAGGGCCATGGAGCCAAGGCCAGTTTGGGATCAGTGCTCTGTGGCTGCAGCCCTGAGTCACCCAGAGGAGAGCAGGTTTGTGGGTTGTCACGTAACCTCCTGCTGCCACTCCATGGCTATGTAGGACACACAGCCCCCGGGGAGCTCCAGTGCCGATAAAGCACTCCTGATCACTCAGGGCTGTGCTGCAGCGTGTTCCTTGGCAGATGGATAATCCTGCACTCAGGGATACCCTGCACACCTCTCCATGGCCTCCCTGAGCCTCTGGATCCTGCTGAGCCAGGCAGGCAGGGTGGCCATGGGGTCTGTGAGCACTGCAACGGCTCCTGGCTGTCCCAGGAGTCTGTGACAAGCTGTGCCAGCACACACACAGGACATGGGGACAGTGGGGCAGGGGGGTGCAGCCACCACTGCCCCCCCTCGTTGTGACAAGAAGCCTGTGGCCATCCCAGCACTGGGAAAGGCACAAGGAAAAGGATGGGGGAAGTGTTCAGCAGCTCCCCAGTGTGTGGATTCGGGGTTTTTTAGTTAAAGATCAGCTGTTCAAGGCAGATTTCAGCTCCTGCTTGTGGTACTGAGCATTTACTGTGAATCCTCCCCAAATCCCAGTCCTCGAGGGAAGCCAGTCCCACCTGCACATGTTCAGTGCAAATGATTAAAAACCCTTTCCTAAGGAATCAGAAAATCATTAGGGTTGGAAAAGACCCAAGATCATGGAGTCCAACTGTTAAAGGAGACCCTCCCCTTCCATCCCCCACCATCTGCACAGTCCATATCCTCTCCCTTGCTGGGGAAAGGAACTGACCTTATTTCAGCTCCCCCTCCTGCAGAGCAAGCAGAGAAGGTGACACAGTTTGGAGATGCAGCTGGGGCACAAGGCAGTGCCTTGGGCATTGTTAGAGCACCCTGGAAGATGCTCCAAACTGGGAGAGGTGACATTTTTGGCACTGTGTTGTTCTGCAATGCTCTAAAAATCTGACTTGCTATTAAAATAATAATTTTTAAAAACCAAAAAGAGCTTCATGCTACAAAAAATTCCTGCCCCTGGTAAAAGACTGAAACACCAAAAGCCTTGGCTTAACAATTTTTTGGGAAATGTCCCCCAAAGTGTGACCCCTAAGCATTGACTAAATCCATTCTCATTTGCGAGTTTAAGGAAGTGTTCTGGGCTTCCCCACGTCTGGTTGGGTGTTGGTACAGCACAGATTTACCAGGAATGTTTCTCTTTGTGTTTAACATAAAAAAGCTTTTTGCTCTGTAATTCCCACATCAAGCCTGGCTTGCAGCAGAGCTGGAGGAGCCCTTCAGTGTTACACCTCATCTCAGTGCAAAATTTCCATTACTTTTTCCAGTCTCTCTTTATTCCGTGGCTGAGTTTATTTCACTACATCTTACAAATACTCCCATAGAGAGACAGTCTTTGAACTGCAAATTTCAGGGCCTCAGCTCAAAACACGATGGAAACAGAGCCACAATTCAAAGGAGAGAAGAGGGGGAGCACCTCCCTGCCAAGCATTTTAGCACTTGAGCCTCCAGGATACAGACACACAGCTTAGCCCAGCTTCATATTAATTCTTTTTGAGATGCAGAGTTTGACTGAAAGATGCAATTTTGCATAAGAAGAAAACTTTATCTCCATGAGCCAGCAAGGGGAGGCTGTACCAGAGCCACTGGCAGGTCCTGGAGCAGACACAGCCATTCATCTCGGCCACCTGAGGACAAGGAGCTTGTCTCTCATCCTATTTTCACACCAGCTGGGCCCAAGTGGCAGAAAGACAGAACAAAGCTGTTGATTTAATTTCTATTTGTCTCCTTCAGTTCTGCTGGATGCTGAGCCCATTATTTTGGATACATCCCATGAAGCTGCTGCTGCTCTTGGGAAGAGTTTCTGTGTATTATCCAAGCAGAGCAAGCTCAGCAGTGACCAAATCCTTTCTGGTTCTTGCACTAATCCCCCAACCTCTCAATTTTACCTAATAATCTCTGTATTTTCCTATTTATGCAGCTCTGCTGATGTCCAGAATCTCCTGCTCTCCCCATCTAGGGGAGGCATTAGGCTTGTGAATTTTTCAGTTGTGCAGGAGAGGTGGTAAAAAAACTGGTTTCACATTCACAGTCTCATCTGTTCCCTTCTTTTGTTCCTATTTTTGGACACTGACAGCTGTGGGAGATGTGAGGTGAGGGGACCTGTCCCCTCAGGTCCCAGTCCCATGGGCAGATGTGGACACCCAGGAGCAATGCCAGGATGAAGAGCTGGGGATCCCTTTTGCTCCTCATCTCAGCCTGACCCAACCATAAATATATGAGGATAAAATAATAAGAAATAAAGACTGGTTTTAGCCTTGCTGGGGGGTGGGAAGGTTCACATCTGAGGATCGAAGAGCAATCTTTGCAGGTCCCTGGAGCTCGGCCAAGCATCACAAGCTCAGCCAGAAAACCTGCTGCCCTCAGTTATTAGCTCTGCTGTAACACAGATGCTGCAGGATCCAGCTCTGCCTCACTGAACGGGAATTCTGTCCCTGAGGAGGCTGGCAAGGCACACAGCCACCCAACCTCCTCCTCCACCTGCACTTCAGACACCACCCACCCTCCTCCTCCTCCTGTGCCACATCCAGAGCCCAACACACCCAGCTCCTGCTCATGTGCTGGAAGGGGGTGACAAGCATGCAGGTGTTTTCCATAGGGCACAAAACCTCCCAGGTTCTGCCAAGTCTTCCCCCAGACACCTTCAGCTGCCAGCCAGACTCTCACAGAGCTGTGTGTATTAAAATCAAAATGCAAATCTCTCCACTGCAGAAATATTCGACAGATACAAGCCTTTGTTCTTTCCCAGGCATAATTGCAATTTGAGGAATGCTCTCATCTAAGAGAAATGTCTATTTAACCTCTGTGCTATCTAGAGCTGGTTAAACTCCCCATGTCCATCTGCAGCAGCTGATAGGGAAGCACTGAAGGAAGCTGATAACATCTTTCATTTCTCCTCAGTAACCCCACGGCCAGCCTGCTGCCAGCCAGCTCATTTGCCATTGTACAAGCACCAGCTGCATCCTTCCAAGCCCTAACAACCCACTTTTCTATCTATTCAAAGCCTGTCATTTCCACCAACATCATTAACAACAAGATTTAGGACAAAATGTTTTGCACCTTAGTTTTTTTCTTCATTTTATAGTCACAGCTGGGAGAAGGAGGTTTGTTTTTTGCTTTGCAAAGGAAGCTGCTAGGAGAATGACAAGCCTTTGTTCTTCCTAGGGTGCTTGGAGAATTGGCACTTCCAGAATTTAAGTCCTTAGGAGGCCATTCAGACTCGGGGCTGTTAAGAAAATTGATTAGAAATTCCATTAAGCAAGTTGAATGAACTGAATCTGGCACCGTTGATTACCAGCCCTGCTTGCCTCAAACTGACATTCCCAAAATCCTGACAGATCCAGGCTCTTTTTCTTTTGAGAAAAACCCTTTCTGCTAAGTTCAGCAATGCAGCTGAAGAGCTCTGACACACAAACCCAGGGTCAAGGCTCAGCCCTGCCCTGCACAGCTGCCATGTGTCTGTGACACTGGGGCAGCACCAGGCTCCACCCAAACCCAACCACGCCTTCCCAGACTGACAGAACATCCTGCAAACTCTCCAGAAAGTGCTGGGAACAGAAGGGCAGCAAACAAACCAACCAAGCCCCCCTGCAAACCTCAGCAGAGGCTGGCACTGGGATGCAGGCTGGCAGAAGGGCACAAGCTGACTCCAGCAGATATCCCAAACTCCTGCCATGGGTCCTGCTGAGCACAAGAGGTGCCTGTAACTGCTGGAGGCTTTTCTGGAGAGCCTGGAATGCACTGGATCACCTCCAGCATCCAGCACATGTCCCTGAGGAGGCACCCGTGGGCCTTTCATCAGTCCTGGGCACAGTGGGACAGTTCTGGGGGTGGTGCTGGTAACCCCCACCAGGAGAATGTCTCCTAGTCAACACCCAAAAGCTCCACCAGGCTCTGCCACCTGACACTGAAAGGCCACTTTTGTTCCCAAAAGCTCCAGCTGGAAGTGTTAGCCTTGCTGCACACATGGGAAACAGGCACAGGGCTTCCTGCAGCTCAGGAACTACAACCACATCTGACCCCAGTGTCCCTCAGTGACCACCAAACCACAGCCCCTCCCAGCCCCACAAGGCACACACGGCTGCTGGGACCTGAGCCACACCTCACTCTGGTTTCCTCAGCACAGGGATGGCAGAATTCTCCCTGTTTCCATCACTTATCCTGCAGCAGGATCTATTCCCAATTCCTGGTGCCAGGCCAACACCCTCTCACCACGTGAGAGGGGATGAGGGATGTGTGACCTCTATTTTAAGGTGCTGCTGTCAGACTGCAGTTTCTCTGTTTCCCCAGCAGCTCAGTGGTGTGAACATGGTGTCAGGGACAAGGTGGGGGTGGTTCCTCCAGCCACACCCTCTGTGCAGCAGGAGCAGAGCTCTCACCTTCCAGCTGAGTCACCATCAACACGGGGAGAAAGCAGCCTTCCCTTCCCTTCCCATTCTATTCCATCCCCTCCCTCTCA
>VXBI01005982.1:135650-187257 GCA_013397375.1 Toxostoma redivivum | reverse complement strand
CCCCCCCGCCCGACCCGGCCCCACCCCTCCCTTCCCTCCCCCTCCCCTCCCTTCCCTTCCCTTCCCTTCCCTTCCCTTATCCCATCCCATTCTATTCCATCCCCTCCATCTCATTCTGTTTCATCCCATCCCACCCCATCCCATCCCATGGTGTGCAGCAGAGGTTGTGCTGGGGTTGCTGATGGTGTCCCAGGGCTGGGACATTTGAGTGCCCAGCACAGAGCCAACCTCCATCCCCTCCCTGTCCCCAGGGCCTGACAGTGACAGTGACCTCCAGCACTCCCATGTGCCCACCTGAGAGCACCACGTGCCAGGCCAGAGCAGATCCCAGTGCCCAGCTCAGAGGTGGCAGCTCCCAGCCCCATCCCAGTTTGTTTTCCTGCCCACCATTCCCAGTTCCACCCCCTGCCATGAGCAGGCTCACTGTGCCCAGCTCCTCCTGGCTGGCAGCTGTTTGTCTCTGCTGCTTGGGAGGGTTATTGCTACAGAGGCAAAGCCAAGCAGACAATAAACCTTCAGTGCTGCTGCAGGGAACTTCAAAATCCCGTCCACAGGGACTTGAGCCCAGTGGTGGCTGATGCCAGGCTGTCAAGCAGGCCTGTATTTATTTTTAATAATAATTCCTCCATTATGCAGTGATTTTTGAGGTTCCAGAGACAGGAAAGTGAAAAAAGGGGATATTGAACCTGCAAGGCCAGGCAGTCATCTCCACTGTTTTCCTAACCCTCATCAAAATAATCCTAAAAACAAGGAAAAGCTTGTTTTCCTGGCAGGGAGGGATCTACAAATGCTTTAGCCCAGTACAGCAGTGGAGAAAGCCCTGCACACGGACCTGCCCCTGATAGCCAGGTAAAAAACACATTTAAGGGATTAGATCAGCTAATCCCTGATAAATGCAGTTTTGTTGCACCATGTTTGGATTGAGAAAACAACCAAGCATAAAAGCCTGGACAAAAAGCAGAGCTGAGGATATTTGGATCCCAACAGGGAGGGTAGGGAATGGTAAACACTAAAATCCAGAAAATTGATGGAAACACAAAACTGAGCCCAGGGAAGAATTCATGGTAGATGGAGGCTGTTGAGGGAAGGTTTCCAGGGTTCCTGCTTTTACATTGGCTGTGATTTAATGCTTAACTCCCTGACACCTCCTAAGGAGACAGAAAAGGGTCTGAGGGCTTTTTTTTTTAGCTTGGGCTGGCCCCAGATCCTACCAGAAATATGTTCAGATGAGGCTGTGGCATATAGCAAAGGAAAACTTGGATGGGGACACCCAGCAGTGCTCAGTACCTGTGGGTGTGGCTGAGAGAGAGAGAACACACCTGACTCCAGGATGGTGAACAGGAAAAGAGAGTTTTATTTACATGACATGACCATTTATAGAATTCCAACCATGATCATGGATTGGACAGTGATGGTCAAACCTCTCAGCATGAGTGGCTGTTCACAATGTCCANTGCTGCAGGGAACTTCAAAATCCCGTCCACAGGGACTTGAGCCCAGTGGTGGCTGATGCCAGGCTGTCAAGCAGGCCTGTATTTATTTTTAATAATAATTCCTCCATTATGCAGTGATTTTTGAGGTTCCAGAGACAGGAAAGTGAAAAAAGGGGATATTGAACCTGCAAGGCCAGGCAGTCATCTCCACTGTTTTCCTAACCCTCATCAAAATAATCCTAAAAACAAGGAAAAGCTTGTTTTCCTGGCAGGGAGGGATCTACAAATGCTTTAGCCCAGTACAGCAGTGGAGAAAGCCCTGCACACGGACCTGCCCCTGATAGCCAGGTAAAAAACACATTTAAGGGATTAGATCAGCTAATCCCTGATAAATGCAGTTTTGTTGCACCATGTTTGGATTGAGAAAACAACCAAGCATAAAAGCCTGGACAAAAAGCAGAGCTGAGGATATTTGGATCCCAACAGGGAGGGTAGGGAATGGTAAACACTAAAATCCAGAAAATTGATGGAAACACAAAACTGAGCCCAGGGAAGAATTCATGGTAGATGGAGGCTGTTGAGGGAAGGTTTCCAGGGTTCCTGCTTTTACATTGGCTGTGATTTAATGCTTAACTCCCTGACACCTCCTAAGGAGACAGAAAAGGGTCTGAGGGCTTTTTTTTTTAGCTTGGGCTGGCCCCAGATCCTACCAGAAATATGTTCAGATGAGGCTGTGGCATATAGCAAAGGAAAACTTGGATGGGGACACCCAGCAGTGCTCAGTACCTGTGGGTGTGGCTGAGAGAGAGAGAACACACCTGACTCCAGGATGGTGAACAGGAAAAGAGAGTTTTATTTACATGACATGACCATTTATAGAATTCCAACCATGATCATGGATTGGACAGTGATGGTCAAACCTCTCAGCATGAGTGGCTGTTCACAATGTCCATCCATCCTTCCTTCCTCCAGAGACGAATGCAAAGCAACCCTCTGTTCATCAGAAGAAAGTATGGGAACAGTTGGACAAATGTGTAAACATCAGAACATCAGAGGGCAAGGAAAATGCAGGGGCAACAAGTACCTGCTGCTGGTGAGAAGGAATTTGAGAGCTTGTGCAATGGACCAGACACCCCAGGGATGTCTCCAACCCCCTCCAGTCCATCACCTCCTGCTTTCTGCCACATCCCAACCTGTGCTTCCCCAGTAGGAAACTCACAGCCAGGGACGTTCCTTCCCATCAGAACACTGCAGCTCTCAAACTAGAAAGAGCCTGACACCACCCAGCACTGCCACAGCCACATGGAGAGCACAAATCCCTTCTGCAGGCACGGCTGGACGTGTGTCAAACCCCACGAGACCTCAGCAGAGAGCTTTCCTCTCTGCCCTGCAGCAGCTGAGTTTCTTGCTTTAATGGAACTTGACAGGGTTATTTTTTTCCCCAGGTACACTGTTGTGTCTTTTCTGCTCTCCTCCTGGTTTTTGATGGCTGTGATGCTGTCAGCCTCATCCCATTTCACAGCAGGAGCTGATGTTTGGAAGGGATGCCCTGCAATACCAGGAACTGGAGGGGGGGGCTTGCAGAGGGGGCAGGGATTAGATATTAAATGCTGATTTCTTCCTTTTAATTGCAAAAGGGGGATCAGGCCCTGGCTCCCACCTTTCCCACAGGGCCAGTTCTTCATGAGGACTATGTATTCCCACAGATCCTTGCATAAGGACACCACAAATCACAATTACATTCACCAAAAAATCCAGACCCTCCAGATTTTAATGCAAACCAGGGTGCTGGGTGGCTGCAGGGGACCCTGTGACACTCAGTGCTGTCACTGCAGAGGTGCAGGGTTACACACAGCAACCCCAGACCTGCATTTGAGATTTCCTTTGAGCAGAACCACCTCTCCCAGCTCCCATCCCCTTCTCCATGTCCCTTCTGAGCTGCAGCAGCCTGGTGAGCTCAGGCTGAGTGTGCCAGATGGAAAACCTTCAGGCGAGCAAGCAGGGTTGGATTTAATGTGCTGAACAATCCCATGGAAATCCTGGGCCCAGATCCTACATCTGCTCCCAGAGCCCTGGAGCTGGAGCCTCCACGGGGTTCCCTGCGTGTGGGGAATCCCAGCCTGACACCGATACCCAGGGAGGAGAGAGAAAACAGGAAACCACACAATTCCTGTGAGAGCACCTCGGGGACGTGCTCAGGTGGCCTTGGAGGTGATGTAAGTGACACGTGGAGCCACCAGCCAAGGTCAGTGCCATAAAACAGGGCTGGGCTGCTGCTCCCTGCTGGCACAGGCTCTGTGTCGCCCAGGGGACACAGCTGGGCTCAGGTACAGCTGTACAGCCTTACCCCGCCTCACAGCAGCATCTGCAGAGCTCCAAACCAGCCCTGCAGCACCAGGAGCGCCCCAGCCACCCCCCCTTCCTGCTCTGTGTACGTTTTCTAGTCCACTGCAGCAGGGCAGGGAAGTCCCAGGAACTCCGGGTCTGGCGTCCTGCAGGGACCTGTGGCGAAGGGAGGGCGCTGGAGCTGCTGTGGATGGATCCAGGCAGGATCCTTGATGCAAACCCCAGCGTGCTATCTTTAGAAGGAGCACATGCTCTGCTCAATTCCTTCTGCTCTATTTGCCACGTGAAACCCTTCCCGGTGCTGTCTGGCAGGGCACAGAGGGAGGAGGGGGCTCCCCGTGTCCCACAGCCGGTGCTGACAAGTCCAGGAGCACCAAGCAGGTTGGCATTTCAGCTTTGACACCATAATGCATCTCCTCCTGCTGGGGACTTGGTTGTCACACATCAGGAGGCACAGGAGAAGGTCACTCCAGTGGGGTGTGGAATGGAGTGCACAGCCACCCTCACCACTTAAGGTCAGCTCCAGGACGGCTGGTGGAGCCCTGGTGCAACAAGTGTCATGGAATCCTGGAATGGTTTGAGTTGGAAGGGACTTAAAGATCATTCAGTCCCACCCCCTGCCATGGGCAGGGACCTTCCACTATCCCAGGTGGCTCCAAGCCCCATCCAGCCTGGTCTTGAACATTTCCAGGAATGAGGCAGCCACAGCTTCTCCGGGCAACCTGTGCCAAGGCCTCAGCACCCTCACAGGGCAGAACTTTTTCCTAATATCCAATCTGACCCTACTCACTGTCAGTTTGAGGCCATTCCCCCTTGTCCTGTCACTCCAGGCACCTGTAGTCTCTCTCTATGTTTCTTGTAGGCTCCCTTCAGGTACTGAAGGCTTTTCCTCTCCAGGATGAACATATAGGATTTATCCTCAAATTCATAGTCCAGCATCCAGACCCATCCAAGTCTAGGAGCTGAGGGCTTCCATCCTGTTATATACATTACATAATGTATATATTATATATATATATACATTTGTCAACCTTTTAGTAACAGCTACACAAGTGTTCCCTATGGAAGTCTATAGGGTCCCTGCAGGTAAGAACTACCTGGAAAAGCACCCCCTCTGCTTGGGGTGGGTGCTGTTATAAGTGAAGTTCTTCCAGCAAGTTTCTCCACACTTAATATTGATGAATTTCAACACCTTTGGGCTGGGATCCAACCTCCACTTCCTAGTGGGTGGTTTTCACTGCTAGACTCAGCTATAAATGGGTCAAAAAGGTATTGCCTGCCCAGAGTCTGCAGGAAAAGAGCTGATGGTTTCTGTGGGCTTGGGGTGTGATCTCAGCCTTCTACCTCACAGTCCTCCTGTGCTTCAGACAGTGCCTGGGTTTGCAAATCCAGAAGAAATCATTGCAACAGAGAAGCTCTGAGGTCAGGCCAGCCAAAGGAGCATCATTATTCCCCTTAGATTTCAGGAACCACCACACTTTATGGGAATCTGACCCCAAACCCCATGTCAGGAATAAATAGCAATCATTTGCACAATTTGCAAGGGGGACAGGGGAAGGAAATTCCTCTCTGGAGGGCCAAATTAAACGTTAGTGCAGCCACAAATGAGAAACAGCAGTGAAGGGACACCCAGACTGTCCCCGCACGCTCCCGTCTCTGAAAGCATTCTCAGTCTGCCCCCACCTCTGGGGTTACAATCCAGCCAAGCCACGTGAAGCAGAAAGAGAAATGTTTGGCAAGGAGTCAAGGCTGCTCTTCTGCGCTGCCAAACCTCATCAGAGCTGCCTGTGGGCAAAGCAGGGCTCTGCCACCTCCTCACAGCTGAGCGCAGCCACCCACCAGCCCCACCGTGCCTCCGGGGCGGCAGGAAAACATGCAGCCAGCCGAGGGGAGGGGAGACTGCAGCACACCGCAGGCTCCGGGAGCAGGAGGATCTCCCACGGCAGGACTTGGAACAGCAACACCATTCCCTGTATTAAAACACCCCACCCTAAACAGAGAGATTTATTTATTGTCTTCAGTGAATTTGGTGTAACCGATACCGCGCTGCTGTGTGATTTCTCACAGGGGTGACAAGGCTGTCACTCGTAATAACCCTGCCTGCTGTGTGTGACAGTCACCCAAGGCAGGAGCAAAGGGCTGGCCCTGCTTGGTGGGGCTGGTGAGACAGCTCCAGCTCCAGCTCTGGGCATTGCATCAGCTCAGGGGATGTAATCACAGAGCTCAGTGCTGCTCAGTGCTGCTCGGTGCTGCTCAGTGTTCCCCAATTCTGCTCATTGTTCCTCAGTGCTGCTCAGTGTTCCTTGCCCCCCATTGCTGCCCATTTTTCCTCGTTACTGCTCATTGCTCCTCATTGCTCCTCATTGCTCCTCATTGCTGCTCAGTGTTCCCCATTTCTGCTCATTGCTGCTCACTGACCCTCATTTCTGCTCATTGCTTCTCAGTGTTCCTCAATGCTGCTCATTGTTGCTCAGTGCTGCTCAGTGCAGCAAGAGATGCCTGGCAGACTCCAAATTCCTCTTCTGCAAGACTCCACTCCCTGCAAGGCACCAGCCCCTGTTTGTTCTGTGGGGTTAAGCAAGGGGAGATAGGGATCCCAGGGGAGGAAGCAGCATCCATCCTCAGTGGTGGCACAAAGGGAATTTGTGCCCTCTGCTCCCCCAAGTTGCACAGAGGAGTGCAAGGGGCACAGATCTGATACACCACATTTCTCACTGGGAGGGATGGGGGAAAGCACAGGGCTCTCTGCAGATATTTATTTTTTATTTCCAAGAGGAAAAAGAACAAAAGAGCCCCAGCAGGCCCCAGCAGCAGCCAGCCAGCAGAGTCACTGGCCAGGCAGGCAATTAACACATTGTCACTGAAGCAGGAGAACAGCCCTGATGGCTGGGACCTGCCAGCAGCCTCTGGCTTCTCTTTTGTCTGGGAGCCAAAGAAACACAGAGGAAGGAGCCACCATCCCCTTAGCCAAGGGTCTGATTCTGCTTGGATCAGCACCCAGCAGCCTGATGTCCCCCAGTGCCAGGCTGCCATGGATGTCAGGTGGCAGAGGCCAGGCTGCCAGGGGCTGAAGGACAGCGAGGAGCTCTCCTCTGCCTCTGCTTTGCCAGGGGATCTTAGAAAAGGCCACTGTCATCCCAAAATGTCCAGATGTGCCTCCAGCCAAGCAGGGTTGCCCTGACATTTCTTGCAGCTTCCTCCACCCACCACCAGAAATCCAAAGGGATAAAAATCAAAGTCTGGAGAAAGGAAGAGAAGAATCGTTTCTTGAGGCATTTCTACTAAAAATTATTTAGGGAGTGCTGGTTTCCAGTCTCTCCTGGCACTGAAAAGAGCAGCAGATCTGGGGTTCACCCAGTGCCAGCTGAACCTCTTCTTGTAGAAATCATTTTGACCCACTTTTTTGTTGGCCTTAATGCCACAATCCTGTTCCAACTGATACAGAAACTCAGGCTGGGAATGGGATTTCAAACTGTGATTTTCAGTCTCTGCAGGAATAAAGAGATTTTGGTCAGTCTCACAGCACCTCAGCACCATGTGGAGGCAGCATCAGGAGCAGGATGGGGGAATTCTCACACCAGACTGGGAGCTCTGACACTTTGCACAATAGCAGTAATAAAAATCAAAGAATTAAGAGCCACTGAGGGAAGTGTGAAGCCCCTGAGACAGGGGAGGTCACAAGCCAGGGCTGTTTTTTCAGATGGCACAGCAGTGAGTTTGGCTCCTTCTGCCCAGAAGCTCATTTGAACTTGGCTGAAACAAGCAGGAAAATTGAACAGGGGGAAGGGAATGCTTCATTAAATATTCATAGAAAAATGCATTTTTCTCCCTCATAAATAACAAAAATGTGTTCCTCCTCAATTAATATGCATCACTACTAACTTGTCTAATGAAGCCAAGCTCTGTCTGAGGAACTCAGTGCTAATGCTTTCTGTCAGTTACATGCACCAGCACTCACAGATTATTCTTCAGTCATTTTTTTTCCCTGATTTTCCTCCCAAAGTGGGAGTTCCCAGCTTGTGTCTGCCCTGAAAAACGTGAGCCAAGGATCTAGAGACACAATAAGTAAGAAGGAGCATCACACTAGAGATACAATTGTGCTGTACCAGGCAGTCAACCCAGCCCTGGTGGGTTGGGGTTTTTCCTTAATTAGAAATATAAGCAGTCCCTCTTGCTGGCCTATATTTGGACTAGGATATTTAAAGAATTCCTCTTATGAAAAGAGGAAGACATGGAAATCCCCAGCAGGAGGAGGCTGACGTCAGAAAATACAAAGATTATGGGGGGTAACATGTACTTCCTATTTCCCATTTTGCCAGCTATGGGGTGGATGATAGAGGAGGATGCTGAAGTCGAGGTGCAAATCACCCCAAGGCAGAGCTAAGATCCACCTTGCACCACTTGAGACCTTCCCAGAGAGGGACCCAGGGCACCAGCCCAAAATGCAGATGGATTGTGTGGATTACTGGGCTGTTTTCTTGAAGGGAGTTTTCAAGAAAGATGGGGAGAAACATTTTACAAGGACATGTAATGACAGACCTAGAGGGAAAGGTTTCAAACTGAAAGAAAGTAGATCTAGATAAGATGTTAGAAATAAATTCTTCCCTGTGAGGGTGGTAAGGGCTTGGCACAGGGTGCCCAGAGAAGCTTGGCTGTCCCATCCCTGGAAGTGTCCAAGGCCAGGTTGGAGAAACCTGGTCTCGTGGAAGTGTCCCTGCCCAGTTAGGGGCTGGAATTGGATGATCTTTATGATTCCTTCCAACCCAAACCATTCTGGGATTACAGGATTCCATGATTCTGTCTCTGATTCACCTGGGACTCACACCTCACCACAGGTCCTTCAGAAAGGTCTTTGACAGTTGCTTCCTTGAATCCTTGCTCTGCATCTTCCACACGAGCTCCCCTGTCTCTCCTGGAGTCCTTTCTGACTGTCTGGACCTGTCTTGTCTCTAAAGGCCAGCTGTCACTGCTGTCTCTCACCTCCTGAACGCTGCATGTCCCTGCCTGGCTCCAATCCCTGTCACCCCAGCTGTGAACCCTGGCAGTGTGAGCACTGAGCTGTCCCTCCTGCTGGGACAGTCACCTCCAGGCAGCTGGGAAGGTAACTCCTGCCAGAGCAACACCCAGCCACAAAGGGCTCTCAAAGGTGTTAAACCCTGGAGACTGAGCTGCTCTACACAGAGCCACTGGTGTCTCCTCAAAGCACCCCAAAACCTCCATGAGAGCAGTGCACAGAGACAACTGCAGCCTCTGTCCTGTCCTGCTGTCCCAAACTCCCTCAGCTTTGGCCTCAGGCACTTTGACAGAGATCCAGCTCCCTGGCCATACCCACCAGCACATCACCAGGGCCCCTGCTCTGCCCTCCCATTGCTGCTCTGCCCTCTCCAGCAGCCCCAAAGTGGTCGAGATGGGATTTTAAGGACATCTTGCTGCCTCCTCTCTGCAGGCAAGAGGCAGAGAGCAAAATGCCAGCAGGAGCTTCTTGCAAAGAGGAAATCTGGGGTCTTTGTAGTCAAAAAGCAGATGATGGACCACACACAGCCTGAAGCCCATGAGCAACTTCTGGAAATGCCATGCTGGTACCACCCTCCTCCTGTCTCCACTCCAGCCCCAGGGAGAAGAGTCATAAAAGAGGAGCAGAGAAATGCAGGAGCCAGCCCAGCACACAGCACCTCTGGAGATGAATATTCGAGTTAGTTTCCCTGGTTTTAGTTCAGGATGGAGAAAAGATAGCTTTGGGGAGCTTCTCATTGCAGCCTTCCAGAACCTTGAGGAATTACAAAAAGGAGAGAGAGAGAATTTTTATATGGGCAGATAATGACAGGACAAAGGGCAATGGTTTTAAACTGAGAGAGCAAGGTTAGATTAGATATTACAAAGAAATTCTTTATTCAGAGGGTGGGCAGGCCCTGGCACAGGGTGCCCAGAGCAGCTGTGGCTGCCCCATCCCTGGAAGTGTCCAAGGCCAGGTTGGACAAGGCTTGGGGTAACCTGGGATAGTGGAAGGTGTCCCTGCCACGGCAGAGGGGGTGAAACTGGATGAGTCTTAAGGTCCTTTCCAACCCAAACCACTCTGGCATTTAACTCCTCAAAACCAGGCTTACACAGCAAAAGAGTGAAGAATAAATCTAACTCCCACCATCAGTCAGAGCACGCAATATTTGCGACACCACAGTGCCAGAAGTTGACAAATCAATAAAAAATAATCCCTGGTTTAAAATCACCTTACACAGGTCCCTCTCAGGATGACCTAGAATTGATGGATCAGGAATTTTCTTTTACCAGCCCAGCCAAAACCTTGTGTCTGCTTGAAAGAGCAGGCGATGCTACACAGGAGGAGAGCCAAGAGCAATACTTCTAATCCTGCATTAACAAACATGACTCACCCATTTATTTTCACTGGTATGTTCATGGTTATTTTAAGCTTTGTCTAAAGAATGCCAGCTACTGTATAATAACTGCAATGAAAGATGGCAGTGTTTTTATTTTGCTTTACAACTAAAGATTTATTTTTAGTTCCTTTTAAATAATGCAAAGCGAAACTGGTTTGTAAATTATTTTAAAGACTTTGGCACCGATTTCCTAAAGCAGATCCACATGAGTAAGTCCCATCTCCAGGCCAGAGTCCCCATGAGGGAGGACTGGTGGCCCAAGTGCCACAGGCTCTGCCCCTCCCTGGCTGCCAGGACATCCCAGGAGAATTCCAACTCACAGGTGAGGGTTTTTAAGAGGCAAGGTTTTGCTTTGCAGGATGTTTAGTTCAAGTCTGAATCTAAACAGCTGTTGTGTTTCCCCAGGCTCTCCCCAGCACTTAGGTGCTATAAGATTAATTCTTGGTGTGTTGGATCCATCCTTGCCCTGCTCCCTGTTGTGCTGGTTTGCAACCTGGAGCATTCCAGGGGGTCCTGTGGGGTTACACCATAAGCTCCCATCAGGGATCCATCTGCTCTGTGCTTCTCCATCTGCTCCCACAGCGAGGGGCTGGGTGTTGTCTGGGGGGTGCAGATGGGGGGGAAGATGCAAGTCAGGACTCCTGGGCTCTGCTCCTACAGACAAATCAATGGAGGAGAGAAAAAACATCCAGAGCCCGAGGCTGTTGTCCCTCTGTTAGAAACGGGGGGAAAGGAAAACAACATCCAACACCTATTCCAGCCCTGGAGAAACTTGGTACTGAGTAGCCAGAGCCCAAGGCTCAAAGAGCTTGTTAGGAAAAGGGAGAAATCAGCACTTCCAGCTTCCTTCTCTTTGTCAAGATACAAAGACACTCACTTGACTCTCCACGCTGCAGAAGGGCTGCCTGGGGCTCAGCTGTGGAAAAGGACAAGCTGGGCCTGCTGGCTGCTCCTGCCTGTGCTGCCAGACACGTGGCATGTGTCCAAAGCCCCTGGGTACAGGAGCTGGAGAAGCAGGGGTTAAATGCCTGCTCACATGGGTGATGACTTCAATTTCAAACATACAAATCTCTCTTATGGATTTCTTGGAGCTGGCAAACTTGGAGCTCCCTGGGGCCATGGCTGGTCACTTTGATGTGGCCATGGCAGGGGTTTCCCTGGGCTGGGTCTCAGTAAGGCACGGCCAGTGGTTTGTCTGCCCCAGGGAGAGCTCCCTTCTCCCTCCAGCACACCAATTTCCAGGGGTAAACCCCAATTCCTGTTTGGGAAACAGGAGGAGAAGCATCTTTGGGACAAGAGGGGCTGAAATTTAGCTGAGCAAGGGAATAACCACATCCAACCACCCCTTCTCAAACCTCCCACAACCCTGAGTAAACATCCCATAGCTTCATTTCTCCTTCCCGCTCTCCCCACACTTGTATCTAGAATAAATCCCCTTTGCCATCCCCAGGAGACAGAGGGATGGGGAAGGCTGCAACTGCTCATAAGAAATGCAGAGCTGCTCACATGGGGTGCTCTTGGCTTTGTCTCTGCTCCATGTTTATGCCAGCTCTGCTGGCAAATCTGCATTATGCTCCTGCCTCCAAGCAGACCCGAGCTTTCCTAAGAATTTTCCATCAGAAAGTCACAGTCAGGCTCCCAGAGCCACTCACTCTTCTGCAGCTGTTTTCTGCCCTCTTGTGAAGCTCTGCAGAAATCCACAACTCTGCTGAGCCACGTTCTCTCATTTCCCAGAGACATGAAGAGATGGTGACTGTCCCCAGCTCACACCACTCAGGATTTCCTGAGTGTGAACAGGGGCTTTAAGGACCATCACCTCCCCCAGAGATGTGCATTGCTCCCACTTCTGCAACAACCTACACTGGGCTCACTCCTGTCTGAGCTGCAATCATCACTTTGCAAAGCCCTGAGCAGATCCCCCCTTGCACTACTGGCCTTGGCAGAGACAAAGATCTCATTCTCTCCATCCAGCTCATCACTTCCCCAAGATCCTGTGGGAATAAAGGCTCAGCAATCTGTGGATTCTAAAAGGCTGAGTAACTCCACAGGCTTTTCTTACCAACAGCTCCTCAGGTGCACGGCCAGGCATTGCAGGTTCCATCCCTCCTCTTTTCCTGACCTTATTTTGGGAATTACCTCCACAGGACACCAGGACTTGGTGGTTTGTCCCAGGGGACCAGGCTGGCAAAGGACAGGGATGCAGCCTGAGGCTCAAAGTGTTCCTTCCCACTGAAGATGACAGTTATTTGTCCAGGAGGAGCAGGAACCTTTGGCTCTGATCCACATTTGGTGCCAGCGTGGGCTGTACCAGCATGGCCCAAATTTCTGTTTCAATCCTGTATCTCCCCTCTTGGCTCCACAGAGGGACAGACGGGATGTGACTCATGCAGACGCTGAGACAGAGCAGGGACAGAAGGGGAAGTTGTCCCTTGCTGTGCACGTTGCCCTCCAAGCACAACCCCTCCATCTGAACCCTGCCATCTGATCAACAAGTCATCTCCTTTTCCAGGCAAAGCAGGACAGCTTGGGCCAATACAGTCCAGCCAGCCAGGTCCCTCCATAAATCCATAGCTGCAACTCCCTTTGCCTAAAACCTGCAGTACTGCCACCCTAAAGCAGCAGAACTGAGACACAACAGGGGCTGTGACTCAAAAACCCTGTTAGGGACCAGCAGATTCACCCACACACTCTGGATACAAAAGCCATCCAGGTCAAACCCCACACACCATTCTCTGCTCTCCTCCTTCTCCAAAGTGCCAGTGACAGATGCCAAGGGCTCCCTGGGGTCCCTTTCATCTTGCCCAGGCATGTGATGCTCTCACATAGATGGTGACTGCTCCCATCAGGTCCTTGACTGGGGCAGAATGACGCAGTACCAAGCACCGGCTGCACAGCCCCCCGGCTCCTAAACCAGCAACAGAAGGGAAACAAACTCCATTGGGTCTGCTCCAGTCCCTTGTCACAGCCATTGCAGGACTGCTCCTCCAGCACAGCCTTTATTCTGGATTGTGATTGTATCCAACAGCACAGCACCACCACACTGAGCTGTTTTCCTTCCAAGAGCTGCTTTTCAGCACTCGGGCTCTGAACCCCACAGCGCTGCCAGGGATCTGCTTGTGTCGATGCCGGATCCATTCCCAGAGCTGACAGTTGGATCCAGAGTGTCCAGAGCCACTTGCCAGATGGCACAGCCACCCCGCTCTGCTCCCAGACAAACACTCAGCCACACGCAGCCCAACCCGCCCTGACAAGTGAGACAGGAGGAAAGTCCAGCCATCTGTCTGCCAAGGGCTCAGTGCTGCATTTAAGGACAAATTGTTTAAAGACTGGATATTGCATCTTTGATTTGCCCATTACACAAGTGCTTTAATCTTGCTTCTGCCCAGTCTCAGTGAGCTTGGAATCCTTTGGGTGCTAAAGTTGATCAGAAATAGGAAGGAACCCAACAGCTACAGGAGCAGCACAGTTCTCCTCAAACTGATGCTCCCTCTTGTGCCACATGAGTCAGACCCAACTGTACTCCCACAATGGGAAAAAATATTCTGTTATTTTTTTACAGTTTAAGTTTCTGAAGCTCTTACTGCTAAAATATTTTTAATATTTTCAAATATTCAGTTGATGTCAGTTTGCATCCCTTCCCAGAGCAGCAGCTGGTGCCTCTCATCACAAGCAGCTGGATTTCATGAGACTGTAACGATTGCCAAGAGTTTGGGGTACTCTGAGACACATGGAAACATCTACTCAGGCTTATTAATTTCTTCTGCAATGAAGGAGATCTTTATTTTTCCTTGAAAGCTCTCACTGCTACACTGCTTCATTTGAATCCTGCAGGAGGAAGATCCTATTTGGCTATTGCCCTGTATTGTCAGGCACACAGATTCCTTTGTTTCATTTGCCCAGTAGGGCTCCAAAGTGGCCCACACTGGATGGTCTGTTTGCCCAAAGCTTGGTTTTTGTCCCCTAATGTGGGATGAAGAAATGAGGGACAGATGGGCAGGGTCCCTGGGCTTGCAGTGGTTTCTGACTCAGTAACTGGGAAATGCCAAATGCCACAGAGGTGTTTGGCCTGGTAAAACAACTGACCTAAAACACAGGGCATCGCTTAGGGACACACACAGCCCGTGTCCCATCCTGGGGCAGGGCAGAGAGGGGCCACGAAACAGCTTCTGCATTTCCCAACTGCTGGTTGTGCTGCCTGGCTCACTCCTACTCAGGTCACCTGCATTTCTTCTTTTCAAGCCCCACCTTTTCAGAGCCCTGGCTACCTTGCTCTAACACAAGCTGCACTCAACTAAATTTTTTGTAACTCCTTGCTCCTTTTGGAAGACACCAGGAACAGTCCAAGGCTTTGAAAGCCAGGGAGATGTGGCACTACCTGCTAGGAGGGAATAAGCAGATGCAGTCTTAGCTTCCCTCTGCTTTTCCACAATAAACACTGTTTACTTCTTGGTGCTGCAAGATTGGGTAAGAAGATAAAACAAAGGGATTTACAAAGCATCTCAATATTACAGAGCTGCAATTAAGAGGAAAACATGGCTTGTGTGGCGTGATCCATGGGTTTGGGATTAGAGTGCCACAGTTCCCTAGCTATATTGGGAAAGCAATGCAATCATGTGTCACATTACCAGTTCCCTCTTGTGCTGCTGACTGAGGGCAGGAGGGCTTGAACCCAGGGCTTGAAGCACTGGGAGTGCTGGTGCTTCTACAGGACTGGCTCTGGTATTTTACCCAAGCCATGGAGCTGGGATAAAGGTTTTCCTTAAGCTCAAGAGCTTCGTGTGCCTCACCCTTGGGTTCCAAATGCCACTTCCCTCCTGCACCAGAAGCTGCTTCTGAAGTTGATTCTTCTCAGTTTGTTCTCAGGGGATCCTTGCACTAAAGAGTAGATGGAAAATTATTTCCAGAGCATTTGTCCTCTTGACTAGGCATGCAATATATTTATTCCTCTTATTTCGAGTCTTCAGGTTTTTATTTTGCTGCTCAGCAGCGGGATCTGCAAGGTGTGTGCAAGGAGCTCAGTGCCTTAGCTCCTGGGTGGTGGCAGACACTGCTCCTTTGTGCAATTTGGGCTGGATTAACCCTGGGCTGATGCTTTGGGGTTAGTGGAGCCCCCAGCCCTGTCAGCCCCAGCATGTCCAGCACAGCCATTCTCTCATCCTCAGGGCTGCATCCAAATCCCTCCAGCACTGCCCTGGCACACAGCAAGAGGGAGAGAAGCATCTCCTGGTGGCTTTGGAAGCCTTTTCCTGAAGATGTTGGCTCGATTTCCATGTATATCACAAGAGGGTTGTCCAAATTGTTAATGTTTGTGCTGGCCACTTGCCTCTGCTTTTCCCTCTAGCAGCTTCCCAATGTCCCACCCAGCTGCAAAGCTAAGAAGGCTTCACATTTCTATATGGATAACCAAAAAACCCCCGTGTTTGTCAGTCTTTTTGCCTCCTTTCCTTCTTTATTGACCTGTAGCTCTACTGAAACCTCAGCCATGTAGGAGGCAGGTGAAACCACAAGTTGTTACCTGGACTCTGTGTCTTTACCCTTTTGCAAGCGAAGTCAAGGCCTTGAAATTGTGAAACAAGGAAAACAACTTGGATTGTGATTTCTTTAATAACCCAGTCACCTTCCCCAAATTCTGTTATGATTTCTGTACTAATCCACCCACCTTCTCCACTCCCTGTGATGGGGTTTGGCAACCCATTGCAAATGGGGCAAGAGAGTTTTGAGCAGCAGCTTGCAGGACTGTTTTTTACCAGGGAATATTTGCACATTCTTGCTGCCCAAGAGGCTGGAATTTTGTGCTGGAACTCCAGGGTATCATTGCAGCAGTTCACCACTTTGGGAAGCAGCTTTTCCCTGCAAAGACTCAGTGCTGGGGCCCACAGGAGCCCTGGGCTGCTCCCCCAACACATCAGTGTGACATGTGGCTGTCCCCATTGCCTGGGGCTCACCTCAGACACCCTGCAATGCAGTAATCTTATTTTAATGAGCATTAGGACATCACATCATCCACTGCTGCTCTTTCACTGGACATTGGGCTCAGAGATTTGTGTTTAACAGAAGCATATAAGAGTGAGAGTGTGGTTGGAAAGAGAACCACAGCTGAGGGTTTGCTGGCTCTGGAAAACCCATTGAAGCTGTTGGGCAGCTGTTTTCTTGTTATTGGGGTGCTTGGAGTTAGCAGAGATGCTGAAAATAAGTGGAAAAGGGGGAAGACCTTACTCTCTACTGTTTAGAGGCGTTAGTTTCTCGATTCCATACGAAGTTGGAGTGTTTGCTGCTTTGCGGGACTTCTCTCCTGACATATTGAAATCTGCATCCAGGGTCTATGGATCATCTTCAGGATCAATTGTAGCTACAGCTGGATTGTGTGGATGTGATGTGGGTAAGGGCTACAGATTTCTGTTTATTTTGTGTCTAAAGAGATGGAATATCTGGGAATTTTGGAGTTGCAAAAGATTTTAGTTTCATTATCAGTTAGGGTAATTCCTCAGATTTTTTACTTTATTGGCTTCTTGAAGAATGGAAAACATGGGTAAATTAAGCAGCACAGAGAAAACAGAGTAGATACAGCCATTGCATCTTGTTAGTTGGAATTAATGATAAGCATATCTAATAAAAGAAATGGAGTTGCTCTCCCTGATAAGGCACTTGGGATTGTTGGTAGATTCCCAAAACAATGAAGGGAAAGAAAACACATTAGCAGGGCATAGATGCAAAGCTTACAGGAGGAAAAGTTATAAAAAGGCCTCCTGCCAATTTTCTCCCATTTTAAGATGCCTTGTGCAGAAAATGGGGAGAAATGAGGAAATAAAATAAAATACTTCTGCTTCCTGCAATATTGAAAGTCCTTGGAAAATGTGAGTCCACACATTGGAGCTTCAGCCCTAATGAAAACAACGGCTCTAAATGTGCATTTAGCAGCTGGATAAAATACCCCTTTCCCAGATAGAAATGTAGTTCAGAAAGTACATAAATAACAATGTAAGAGATGTAGAAGGATTGTTTTGCTTTGCTTTGCTTCAGATGACATAATGGAACATGGCCTCAGCCGTGTGAAAACCTCTTTCATGGGGCTGGTCCCTATAGGAGGGATACCTAGACTCTTAAGGGATACCTTAAACAAATTCCTGCCTCCAAATGCCCACAAGCTGGTGTCTGGAAAGCTGCACATTGTCCTCACCCGCCTGCATGACTGGAGAAGTGTGACAGTGTCCGAGTTTGCCTCCAAGGAGGAGCTGATTCAGGTGGGAGCAGCCACAGCCACCCCGTGAGGGAGGAGCTGGGTGACATTTGCTGCCTGGCCATGTCCCACAGCACAGAATTCCAGAATGGTTTGGGTTGGATGGGACCTTAAAGCTCATCCAGTTCCAGCCCTGTCATGGGCAGGGACACCTTCCACTGTCCCATGTTGATCTCAAGCCCCATCCAAGCTGGCCTTGGACACTTCCAGAGATGGGGCAGCCACAGCTTCTCTGGGTACCCTGTGCCAGGGCCTCAACACTCTCATGGTCAAAATTATCTTCCCAATACCTAAACCTCCCCCTTGTAGTTAGAAACCATCACCCCTTGTCTTATCCTAACAGGCCTTGGTCCATTCTACTCCATGCCGTGATTTCTGTCCTTGCCACCCTCTGAATCCAGACAAGATGAAATAATCTTTAAAAATCGTCCTTTTTGATTGCTGAGTTATCCTGAACATGCAGAGAGCAAACGGAGGCATTTCATGGGTTCCCTTCCTACTTCTGTGCCCTGGCTGTGGGTATCAGACATGGTCTGGTGCCCATTAATCAGTGGTGCCCAATAACCCAGCTGGGGGTCCTGTGCTGGCATTCACAGAAGAGCCACCACTCCCAAAGGCAACAGTTTCTGTGGCTTTTTGCTCACCTCTGTCCTTTCATCTCACCCACAGGCTGTGATATGCAGCTGCTTCATCCCGCTGTATTTTGGGTTTTCCCCTCCAATGTACCGTGGGGTGGTGAGTAGCTTTGTGCCCTGGAGACCCTGTCCCAGCTCAGGCCCAGGGTCCCTCCAGCCTCTGTCCTTTCTCCAGTGGTGCCATTAAGGATGTTTCAACCAGGGTTTGCCACCAATTTAGCTCGAGGTTGGGCTCCCCCAGTGTCTGCAGAGGGAAGAACAAAATCTCACCTCAGTGCAGATAGGACTGAGCTTCTCATAGAATTGTCCACCTTCCCCTGTCCCTGGGGTTGCCTCAGCTCCTTTGTGCTGCAGTTTCATTGCAAGAGCTTTTTGGCTGGAAGGGAGGAGGCCGGTGTGGACCTGGAGGGGCAGTTCCCTGGGAGGGGATCCCTGGAGCCCCAGAAGCTCAGTGTGGTGTGGGCCTGGGTGGGGAACAAGGCCACATTTCCCCTGTGACAGCTCTGCTCTCTGCCTTCTGAGGGGAAGGCTCAGGGCTCCCTGTTGTGCCTCCCAGCGCTACGTGGACGGGGAGCTGGCCATGTGGAGAGCCGACTTCGTGTCCCGCAGCACCATCACCATCTCTGCCTTCGCCGGCGAGTACGACATCTGCCCCAAGGACGGCTCAGCTGCCTTCCTGACCTTCCAGATCTCTGATTGTATCTTACACATCTCAAAAATGAACATGTGCCGCTTATTGTACATTTTTCAGCCTCCCACACGTCAGGTGAGCTGCTCCTGCAGGTAGCCAGAGCCATGAGCCCCCTGCAGCAGCCCAGCTGTCTTGACTGCCACCTCCCCCTGCAGGTCATGGACTGCTTTTATATCCAGGGCTACCAGGACACGGTCTCCTTCCTGAAAAGACTGAGTAAGTGACTGGGAGTGAGGCCAGCTATGTTGGGTGCTTCCCTTACATCGTTGGTTTGCTGGCACAAGGTAAGAGATGGTGCCCCAGAGTGACTGGGGCAGAGAAATGCCTGCATTCCTGCCACTGCCAGGATTACTTGAGTCCTGGCCTCTCCTGAAGCTCCCTCTGGAGCCACACTCCCCTTTTCTCTGCCACACTGGGCATACCAGAGCTTTTTGCCAGGGAACACAGGTCCCAGCACCTCTAGACAGAAGCAGAGGCTCAGGTGCTCTGTATGGTGTTTGATAAGCCCCTGATGCACAGAGCAGCAATGTTTGGTGATCCCTGAGCCCTGGGGTCATCAGTATCCCTGATTTCCACTCAGCCCAGGTCATGCCTCACACTGCTGCACAGCTGGCAGTTGAACAACAAGCAGTGAGAGCTGCAGTCTCTTCCCACCAGGTGATTTCCACGTGAATTACTTCGAGGGCTTCACACTTTCCTTGAACAAGGAATTAAATCAGAAAGATGAGAAGACCCTGCACCCAAAGTCAAAACTGAGGGATCTTCACTCCAGAGCCACGGATCGTGAGGATGACACCAAAGAGAATCCAGGGATCAGCCAGGCAGCAGAGGAGGAATAGGGAGCCCCACACCACCTTGTCCACCCCCAGGAAGGTAAAGAACCAGCACTTCCTTTACTCCATCAGATTTCAAGTGACACTTGCCAGGGCTGTCAGTGCCCAAAGAGCCTGTGGGGCAGGTGAGAGCATCAGGAATGGGAGAAAGTTCCCTCTCAGGTCAGGGGTTACAAGTGAGGCCTCACAGTGAGCCCTCACCCTCGATTTGGGTGAGCACTGAGGACTTCATTTGTGGCTGGGTCCAAAGGGCTCCGTGGAGAAGGAGCTCTTTCCATGGAGAAGGCTCTCCATGTATTCACTCACCTTGTGAGGAAAGAACAGGTTCTGCCCACACATCCCTTCATTAAGGGTGTCCCAAGGCGTCAAGCTGCCTTTGCTGTGCCAGACAAAGCCAAACTTCTCCTTAGGAACTCTGGCTGCAGCCACAGAAACACTTAGTGCAAGGAAAGCATCTTAGAGCAGAGGTAAACCTCTTGCTGTATCATTTTAAAGCAACAAAAGGCAGTTTAAATCTGAAACTTTTCATTTTCTGCAATCTTACACAAAATAATGCCCACTCCCATTTTAGTTTTGCATGGAAAACCAGCGAATCCTCAGCATTTCAGTTTGCAGTTTGTTGTCACTAAAATAATACAAAGAAGCATCTGATGAAATGCAATCTTGCTTTCAATTTTACTCTTTCTTTTCTCTTTCCTTCTGAGTCTTTCAACATTTCACAATTTATCAGCTTAAAAAAATTACACAGCTTTTTCAACATGACAATTATTTAAAATGTAGCCACATCAATTAAATGAAAAGTGAAAAATTACACAATCTGCTGCATCTATGAGGCCCACAACAAATGAGGAATGTCAAGGAGGAAGAATAGGACTGTTACCATTCCAGATCTACAAAAAAAAGTTTGGAAAATGGAAGCAAGAAAGATATTTCCTTTGAAAACATACCAAATCCAGACCCACTAAGAAATGCAGGACACACTGTTAGGCTGTAGAAGTTGCTTTCCTGGTTGCTTTTTTAAAGGCTCCATCAGTGTGAGCTATGTGGAATTTTGGAAGCAATAAGGTGGGAATGAGGTTTCTTTGGATGTTGGGCAGTGCTGGGCTATCAGCAATCTCTGTCTCAGGTTTGCAGCCAGGCTGCAAAGTTTTTGACCAGCCTCAGGTGAAAAATTCCTCCTGTGGGAGGAATCCAGACTCATTTGTTAGGCCAGAGAGCAGTCAAGGCTCTTGATCTCCAGAGCAGAAGCACATCAGAGTTTCCAGTTTTAGGAAGGAAAAGCCTGACTGGTAAAGGCCAGGAAAAGGTTCTTTCACTGTTTGTGCAATGCCAGAATAGCATTGATGCTACCAAGGCAGCAGGGGGGATAAACTTGTAAACAATTTGTACCTGATTTCTTGAACAAGTGACTTTTCCAGAGGACGAGTGTCTGGAGGCTGCAATCCCATGAGGCTCAGGCTGCACTGGCAGGTGATCCACAAGCACTTGCCTCTTATCCATGTGCCCAGCAAGACAATTGCACAGAGAATTGCACCCTCTTCAGTAGCCAGACTGGAAACTGAGTCTGGCATAAAGCACCTGCAGCCAACAGCCAGAGCCAGGCAGGGCTGGGCACACACTTGGCTTTGTTTCGTGGATCACACTCAAGGACTCTTCTCTCTAGAGCTGCAGTGGGATCCAGCTCCAGAGGGAGCTCTGCTCTCTTGGGCTGTCTCCAGACTCTCATCCCATCCACCTCAGGCTTCACATTTCTGCCCAGTTCGAAGCAGAATGAGACAAGCAACAGGACAGGGCTACAGGGGTCATATTTGTTGGATACCAAAACCTGCTGCCCTTTAGACAACAGGAGGAAGGCAAGCAGCTCTGACCAGGCACTTGAATCCAGTTTGTCCCACAGGAGCTGCCAGAGGTGTCTGTCAGGCTGACCAATGTGCTTTTATTCCCTTTAGGGCCAGCTGGGCCACAGAGGAGCATTTCTGACCCCGCTGCTGCCTTAGACCCCGTTTATGCTTTAAAGAGGCAATGACAACTTGGAACCCAGCCTGAAAGCTGAGCCTGACCTGCCCCAAGGAGCACATGGACTGTGCCAGAAATGTCCCTGGATGATTCCCATGATCCACCCTAGAGGAGGCATTCCAGACTGTTCTATCCTGACTGGCTGCAGCTGGAGTTCCTACTTTGCTTCCTTGGGGGGAAACAAGCTCCTGCACAAGAAGATTCCAATAAATGCCAATTTTTGCCTCTATCCACTGCCTCTGTCACAGCCTCCATTGCCTGTTAGCTCCAAGCTCATGTCTCCAAGAGGAGACAGCATCAGCTATGCCTGCTTGAAAATAGGAGGGATTAATAAAGCAAAACCCAGCTGGTTTGAATACTGAATTGTTAAATACTTATTTCTTGCTCATTCCTGCAGGTTTGGAGCAGGAGGGTTCTGCGCTGAGACCATTTTAATTTGGGGGCTCCTTGCAGATTGATTTTTGTTAAAGTTCTCAAAGTTTTATTAATTGTTTATGATCAAGCACCACATGGGGCAGGTGGGATACACTGGGCAGTTCAAACTGTGCTCCTGTTTGTGGCTGAGGGTGCAGATGCATTTAGTGGATTTGGAAGTGCAATTCCTAGGTAAGAATTTTCTTTGGGGGATTTTGATGCCCATTGCAATAGGGTAACTGCTTCAGACTGACTGAAATGGTAAAAGCTTGCCTGGAGGTGGGAATGGTGCTTGCAGCAGCCTGGAGAAGGAGCTGTTGGCAAAGTGGGAGGGAGCAGAGGTGCAAAAGCAAATGATGGGCTGATTGTCCCTGCCTGGGGAGGGCCAGGTGTCTGAGCCTTCCACTTTGCCCTGTGGCATGAACAGCTGGATTTGAGCAGCCTGGCTTTGGCTGCAGTGCTTGGGAGGTGTAATTCCATCCAGGATGGATGGAAGACAGGAGCAGGCAGGATCCAATGCAAATGGGATCCATCCAAATGGGCCAGAAAGTTATAAGGGGACTGGAGCACCTTCCCTATGGAGACAGACTGAGAAAGCTGGGGCCGTTCAGCCAGGAGAAGAGAGGGTTGTGTGGAGACCTCACAGCCCCTTCAAGGAGCTAAAGGGGAGACAGGGAGGCTGGAGAGGGACCCCTCATCAGGAACTGGAGGGACAGGACTAGGCTCAATGGCTTTCCACTGCCAGAGGGCAGGGACAGATGGGATATTGGGAAGGAATTGTTCCCTGGGAGGGTGGGCAGGCCCTGGCACAGGGTGCCCAGAGCAGCTGTGGTGCCCCATCTCTGGAAGTGTCCAAGGCCAGGCTGGACAGGGCTTGGAGCAGCCTGGGACAGTGGAAGGTGTCCCTGGCCATGGTGGGGGGTGAGACAAGGTGATCTTTAAGGTGATCCTTTTTAACCCAAATCATTTCATGATTCTATGAAATCAGCACCCAGGTTTCTTTTAGCAAACTCATTCCAGAAAAAGCATCCCAGGTCACTGATTTGAACCAAAGATGGCAGAACACAGGATATTGATCTTTCACACAGCACTCCTAGTTAACTTTGAGCATGGTTACCTCAAAGCTGCCTTCAGCTGCTTCCCACATTCATTCCTGCAGTCTTCACAGCCCTTTGGATCAAACTTCCCTCTGTTCCATTTCCCTTTGTGCAATTAAACAAGCTATTTACTCTAATTAACAGCTGCTGCTGTTGGGATCCATTTGTTGCCTGTCGGGAACCAACAAACAGGGGAGTCACAGTTGGGGCAAAGCCAATCCACAGCTTCTGATATGCAGCACGGATTTGGGATAATTAAGAGCACTGCCAATTAATTCTGTGTGCAGACCAGTGACACAGGGTGCCTTTGCCTGGGCCATGCTCTGTATTGTGGCCTTGAGTTACAGACAATTGTGGGAAAAAAACCTCGTGTATTTTTGACATGTCAGGAGATGCAGCCTGCAGGACTTGCAAGTAGATCTTTAGGTTTCTCCATCCTTCTTCACAGCTGCAAGTTCCAGGGGGATCCAAATGCACTCCCACCTCCACAGGCAGGAGAAGCAGGGCTATGGGCAGGAGTGAAGCTCAAGAATTGATAATTGGTGAAAAAACTTCAGGGAACTGGTGAAAAATTAGTTCCTGCCCAATATGATGCTTCTTAAGGCTTCTCTCTCTCTCTGAGGAATCTCTCTGGAAGTTTTTAAGTCAGAGGAAAACATTTAAAACATGGCATTTCCTGGCAACTGCCTGCCCTGGAATCTGCATTAAAGCAGGGAAGGGATGCTGCTGGTGGGGAGGAGATGGAGTGGGCAGGGAGAGGGCTGGGCTGGGAGGTCTGCAGGTGAGGCTGCCCCTGGCCCCTGCAGCCTGGGGTGGGTCCCAGCAGCAGCACTGAAGCTTTGCCTCAGCCATCATGGAAAAGCAGGTGAGGCGTGAGCAGGGCCCCTGCAGTGGCAGCACTGCAGACAGAACCGGACAGGATCTGAGGAAAAAAAATACTCCCCAAAATTCCCTCGAGAGCCAGCAGCTGTGCTGCTGTGTGCTGCTGGTGCCCACCACGTCCTGAGGCAGCGCTGGAGATCCCCAGGGCCCCGCTGGGACAATCCTTGTTACCTGTGGGAACAAGGGGACAGCTGAGGCAGGGTTCAGGTACTGACAGGGATGAGCAGCCCCAGGAATGTTTGGCTCCAAAGGGCTTTCTCCCAGCTGAGGAGTTTGCAGCTGCCTCAGGGCAAAATAATTTTGTGTCTCTTGGGCAGCTGCAGAGGAGGGAACTTGCAAGCAGATTTAAATCCCTGAGAGCTCAGTGCCAGAACATCTCTCAGGATCTTGGTGAATGTGCCTGGTGTCCTGCCAGGACAGGGCCCAGCAGATAAATATCTGGAACACAAATGTATTGCAGTAGGGAAGTGGCACTAAGCTGGTTTGTAGCTTCTTTGAGATATCAAAATAATATCCCAGGGATAAAATAATAGCTACTTTAGATATGGGCTGCTCCAGATTTGGAGATTTTAGCCACACTCAGCATCAGTGACCCAAGTGAGTGAGGTTCCCAAAGGTTTCCCTGCTCTGCACCCTGCTCTCTTTGTGGCGAGGGTCTGCAGCCCCCCAGCCCCTCACCTCCTCCTGTCCACGGCTGTCTTAGGCAAACCAGGCACCAAGGTCTGGAGGAGCTGGTGGACTCGTCGGACCAGGGAGCTGACACCTTCCAGCAGCCCCCACACCTTCTTCACCCTGCCAAAGCAAAGTACCCAGGCTGAGTTTAATGATGGCTAAAGGCAGCAGAAGGGGAGGGTGTTGATGGTAAAGGCACACTGTCATCATCTTTTCCATAACCAAGAGATCCTGTGGCATTCCTGCCAGCTGTACCCGCTGTCCCTTGGATCTTGCCTTCAGGGAACACCAAATCCCTTCATGTGTCCCTTCAGCTGCCCCATCACTGCTAAAGCACAGCCCCAGGTTTGGGTGTCATTCCCAAATGTCTCTGTTGGGATGTTCTTACCCCTTCCTGAACAAGGCTGGGAGCCTGTATGGCTGCAGCAGCACCTTGGCCAGTGGGTCCTGCAGTCCATTCACCTGCTCCTTCTTCCACAAGCCTGCACCCAGGAATGGCAGCACAGAAAGAAATGAACACCAGGAATTACAAATAGTGAAATAAATGCAATAACTCATCTTGTCCAGCTCAGGTAGGTACTGAAGCCCAGGCCAGAGTCTAGCTGGAGCCACTCTTACTAAGTCTCTTTGCAATTGAAATATTTACTCTAAAAAATAACTCAATCATGTCTTAAATATAACACTGCTTCTCCTGAGGGCCTAAACCCAAGCTGAGCAGCCCAAATCCTGTACCTGGCAGGAAGTAAGGGGTGAGGCACTGAGGGACCCTTTTGCACAGACCGGGGTGTGTCCCATTGGATTTTCCAGAGTCATTCTTCCCACAGGTGCTGCCGAAGCGGAAATTGCCATCGAAGTAGTTAAAGCCAAAGGCATCTGGGGGACACAGGGAGAAGGGGATGATGTTTGTCTGATGTTTGTCTGTGTCACACCAAGGTGCCCCTTGGGTCCTGGGGTGCCACTTACTGTTCCTGTACAGGAAAAGGGCAGTGTCCTGGTACCCCTGGGAGAAAATGTCGTTCAAGACCTGCAAGGAGAAACACTTGAGGTCACTAAAGAGCCCTGCCCCCGGTACTACAAGATCTATCCAAAGCTGTTTGACTGTGGAGGGTTGGGATGGCCCATTTGGGAAGGCAGCAAGCGCTGGTTGGTTTCTAACCACCACAGCACCAGTCAGAGAAGCACAGAATTATTTGGGTTGGAAGGGACCTTAGAGATTTTGTCTGCTCCTTTGCAGGTTGTGGGCCCCATCCCAAACTGACCCATCAGCAGTGTCCCCTCCCCAAAATGTACTGAAAAAACAGCAGGTGCTTCCCCCTCCCTTTGAAATCCCATTAATTAACAGTGGAGATTGAGCTGAACCTTAAACCTCGAGCAGGCAGGAGCAGCATTAATCTTTACACCACAACTAATCTGGGAGAAGTGCTGGTGGGCTCACCATGGTGCTGGGAGGAAAGAGGGCATAGCTGATCCTGCACAGGTTCTCAATGGAGATCTGGATGCTGCCGTTGAAGATCTGGAAGCAGAAGAAGATGGCGGGGCAGTCGCGGGGGCAGATGTCCAGCTCGCCGGTGAACGGGGACACGGTGATGACGGGCTCCTCCAGGCTGGACACGGGCTGCAGCCCCGTGAAACCTCCGTCCACGTAGCGCTGGGGACAGCACAGGGAGAGCTCTGGGCACCTTGGCAGTGTCACTGACTTGGGAGCCAGCAGCTGCACTGGTGACACTCCTGTCATGCCCCTGTCCCAGCTCGTCCTCCCCACTTTCAACAGCCTCTTGTCCCACCTGAGCTCTTTCTCTCTTTTCCAGCTCCTTCCCCTGCCCTGTCTGTAGCACCCAGCCAGCTCCTCAACCAGGTGCTGTAATCCACAGCAGTTATTAAAATGGAAATACAATTATTGTCTTTCACAAAGCTTTGTACAACATTTTTTGGCAGTCAAGAGCCAATTCAGACATCACCAAATGGATGGTATTGTGTCACTTTCCTGAGCTGGAGCAGTAGGGTCCCCATGTTTAGTAATTGCCTGCAGATTCATGGGGGATTACTCAGTGGGCAAGGAAAATGTCAGTTGCTCTATTCCAAAAGGAATCTGGATTTACCATCCACCCCAGTGGGACTGGAAGTTGCAGCTGGTGGAATTAAATGTTGTTGAAATAACAGTGCAGAGGGGCCTCACAGGGCCATCACAGACCTGAGGATGGGTTGGGTGGGAAGGGACCTTAAAGCTCATCCAGTGCCCCCCCCTGCCATGGGGCAGGGACACCTTCCACTATCCCAGCTTGCTCCAAGCCATGTCCAACCTGGCCTTGGACACTTCCAGGGACTTTAGAGACACTTCCAGTGCCCAAAGGGGCTCCAAGAGAGTTGAAGAGAGACTTTGGACAAGAGATGGAGTGACAGGACAAGAGGCAGTGGCTTCCCACTGCCATTAGGGTTAGATGGGATATTGGGAAGAAATCCTTCCCTGTAAGGGCAGTGAGGCCCTGCTCAGGTTTCCCAGAAAAGCTGTGGCTGCCCCAACCCTGGAAGTGGATGCACTGGAAATCACTGCTGAGCTCCTCCTTCCCTTCCCTCAGACAAGCAGAGCACAGAAATGCTCCAGGCTGGGGGAGGATCCTCCCACGAGCTCTCACAAGTCAGCAGCTGAGCCAAGGGATGAGCCTGCACTGCACACAGGCCCTGCCAGGATAACTGGGCTGTGTCTCCAGGTCCCCTCTGTGGGCATCCTCTTATCTCAGACATCTGCAAGGTCACCCACACTCTGCTCATGGGCAAAGCAGGACAGGGCTCTCCAGGTGGCAATTCCACCCAGCTCTCATCTCAGGATGCAGTGAAGGATAAGCTGAAGGGCTTTATCATCCTCCATCAAACTAAGGGAAAAGCCTGGACACACCTATCCCTCCATGGTCAGAGGAATGTAAAGTTCCAACCCAAGAACACCCTGCTGGGAGCACGTGTTTTGGTGGAAATGTCACTCACCACTCCTCGGAAGGATGGAGGGATGAATCCACAGTAAATTGGAAGAAAGCAGCTGCAGAGGAGAGCCTGGGGAGGAGAAGGATTGCAAAAGTCAAAGCTCCTGTCAAAGTTCTTCTGGACAAAAGCTGTTGACTTGGTGCCTGAAAATTCAGCCTTGGCAAAATCTGGAACCAGGCTGTTGGTGCCATCCAGACTTTGCTGGGGACTGTGGCCAGAAGGGCTTCAAGAAAGGGAAAACATTTGATTTCATTGAAGTGGAAACACTTCTCTAGAGCAGGGCACAACACTGCATTTTTTTAATTTTATAGCTGCCAGAATTAATAGCTGTAAATCTACATGTCTGTGCCCAACACTGCCCTTTGATGGTGGCAAGCTGAAGCTTTGGGGCCAATTGCCATCTTTGAAGGTTTTTGGACAAAACCAAGACACCCTCACAAGGCATCCTCACCCTGCTGGGGTTTGTCAGTGGTAAAACCACTGCTGGGCCATTTGCAACCATTTCCCACCAATCTCATGAGCTGGGAATGAGCACCCCGGGCTCCTGGCCCACCTGGAGGAGGCACCATGGGGTGAACTCCAACATCTCCATGGAGTTGCCATCCTTTACTGTCTCCCTGGAACAAGGGACCCAGGACCTCACAGTCAGCCCAGTTAGGACTTTACCCTGGGATTCTCCCCTGCAGATAATTTACTGGTTAATGAGCTGCTTGTTGCTCAGCAGCAGCTTTGTCCAGCTCTTTCCTCCCAGGAAAATGCTGAGGCAACAAGGAAAACCATTGCCAGATGGCTGAGGAGAGACCTGTGGGGAGAGCTGAGGGGTCACAGCAGCACTGACAGGGCTCTGCAAAGTCATTATTAGAGCCCCAACATCAGCTGTAGGAGGCTGGAAAGAAACCTGCTGCTTTTTTAGCATGATTTGTTCCATCTGATCCTGGAACTCAAACCTTCCTCCCTGGAGCTCCTCATGGAGCCCATTGTGGTGGGACCACAGCTCTGGCAGAGCCTCCTGACTCTCTCCCCATCTCAGGCAGAGAACAGAGCAGTTAAAGCCTCCAGCTCTTGGGGTGTGTCCATTCCAGGCAGTGAGAGGAGACCTGGAGACCTTCCTAGGGCAGCAGAGTGAGGTCTCAGTACCTGGATGAGCTCCTCCTTGGAGCTGAACTCCGAGGCCATGACGTTCTGGCCGTCCACCACCCGTGTCAGGGAGATGTGCAGCCTCCCCGAGGCCAGCAGGTAGGAATCCTCCGGCAGCATCCGCTGCAGGACAGCCTTGAGATTGGCCAGCAAGCTGCACTTGGGGGACAGGGGGCCCAGGATGGTTTTCCTGACTTCTGTTGCCAATGCAAAGAAAAACTCCTTTAGGTCATCTGAAACAGAGGTGAGGGAAAGATGGAGAGAAAGTCAGTACCTCTGCTGTACTAATAGTTGTATTTTAAATCCTGTTTTTAACACTCTCACAAATAAAGTTTCTTGCAGCCCCTCTGTGTTACCCCAGGATGATACTGCTGCTACAGTGGGGGATGTTGTGGCAGGGCAGAAAGGGGACCATGACCCTCATAATGTCCTCAAAGGACATCCTATCTTTGTGTGACCCCACTGGTGAAATCCCCACCTGCAGCAGAGATGGGGCCTCGAGATGTTCCTGGTCAGGATTAGTGAAAGGCTCCAGAGAGCCCCAGGAAGGAGGACACTGAGTTATCCATGACAATGTGACCTGCACAACACATTCCTGCCTTCCACCTCTGGTTTTCCACGTGGGCAGCCCCAGGCTTTACAGGGAGCAGGGATGAGGATGAGGGGCACCTCTTCTTCTGCTCAGGGCTTTCCTGGCTTCACATGGCTGGGATTCCTGGCTCTGGGGAGGTGTTAACAGCCATGACATGTGTCTGCACATCCCAGGAGCTGCGTTACAGGAGCAGAGCCCTGGAGCCCTGGCCGAGGGCTCAGCAGTTCCTCAGTGATGGGGAGGAAGGAGTGCAGCACAGCCTGCAGGCAGCCTGATCCCACGGAGGGGATTTGGAGCCTTTGCTGGCATGGGGAGCTCAGCTGGGGGGTTGAACTCTTGCAGTGAAAGCTTGTCCAGCACTGAAGCTGCAAAGAGCTGTCCTTGCACCCCTGGGGGCTCTCTGGGACCCTGCCCCAGCACGAGGCACAGGCCTGGCTCAGCACCAAGGCTCTGCAGGGCCAGAGGTTTCCATGAGCTCTCATGGGATTGTGAGGATGGACAGACGGATTAGGTGGAGTGTCCCCAAGACAAGTGGAGCAGCACAGGCATTAGGAGGGGTTATGTGTGCTTGAGAGGATGCTGAGGGCACACGAGGCAATGATTAACACTGGGCAGGTTTGCACAGAGGGGATGCTGGAAGAGCCAGACCTGCAGGGGGCTGGGGCATGCCCAGGTCACTGTCTGGCTGCTCTGTGTCCTGGAAATGGGGGGGAAATGTGGAAACACTGCCCACAAGCTGCTGGGAAGAGGTGAGAGCTGAGCCCAGCTTTGCAGGCTTTGGCTCTGGACAGTGAAGGGTGAGCCTGGCAGCAATGTGACTGTCCCTGCCTGCACCAGCCTGGTGACAAGTGTGTCCCCACGAGGTGACTGGTGGGGTCACAGAGGGCAGCCTGGCTCTGGGAGCTCAGAGCTCCTCACCCAGCCCAGGGCAGGGGACAGGCACCTGACTGCAGCCCCTGGGACACCAAACCCACCTTTCACCTTCTTTTCGCCCTTATTGTGCCCAGTATGAATTATTACAGAGCTTGTGCCACATTCATTCTCCTTGTTAGAAACCTGACCAGAGCCATCACCATCCAAAGTGTCTTTTCTTCCTCTGGGGAAGATATTTTGGGCACAAGATCATCTCAGCCCCTCTAAGTGGATGGTGCCTTCCCCCTCCAGGGAAGCAGATGCCCAGTCCAGGACTGGTGCCCCCAGCCAGAGCAGTCACCAAATGTATTTTTACTGCTGGACAGCCCCAGCTCCATCCATTACATCAGCTGGAGGAATCAGAAATTTTGGGGCCCTTGCTTATTTGTGCAGGAGTTCATCTCCATGTGGGCAGGAATGTTCCTTTCTGCCTTGTCTAAACATATTTGCCAATGTTTTGAATTATTTTTAGCTGCAGAAGAACAGTTCCAGCATCCACCAGAGGTTTCAGGAACCGTATGTTCCCTCCCAGTTTCCTCCATCATTATTTGGTCCCTAAAATCTTCTGTTCCTCCTAAACGTCCCCATTGCTTGAAGCAGAGCTTGGATCAGGCTTTAGAGCCCTAAATCTTGTGTACACTTGTTTACACATGGGCACTAATTGGAAATATGGGAGGATGTGATTATTAAAAGTGGATTAACTACTCTGAATTAATTCTACACATGGAGGATCTTGTTGCTAGAGGGGCCTGTTTCCACATTGTTGAAAGAGGGTCAGAGGAAAACCCCTTTAGCAGCAATTAGAGAAATCCCAGCCCCAGGCTGCTCCTCCAGGAATATCCTGCTGACAAGCCCTTGAGCTTCAGCACTGGGAAAGGTGCACCTGGACTTGGGAATCACACATCTCCCCTTGCTCTGGGAAGGTTGAGTGGGATAAGTGACATGCAAACAAGGCTGTCAGCTCTATAGATACCTGTGTCACAGCCACTCATGTCCCTTCATAGCTACACATCCCAAGAAACCTGATCCAGAGGGTAAAGAGGGCAAACCCAGCCCTGCAGCTGCACAGACTGCAGGGACACATCACAGCACCCCTCAGAGCAGAAGGGCAGGAGGAGCCAGTGGAATGCAGGCACATCCAGATTTCTCCCTGTAACTTCTGCCCACCAGCTGAGCCAGGGAACACTCAGGCTGTAAGAACCCGAAACTCCCCAAAACTCCCCAAAACTCCCATCTCCCAAACCTGCCCCGTGCTGGCTACCAAGCGTGCCAACACCTTGGGTTTCTGCAATGCCTCGAGAGCCAGGAGAGTTCCTCCAGCCCCACCACCCCAGCAGCCCCCGAGGCATCACCCTGGGCTCACGGACCCAAATTGCTCCAGGGGGGACTCGAGGCCGTGGTTTTGGGTTTTCTTACCGAGGCCGACGCCGCACACGACGGCGGCGGCGATGAGCGAGCCGGCCGAGGAACCGTAGACCTTGCAGGCAGACCTGAGGAGCTCGGGAGCCAACTCCAGCAGGGACTGCACCACCCCAACCTGGTACAGGGCCAGGAAGCCACTGCCCGAAAAGGACAGCGAGAAAGGGGTGCTGGCAGCCCGGAGATCCTCCACGGCCATCTCGGATCAAAGCGGCCGGTCTGGCTCAGGGTCTCGCCTCGTCCTCTTCCACCAGGTGAACCTCAGGCTCTCTTCTCCTGTGCTGTCTCCAGGCTCATCTCTGGCTGAACAGGAGTCCAGAAGAAGGATTTTCTGCCTCCTTTTATGACAGCTCCCCGAGGCGTTGAGATTCGCGAGCTATTTTAATTGCCGCCTGTGCTAAAAACAGAAATTTTCCCTTGATCAAAACAGCTCTTATAATCCTCAACCCCTGCCAGCTCCAATGGGCTGAATCAGGGTTCTCCTCTCATGCCAACAGGTCTGCAGTGCTCCAGGAGCCCTCCCAGAGAGGGTCCCGGTGTTATTGTGCCCGTCCCACTTGGAAAGGTCCGTGCAAAAATTCCTCTTTGCTTCATGCTTTCTTCATCAAAGGGTGTTTTCCTAAATTGGATTCTCCATCAATCCCAGCTTAGGCACAGCTCAGTACTGAGTGAGTAAAGGCTTGTATAAGACACTTAAAGCCAGAGGGTGTTACACAAGGGGTGGATGCAGGGTGTTACACTGGGTTAGGTTTGGAAATATTCCTTATATTTGCTCCCTGTTGGAAGGAGTTTTAGTTTTTTTTCCAAACTGGATTCTTGGCTGGTAGCAGAAACTACAAAAATTATGTTGTACATTCACAAATACATTTAGAAAAGCAGGTAAATAAATACATGTGCACAAACAGCAACAACCCCTGTTGGAAGGGTTTTGCCCTTGCCTGATCCTTGGATATCGTTTGCATGGGGCAAAAACTGAAGACCTGGCTTTGTTTTTCTCTCCCCTCTGAGTAAGGCCCTACAGCAGCACCAGTTTGCCCAAACTTGTGGTTATTAAATCAGAATCAATCTGCCTTTGAACTGTCTGCATTGCCTGGGGGATAGTTATAAAACCAGGGGGAAATGCCTTGTCTTGTCTTTTAATGATGATCCGATGCTGCTGCCAACATACAGAACAAAAATTGCCATTTTAACAGATGTATTTATTAAGCACTGGTAAATATTGTGTCGTTTCTGTTGTCCAAATCCATAGAGCTGCACACTGAGAGGAAACATTCTGTGGGTTAGAATTAGGGCTGTGTCTACAACACAACATGGGCGTAAGGAACAAGGCTCTCCTTCCCTGTGACCATGCTCCAGCCTGGCTGGGACAGTGCAGGGAGCCACAGCATGGTCCCAGCATCCTGATACCACCTTTGCAATGCTGCTTCACCCCAAATTTTCACACATTTTTCCCTGCCTTCTCCAGCCATGACCGTGTCCCCAAGACAGGAATTGGAGCAGAGTCCCCCATGTTGACACGCAAAACGTTCCTGGGTTGAAGTGTCACCAGGAGCTGCCCATCAGCAGGTGGACATTGCCTGGAACCCCTCAGGTAAATGTCACAGCATGGCCAGGGCTGGTCTCTGGTGCTCCCTGGATGTCAGGACACACAGGAGGAGGTTGCCAGCTCCAAGATATATCTAATAATGAATGGGATTGTCCTGGAGGTGAGCAACTGCCTGAATTAGGGCTTTTAGATCCACAGCCTTACTGGAGCCTCTAATTTCTTGTCTTTCCAGTGCCTGATGTTTCTCCTGATCCCCTTGCTGGGTGAGTCTCCCACAGGCCCCAACCTCTCCACCAGCCTCCTGGAGATAGCAAAGCTTTGGTCTGGCTCCTGCAGTCCTTGGGAAAGCAAATCCCTTCATGTAAAGGATTTTCTTCCAGCACTGACAGGCTCATGAAGGACAAAACTATCACCTGTTGCTGTGACTGGTCCAGACCTGCCAGGGCATTGGAAGTGCAGAGGGTTTGTGTGCTGGAATGAGTTGTTCCCATGTTTCCTGTGCATTAACTGCTCCTATTGTTTGCCTCAGTCCCCCAGGGACTCCAACAGGCTCTGCACACAGAGCTGCAGGATGCTCCTGCTTCACTCAGCCCTTGCACCTCCCGAGCCATGCCCAGCCCTGACTGCCAAGGTTTGGGAAAGGTACAAAGGAGCCCATGGGAGCTGTGGGAGCAATCTCTCCTGTCCTACACTCAGTCACAGGGGCTTCTCCAGGAGGGCCAAGGTGTCAAACTCCCCTGCACCCTCCCCAGCTGCCAACACCACGGCCTGGGACAGCATCCAGGAGCCATCACCCTGCCTGGCTCAGCTCCACGCTCCCGTGAGATGAAACCTTGTCATCATCCTCTTAGTGACAGCAAGTTTTGCATTAATTGGCTCATTAAGGGCCAGGCTGATTTTCTCAACTGCCCTCCCCCCCATCCCAGCACTCCAAAGCAGGATTAGAGGGCACTGCCAACTTTGGAGACACAGGATCCCTGAGCAGCCGGGGATGGTCTGGGGAGAAAGCCCCTGGCTCACACGAGCACTGGGTGGGCTGGGGGCTGTGCTGGGCTGTGCTTTGCCCTGAGTGCTGGGCAGGTCAGAGCCCAGATGGCCACTGTGATCCAGGATTTTCGTGCGAGGTGATTGTCTCTGCTGGGGGGAGGCACAGCCGGGTGTTGAGAGCAGGATGAGGGTAATGCCGAGAGCTGGACACAGCTCAAACCCCCAGGACTTACAACCTGCCCTTCTTTAAAACCTTCTTAATATCTTCAGTGGCCACAGGCAATCAGGTCCCAATTTTATAACCCAATTTTATAATCCAAGGTGCTGGAATTGCTCATGGGAAGGGACCTGGGCTCCAAAAGCCACCAGCCCTGGGGTGCTGCACTAAGGCAGATCCCAACCTCATCCCACCATGCCCGGCTGGAGCAGCATCCCTGCACTAGGTTGGGTTTTTTGGGAGCAGGAGCTTCTTGTGCAAGGGGCTGGGCAGGTCTGGCTCCTTGTTCCCCCAGCATGGCTGCCCTGATGGGTGGGAAATCTCCAGTGGGCAGAGGAGAGTGTTTGGTTCAGCTGTGGTATTGGGAATAGCACAGGAGGAGGGAATGGGAGTTTTCCTTTCTGATGTTTCACCTGGCAGGTGCACCCCACGTGCTGATGGAAGATGATACCCTCTGGAACAGAGGATATTTGACTCTTCACCAGGAAGTCAGTGAGGAGACAGAGCCCCTTTCTGCTCCATGCAAATCCCAGCCCATCCCTGGCACCGCACGAGCTCAGATGCAAAACAAATCGGGGCATCCTGTGACCCTCTAACCCCATCCCCAGCACATCCCCAGCACCAGCTCACCCAGCCCTGGTCCAAGCCCTGGTCCCAGCCCTGGTCCCAGCCCAGCACATCCCCAGGGGCTCTGGGCAGGGAACAGGAATGTCGGGACTATTGCAAACAAAAGTTTCAGTCTCCCCCACAGTAAAATCTGTGTTGGTTCCCAAGCAAAATGAATCGTGGTGCTGATGCTACACTGTTGTTGGCAGGACCAGGAGTGGGATTTAATATTTTCCACACTCCTAATTACCTCGGGCAGAATTAGATGGAGTCCTGCAAGGTGTCCCCCCTCCCTTGGCAGCCGGTGACTCAATCCTGTGTCTGTCAAACACAGCCCTGAAGGCTCTGGGGATGTGGATCTGGGTGGGGAAGCACTGCTTCTATCCTTCAAGGGCTCTGCTTCCCCATTTTCATTTACTTTGGGTTTTACAAGGACCAGGCAGGTCAGATCCTCCAGGAGGGGAGGTGCTGGGCAAACCTGGGCTGTCACCATGGCCCATGGGGGATTGTCACCCCAAACGTGGCAGTGACTCAGACCCACACGTTTGTTTGCCACCACTATCACCACTGGAACATCCCTCCTGCACATTGCAAACCCCAAAACTTCATCTCCTTCACCCCAAGCCATGTCCAACCTTGCAGAGGAGATGCTCCTGCTGGTGCCACCACACCCAGCCCTGGATATTCCCCTGCCAGCCCCAAGCTGCCTTAATCCATGGCCCTGCTTAGGGTCTGGGCAAAGATTAGCTGGAAACATTCCCAGTGATTAGGGTTTAAGTCGCTTTGACATTTCACATCTTCTTAGAGCTCATAGGTGAGACCCCAGCTGTAAATCCTCGAGGATGTTACAGCTCCTGCACTGCTTGGGAATGAGCTTTACCCAGTTCTTGGTGTCACATCAAGCTGTTCTGGGTAGTAAATATCCTTCTGTGCAAAGGGAAGGCCTATAAATTGTAAAAAGGGCAGGACAACACTGTGTACCTGCTCTCAGAGTCCCTTGTGCCACTTGGAATTTGGCTGGAAAGGAGCAGCCCATAGCAGCTGGAGTAAAGCAAACATTACTCCATCTATAACACAACTCCCAGCAGACAAGCCTGGCTGGCATTCAGGCACCAATTTATTTGAGTTTTAGATTTTTTTTCCAAACTGGATTCTTGGCTGGTAGCAGAAACTACAAAAATTATGTTGTACATTCACAAATACATTTAGAAAAGCAGGTAAATAAATACATATGTACAGACAGCAACAACCCCTGAGGTTCAACACGAGCACTTGGTGGGAGCTGAAATACAAATACAGGGTGAAATCTGGGCTCTGTGATTTACAGACTCTTCATCCCCAGCCAGCTGGGGTTCAAGCATTTCACACTGCTGGCACTGTCATGGGGGTTTTCCTTAAAAGACTTTAAATCCACAGCTCAGAAGTTCACCCCACATCCAGCTCACCATCAGGGATTGTTCTCCCACCACTAAATGTCCATCCTTGGGTTCCCAGGCCCCTCGCAGCAGCTGCTGTCAGTCTGGGCTGTCACAGTGGTCTGTCCTGAGCTTTTCTCTCTTCTGCTGAGACAAAAGGAAACGTTCTTAGAATAATGGAATATTTAGATTGTAAAGGGATGTTTAAAGCTCATCCAGTTCCACCCCCTGCCACAGACAGGGACACCTTCCACTACCCCAGGCTACTCCACACCCCATCCAACCTGTCCTGAAACACTTCCCCAGATGGGCAGCCACAGCTTCCTGGGCCACTTGCCCTAACTTGCTGCTGGGAGCTCATCCCAGGCTCATCTTCCTCCTTACCTGGAGAATTTTGCCGTAGGGTGCAAAGGAATCATCCAGGTAGCGGGAGCCAAAGCCCATGATCCTGTTCACGGCCTGGCTGCAGATCCCTGCCACCGTGGCTGTCAGATGGACCGTGTAGGCAAACTGCATCTCCTGGGGGCTGGCATTGGGCCTGCTGGCTGCCAGCTCCCTCTGCACATAGGCATCAGCCAGGCTCTTGAAGGAGCTGTAGGACATGTCCCTGAAGAAGAGATGCAGCCGTGCATCCTCCCTCACCTGGTGGGACACGAGGGAGTGAGTGCCTGTCCCGAGGGAATGGCTCTGAGTGCCACCCCCCACTGCAGCTGGCAGAGGACACACAGCCAGGCACGATCACACCCAGGCAAGGAATTCAAAGTTGCCATTTCCTTGATTTTCCCCAGTGTTTTCCGGCCCCAGGGAAATGGTTGGTGTTGCTGTATTTATTTTACAGCAGTGTGGAGCATGGCCCAGATTCCCCAGCCCCATCCAGCTGTCCCCAGCTGCCTCACCTGCCTGTCCAGCTCATCTCCTGCGCTCCGGAGCAGGGACACGATTCTCTTGATGGCTTCATCTGTAGAGAGACACACCAGGTTATCTCCAGCCCTTTCTCCAAGCCTCACACATCCAGATGCCCTGTTTAGTCCCCAGGAAAAATTCCTTGAGCAATGTTTATCCACCTCCATTCTTCCAAAACCCATTCCAGCCTATTGCCAAGTGCCTTGTTACCCTCAGCCAGCAAAAATACTCTGACCTCTGAATTTTGTCTTTTGGATCTAGTGGAAGGTGTCTCTACCCATGGCAGGGGGGCTGGAATGAGGAATTCTTTAAAGTCCTTCCCGACCCAAAAACCATTCTGGGATCGAATCTCCCTCTCCCCCAGTCAAACCCTGATGCTGAAAATCTCCCCCAAAGTCTTTGCCCAGCTCTGGGGACCATGAAAGCCCCGGGATCAGGACGGCAGCAGGGATGGATCCCATGCAGGCTCTGCAGGACACAAGCCCCGTTTGTTTCCAACTCACCGACGCCGTCGGTGCCGGGGAGCTCCGGGGGCTCCCCGCGTTCTCCTGGCCCGCTCCTCCGGCTCTCGCTGCCCTGCCCGATCTCCTGGCACACGGGTGTGTAATATCCATCGGGCTCCGCCTCTGCCGGGCACAAACACAGAGCAGAAGTGAGGATCGGTTTTGGCAGCGCTCGCTGATGGGGCAAATCCTGGGTGCCCAGCCCGGATCAGCGCATTCCGGGGGTGAAGGAAGGGGCAGAGCAGCCGTGACCTGCCCCGAATGCACCAAAACCGCTCCGAGCTCAGCACCCCCTCGGCGGAGCTCGGGCACGGGAAGGGCCGGGCTGGGACCGGAGTCCTGTCCCCAAGGAACCCCAAGCAGCTTTAAATCAGCCTTAGAGTGGCTCAGGATCTAATCTCAGCTCTCAAATACAGGTTTTAACTAAACCACCGTGACCCTTGGTTGCCAGAAGGGGAAAGCTCGTGTTTGGGTGATAACAGCGACAGCTGCCTTGGGGTGGCTGTGCTCAAAGCAGGGGCACAACGACCCCTCCTGGGGCAGCAGCTTGGCGTGGGAGTCTCCAAAACCTACCCCAGGCTCTACAAAACCCTGCGAGGGGCTAGGAACCAGCACTAAACAGGGTGTCTTTCCCCAGAGCAGCCCAGCAGGGGTGGGTCAGGGTTTTGGGGGGTCTCACCTGGCTGTGCCGGGGTCAGGACGTGCCGCAGGGGGAGGCAGCCCGGGCGCTTGCTCCTCGCCCCGGATCCCGGCTCTCCCCGCTCCTCCTCCCCGTGCTTCTTCAGCGAGAAAACCTTCTTGAGGCTGGGCTTCTTCTTCAGGGCTCTGCCCAGCGTTGGGGACATGCTTGAGTCTACTTTGTGTTTTTTGGCTCCTTCTGGTTTGGAGTCCTGAGGAGCTCTGACATCTTTCTCCTTTGCTTTTTGTGCTGTGTTTTCCTTCTGGTCCTCAGGGCTCTTCTTGAGGACGAGATTTAAGAAACCTTTCAGCCAGGCTGGTTTTGAATACGAGTGCTGTGTTTTGCCCTGGGAAGTGTTTTTTGTGCTTTTCCTCTTGGCCTTCAGCCCCTCTTTAGGCAGGTCCTGGGAAGCTTTGCTGTCTTCACCCAAAGCCTCCTCCAGGTCTGGTGCTCTGAGCCTCTCCTCCTGCTCCTTCCTAGGGCTGGGTTTGGCACATGAGTACGTGCAGAAATCACTTTCTGACCGTTGTAGCCCATCCATTTTCCTCCCTCGCCCTCTGTCTGTCTCCAGAAAAGTTTTTTTAGCCGCCAGTGAGTTTTCATGGCAGCTCAGTGAGCGCTTGACATAAATCTCCAGCACTCTCTTGGCCTCTCTCCTGTCCAGGGAGAGGATCTTGCCCAGGGGCTGCCCCCCCACATCCGACTGAGGCATCTCCTCAGCTGCATCCCACGTGTTGCTGTGGAGAAAAAACAACATTTTCAGTCTGGTTTTTGCCTTCCCCAGGTCACTGCACAGTTGGGTTGGGTCAGATGGAGACCTCCTTCATGCTGGCACCCAGGGATGCTGGGGGTGTCTGGGGTTGTTTATGCTCCTGGTTAATGATCAGTCAGTTTTTTATGGTCCTTATCTGAGTGCTCCTCATGCCCACATGGGGTTTTACAACCACAGACTGTGATAAAGGAACTGAAACTGTGGAGGGGGGGAGATGGGCTGGGCATATTCTAGATGGGCTGGGCATATCCTGGGTTGTCACCCAGGGGGTTTTATCCAGCAAGGACAACACCCAGACACCATCCCATTATCCCATGGCAGTGTGTTCCCACAGTATAATGAAAAACAGCACCCCAGGGGCACCCAGTGAGCCACAGAACCCAGAATTTAGAGTATTTCCCCTTAAAGTACTGGCTGCTGAAAATCGTTGCAGCCCCTGGAGAGGCCAAGGGATGTCACCTTGTGGTGACACAGCCCTTCTGTGAGCTGCCAGCAGCACAGGGATGGGAACAGAGCTCAAAGCACCAGTCCCTGCCTTCCCCACCACCCTCCTTCTCTACATTTACAAGCAAAATTCAACCAAAGACGCTGCTATTGGACAACCAGAGAGCCACGATGGTGCCTCATGCTGGTTTTACCTCCAAAACCAATTTCACCCTTTGAAGAACCAGACCTAAACCAGAATTCTCCCCTGAGCAGCACACAGGGAACCAGCACTGAAATCTGGCACACTTGGCTGTACAAAGCACCCTGGAGCTGGGAATCAGCCTCTGCTCAGACCCAAAGATCATCATCACAACACACAGCACACCCACCCCACCTCAGCCTGCTTTTGGGATCAGAAAGGCAAATTCCCTTCATCCAATCCAACACCAAAGCCCACCAAACACTCAATAAAAAATCATTCCACTAAATTTAATCACGGTAAAGCCATGATCCCACTTTGATTCCAATACATTGACCTCAACATTGGTTATTCGCTGGTTTGGTTTTTACCTCTTCATCGGAATTTCTGCTCCTTTGGACATAGTTCAAGAGGAGTCCTGGGCCACAGGTGCTGAGGGATCTCAGGCTCTCCTGGGAGGTGCCCTTATATACCCAAGTTGGGGCTGAGTAAAGTCCTATTTATAGCAGCCATTCAGGTAAGAGAGCAGCCAAGGCTTCCGCCTGGGATCCTGCTATCACCACCCTCGTGGTGGAGATCAATGGGCGTGAGTTTCACTGGAGAAGAAAACAATTTCCTTATGGCAAGTAGCAGCAAAACAACATAGAATCACCTGTCAGCTGCTGTAAGCACTGCCCTTTGAGACCAGCTATCTCAGGCAGCTGTCTGGCTTTGGGTTGGGCTTGTCACTTTTTACTGGGTGTGATGTCTGAAAAGGGCTCTTCTGGGTTGTTTCTGTGAGGGGAAGTCACAACTTTCTCGGGTGAGTGGGGTTTCAGTGCAGGAAGCAGAGTGCTCTGATGTCATCCGTGGAGTTCCCAGGCGGCTCCTGTGGGACCACAGACACTCTGGGACATGGCACTGCCCAACTGGGCACAGCTGGGCTGAAACATCCCTGAAACCCACCCTGGGCTCCTTCAGACAGCCCCTGCTTCCACCCAAAAACATGAACCAGCTCTTGCCCCAAATCCTTCCCGCTCCCGTGGCTGCCACTCAGCCTCACCCAGAGATGGAAAATCTCCCAGCAGGCAGATCTGCCCTACCCAACACCTCCAAACTGCACCCGGGCCGAGCAGATCTGACACCAAAGCTGCTCTTGGCCCCACGGCCACCCCAGGGCCCCCTCCCGTGGGTGTGGCATCCTCGGGCAGGTGCTTCCCACTATTCCCATCGCTGCTTTGCCATCTGATGGCAAAATTCCGCACTGCAGCTCGCAGGGATGGGGCCGGAGCTGCAGACACGCAGGCTTTGGAAATCCCCTTTTTGGAAAACCCCTCGGGAAGATTTCCACCGGAGCAGCGCTGCTTTCAGCTGCAGTGATGTTCTGTGTCTCCTGGATAAAAATGTTCTTTTCCTGATACGGAGTTCAGCTTGCAATCAGAACACTCCAGGACTGTTTTGTTTCTCTTTCTATAAACTCTCCATGCCATAATTTCCTGTGACTGGGAGAGATCCAGACCACATCCCCCCGTTTATCCTGAGCCCACTCGGCTGAATCAGAGTTTGGTATTGATTAGGAATTACCTGGCTCAGTTTTTCAGCACTCCCATCTATTGATAAATGGGTGAGGAGCTTCCAGGCTGCTTCTCAGCTCTTGTCCACATCCTTCCACAAGCAAGCTGATTCCAGGGGGGGAGGAGGAGTTTCACAATTTATTTTATTCCATAAAACAAAAAGCCACATCCACTCTGGTTGTGGGGGTCAGTTTGGCCATCTCCAGTTTGGAGATCTTTCTATTGGAGATTAGCCAAGGCTGAGTCCAAACACCATCTCTGCTCATGATTCAGGTGTGAGTCAGAGCTGATGCGTGGCCTCTTGCAGGCACAGCTCTGGGAATTTCACACATTTCTTTGGGAGGTTGCTCCCTGTGTGCCCAGCACTGTCAATAAACACATCACTTTCTAGCTTTCATAGCTGGGAAGTTCTTTCTGCTCATCACAGCCAGAAGATAGAAGAGCCAAACTCCAGGAAAAATCTTCACCTGAAATGTGATTCAGGACCAAGACCTTTATCCAAGCTCAGATCCCTCCTGGGATTTGGGACATGTTCAAACCTAATGGGAGAGAGGCACAAGAAAAAGATGCAGGAGACTGAGATAAACCAAAATCCCATTACCAGAGTGGTGGCAAGAGATCTAGACCCAAATTTTTCATCCACTTTTGTTATCAGTGCTGGGAGGGAATGAGGAAGCTGGCAGGAAATGCAGTCATGGTGGGGGAGCACCCAGTGGTGGGGTTGGCATCTTCAGGTCAGTGATGCTGGGGAGAAAAGCAGAACTAAACCCATGGGAGCACAGCAGGGGCCAAGCAGCTTCTGTGCCAGAAATTGCTTTGTAAGACGGGAAAAAACCAAGGGAGAGGCATTCCCCACGTGAAACTGCAAAGTGCAGAGGACAACAACAGGTTCAGAAGGCAGGGGTCAAAGCACCTGAATTCCTTGGGAAGACACAGGCTGAGACTGGACATCAGGAAAAGTTTCCTCTGCAGGAGGCTGGGACAATCTCAGATGGATGTCAGGAAGGGTTGGGAATCACCCTCTTGGAGGGGCTTGGCCAGCCAAAGCCACAGCCAACCTGACATGGAGGAGGAGGCCACTGTGTTTTATGTCAACCATGAAGGTCCCTTTGAGCCATCAACCAGCCAGGAGCCACCAACCTGGGCACCAGAACACAGCAGCTGCAGATCTGATCCATGGTGGGGGTGTGGAGGGGAGAGCCTGGACCATGGCAGGGGTGTGGAGGGGTGAATCTGAACCATGGTGGGGTGTTGAGGACAGCCACTGCTCCCTGCCCAACACATGGCCTCAGTGGAAACCTCTCAGCCCAGTTCTGCAGTTCCTTTGATCCAACAGCATGGTGGGCACCAGCCCCCAAAGCAAATCCTCTTTTCCTCCACCCCTTGGTGTGGTTTTAGCTGCTTCCCCCCAGCAGATGAGCAATGTGCAATGCCCCAAACACCAGCAGATGTGGGGCTGCTGATGTTCTCCAGGGAATGAAGCACCTGGAAAGCTCTGGAAAAGCCCACATGAGGTACCTGGCTGTGTTTCACAGCCTCTGAACTCCAGCCATGCCAAAAGCCACCAGCAGCCGTGTGCTGTCCCTCCCCACACCCCCAGACCAAACTGCCTGGCACAAGCAGAGGTTACTGCATTGTTTGCTGACAGGGATGGGTTCCTGTTCCAGGAAAGCTGCAGGTTTACAGCCCTCCTGCCTGTTTGGCACAGGGTATTTCTCCAGGAGGTACACAAAAGCTCCCTAGGAGCATGGACAAAGCTCATTATTCCAACCCATCCCTGCAAAGGTGCCCGTGGATTGTCACCCCCCAGACCCCTCTGGAGCTGCTCAGGGAGGCACAAGGGGGTTGAGAGCTTTTGGCAGCTTCCCAGCCAGGAAAGGAAATCCCCAGCCAAGCCCAGAGTGATCTTTAGTCATGACAGGTAAAAGAGGTGAGGAGAGGTCACTCCCTGCAAGCACAGCACCAGAACCAGAGCCACCATCACCTGCTCCAACAAAACAAACACACAGCTGGGAGAAGCATTGGGATCCTCAGGAGCCATCAGGGCTGGTTCTGTTGCAAGAAAGTGAAGTGGAAAGAGAAGATCAGGAAAAATTCACCCATGGGTGCATATCCCAGGAGTGGCACAGGGCACAGATGTTACAGTTCTCAAGGAAGGAGTTCTGCTGTCCCACCAGAACTGAAGGATTTCACCCCAATAAAGATTTGTTCTGACTCTTCCCTGGGACAAAAACATCCTTTGTGGAGGGAAGGAAGAGGTTTGGGTGCTTCAGTGCACCCTCCTGCTGGGGAGCATTCCCAGGCTGCAGCTGGGTGGGTGTTGGGGAATTTTAGCCCCTTTCTTAGCAGGGATCATGGGGATCCTCTCAGCAGGGATCCTAGCCAGGATCTGCCCAGGCTGTGACCTCACACTCATTTCCCCCACTAGAGCTCCTCATTTCCTTCTCCTCTACCACTCAAATTTTTCAAGCTCCTCTGTTCTGCCAATGAGCTGGTGATTTTTTTCTGGTAGTGAATCTCCTCAGCCATTTTTCCAGAGCTGTACTGCAGAAGCTTTGCCAGCCATCACCCACCCCACCACTGTCTCTTACTGGCTACTCCAGGCTGCAGCTGTAAAGGAGTTTTGCAGGACCAAGACCAGTTCCAGCTGCAGTTTCAGGTTGGCACTGAGCAGTTTTGGTGGAAACCTCATGATGCAACCATGAGTTTGTGCTGTGCTCACTCATCAGCTGCTGAGCAGCTCAGACTGCTCCCTCTGGCTTAGGAGCTGCCATAAGATGGGGACGAGATCTGGGTGCCCACAGGAGCTGGTTTTAAATGAGGAAAGCTTGGATTTCCCAGTTTCAAACAGCAAGAAGTGATATTTTCAACCTTAAAGTCACAGCATTTTATTTTCTCTGTGGAAAGCAAAGTGAAAATAGTAGTGGGTACTTTCTATTTACACACACACACACACACACACACACACTCTGTTCACTTCAAGCACTCCTGCTTCAAACTCAAAGCAAATAATCACATTTCTGACCATGGGTGGGGTCATATTTGTTACTAGCTTTGTTTCTTTTCACATTAATTAATCACAAAAGTAATTAAAAAAAAATTACCTGGAGGGAAAGGAGTTAAAGTGAATACCAGCTATGGGCAACCATGGAGCCTGGAGCTTGTGCCAGGCCTAAACCAGGCAGGTATTTCAGCTCACTCCTAACCTTAATCCCAGGAGCAGCCCCACAGGAGACAGTGGGATTCCAGCATGCACCATATTTGCAATTCTAGTCCATGTTGAGCTGGGGAAATGGCTCAGGTTCAGAGCAGGACACACAGCTGGGGACAGCCCTCGCTGCCAAAGCAGAGCAGCAGCTGCTCAGCCCAGAGCTCTGCTCTGCTCAGCACAGCAGAGGGATCTTTTCCACAGGTTTAGACCTTAAAGACAAGCATCAAAATTTCAGAGCAAAAAAAAAAAAACACATTCTGTCCCAAAGGGCAGGAGAGGAACCAGCAGAACACCAGCCCACACATCCACCTGCACTTTTGGGGCTGGGGAACAACTTCTGGGTGTGTTTTGCTAATGACACCCCAGAGATGTCCCAGCTTTGGCTCACAGCAGGGTTTGGAATCCAGGCCAGCTCTGTGGCCTTCTGTCCAGGAGAGGCAAGAGACACCAGCACTGCTCAGCAAAGCACCAGGCTCTGTCATGCACTGAAGTGAAGCCTCCAAAGATTTACTATGGTGAAACCTCCAGTGGGTCTTCCTTCAAATCCTCATGGTCCTCATTCTCCACCTGCTCCAGTCTGCTGGATTTCTCATGGACAACCTCTCCAGGAGTCTTCAAAAACCTGAAATACATTTTTGTGATGACTTTAAGGGCACATCCAAACCCAGCCCCAAACCAAGCTGTAAATGCTGGAGCCTTTGCCCTCAACAAGGCCAGGCTGGATGGGGCTTGGAGCAAACTGGGATAGCTGCAGGTGTCCCTGCCCATGGCACGGGTGGAATGGGATGAGCTTTAAGGTCCCTTCCAACCCAAACCCCTCCATGATTCTGTGATCAGCTGAGCTCTGGAGCTCAGAGGGGATTTGCCATCCTTGGGCTTTGCTGAGGATCCCATGAAGCACTGAGGTCCCAGCTGGCACAGGACAGAGCCTGGACACAAACCCACTGGGGCATGTGCAGGGGAGGATGCTGCTGGATGAAACAGCTGCCAACATCTGGAGCTCATCACCTCTCCATGCCCCATCCATGCTGCCCCAGGTAGCTCATTTCTCTGTTCTGCTTCACCTCACCTGAACAATAGCTTCTGCCCTGGCTCCTTTTTGATGATGTTGAGTTTGTAGTAGTGTCTGAGTGCTCGAGACATCTTCTCATAGGTCATGTTCATCCGGTTCTGGAAGGGGAAAAGAATTGTGGGGTGTTGAGCAAAAGCAAGCAACAACACTTGGTGTGGGTCTGTGTGCAGCAGGGCCACACCTGGGACATTTGAGGTGGTTTGGGGCACTGTGGGTCTGTAGTGTGGATCCCTAACCCAGACTGCCTTCATGGTTTGCTTTCCAAAGGATGAGAAAGTCCCTGTTTAACCAGCAGGCTGGCATCTCTCACCAACCCTGCACCCCCTGTGTCCCCCTCCCCAGCCCCTGGGACAGCAGCTTCAGAGAACAGCTCATGAAAGGGACATGCAGAAGTCCAGGGATGACAAATTCACTCAAACCTGCATTTACCTTGTGGTTGCCCCAGAGCTGGGCGAGCCCATTTGGGTTGACAACCCGGAACACCTTGGCTTCCCTGTCCTCCCACCTGATGTAGGGCTCGTAGCGGCGGTCGGACAGGAGCTGGTACACGTATTCCCAGAGCAGCCTGCAGTCTGAGCACGGGGGAATTCCTGCTACAGAGCTCCCACTGGGCCCCAGTGGGCTGGCTCAGCAGCAGGACTGCATGTTTAGCAGTGACAATAAGTATGAGAAGAACCCAGAGCTCACACATGGCACTTTTACTGTGAGATCTCAGAGCAATTACAGTTTTTCAGGTGGGGAAACTGAGGTGGAAAAGCACGGAATGAGGGGAAGGGAGACAGATGGGCAGACAGGACAAAGCACCGTCTCATTTCCCCAAGGAACAAGGCTATAAATTCATAATTACCTGCAATTTTCCCATCCACTGGGGCTGACAGGGTAGCAGGAAAAGAGCAGATGGCACCTGGCCTGCAGCTACTCTCTGAGCTGTGCTGGGAGAGGTTCAGTGGCTGCGTGTGGCCATGGAATAGGGGCTGCTCTGCACAGCCCAGCCACGAGGAAACAACTGGGGCAGCCTCAGCACTGCAGTCTACCCCTGCAAAAAAACCCTAATAAGCACCCTGTGGTTCACTAGGGCAGGTCCTAGACCTTGCAAAGCCCTGAAACAGGAGGAGAGGGACAGCCCGAGGTGTTTGTCAGCCTGGGACCAGCCCAGGCAGAGCAGGAGGGTGCTGAGGAAAGCCTGAGATTTTCCTAAGGCTGGAGAAGCAGAAAGTTCAGGGGGTTAGAGGAGATGCCAGGTAGGGTAAGGGTCATATACAGAAGAAAAACTGGAATATGAAAATGCCCCAGAGCACAGGCATCCCCTGGTAAATTGTTGTGGGGACTTAATATGTTAGTATGTTAATTACCTTGCACATGAACCAGCAGAAGGGCCCAGGCAAGTGCTCCCAGATCCACCTCCACACACATGCAGCCTCTGACACCAATCCAACCCCACCCTAACTCCTACCTGGGCCCCCCAAGGGCACGAAGAAGCCTCACTGGGCCCCACCACCCTCACGTGGGCTCTCTCCCCACCCCACCCACTGACCCAGAAGCTCTGCATAAGCTCAGCCCTGGCTCCTCAGTCCTTTCCCAGCTATGTTGCAGGACAAGTCTCCAGCAGGGCTGTGCCTCCCTGATCCAAATCTCAATCTGCAGGCAAATTTCTTAGGGGAGTCATAGCCATGCCAGTTTGCCATGGACCCCCTGGTGCTGCCTGGCTGGTTCTGACCTGCTGCATCACTACAAACTCCCAGATGACCTGGACTTTGCTGGGCCCGGTTGCCTCTCTCAGGTGTGGGATGGTTTCAGCAGGCTGAGCTCCAAGCCCCAGCTGTGTGCAACCCATGGATGTTTTTCTCCCATCATACCTTCCTCCGTGCTCCTGGCTTTCCTGAAGGGTGAGTTCAGCAAGGGGCTGCACACCAGAGCTCTTCTATGAGTCTTAATGAACTGGAGTATTTCATAGAGCACATCCCCTGCAGGGAAGGAAACTGCTCAGAAGCCTTTGGATAATGGTCCCTCTTAGGTAATGCTGCTGAGATTCTGAACTACACAGTGTGAGGTTATTAAAGGATTTGCAGTTCGGATGGACCAGAGAAAGGAAGAGTTGTCCTTATCTCCAGCACAGACCTGGTCTGCTGGGACCCATGGAGCCCTCTCAGCAGAGCATACCTCATGCTGGGAGGATGCTCACAAACCCCTTGCCCTGGGTCTAACCTGAGCTGGGAGCTCTGTGTCTGAAGTCATCCTTGGTGAGGATGCACAAGGCTTTGCCGTTCATCTCGAACTTGCTCTGGTCACTGGGCCGCAGGGAACATTCCTTCTCAGCCCATCGCAGCCAGTGGATCACATCATCCTTGCTCCACAGTGAGGGCTGGATTCCTGAAACCAGGAGCAGCCTCTGAAACAACTGTCTCCATCCTAAAACTGCTGAGTGGCAGGGTGAGGCTTCTTCTTCGTCACCAAACTTTCCCTCTATATTGAGCACTCATGGGTCAAAAATACCACAGAGAGAAAATGAACCCTGATGAAGCTTCATCCCTCTGGCCAGCAGGGAATGGTCCCTGGGTGGGACACCATGGCTGTACCCCCCCTGTCCCACCCCATGGGAACTCCTTTTTGAGCAGTATTGAGTTGCTTAACCTCTACTCACTCAGCCTCCCTGGAAGCCTGAAGATCTCCCCAGAGCCGATGGGTGAGGGTCTGGCCCGGGATGGGGTTGGTAATGGCACTGCCACCATGGGGCTGGAAGAGCTGATGGCCACTTTGCCCTGGGGAAGAGATCAGATACATCAGTGGGGAAAATTCCCAGCTCTGCTCCTGCCTTTGCTTTGGAGATGCCTCCACCTGCTCCAGTATTTCCTAACTGGTTTCTCATAGCAGTGGGATGTGATGTGCTGTCTGCAGCTCTTCCTCACACTTTTCCTCACCCTAGCCTCAGGATGAGTCCCTGGTTGCCCAAGTCAGCATTAGTAGCCAGAGATCCCTCTCTTTCTCCAGCTCTTTAGCAGAGGAACCTGCCCTCATTCAGGCTCTGGATCCTCCATCCCCACTCCCCATGGCTGCAGGGAAGTAGAAGCTGGAGCTAAGACTGGCAGAGCCTGCAGTGTCTGTGCTGGCTCCCTGCTCCTGCAGGATCCTCTGATGCTCGATGGATGCTCAAGGTTTTAGGAGAGCACTTCAATTCTTTAGAGCTGTGAAAATAAAGCTGGCAAGAGTGCTTTGATTTTTGTCTTGAAAACACCATATAGAGAGAGATCTCTCTGTCTGCAGTGATCATTTGGGCATAAGTGGAAATGGCCATCCCATGGTTTAGGGAGATGAAAGCTCCTTTTGCTCACTGTCCAAGGAGTTCTGGCCCCCCAATAATTACTTTTCCCCCTCAGCCAGGGCACATGAGCCAGAAGGGAGCTCAGATGCTGCTTCCAGCCACATCTAGATCTTGAAATATTACTGGCAGCCAAGCAGATAATGTTTCCCCTTAAAAACCTATTAATGTGAATCCCAGCCATTTCTCAGCTTCACTCACTGGAAAATTAACAATTTTGCTGTCAAATGGTATTTTCTGAAGCAGTTACCAACTGAGCACTTCAGGCTCAGGAAGGCTTTTGCAGGTGATTTAGAGCAGCCACCCCTCGATTGTGTGTGCAGGCAGAGGAGTTGAGCCCTCTGAAAATGAGGGGTGAGGAGATGGGAGCTGGACACATCTTAAATGCAAAGCTGAAGGTCCCAAATTCAGGAGAACAGGAGACAGGGGCAGTCTCACAGTCTCTTTCCCTGCATCACCCCAGGGAAAAATACTTCCCTGGGAGTTAGAGCAGGGGGAAGGCAGCAGGTGGTGAGGGGGTTTCTTCAGCAGAAGGACAATTTGGTGGTCACTGGCTGTCACTGGGTTGGATTTAGCAAAGCAGACAGCTACATGACAACACATGAGGAGAACAGTGAAACTCCTGAATAAACTCTGAGCAGACTTGGCAGCAATGCAAACTGTCTTTCAGATTCGCTCTAAGCAATAAGCTATGGGGAAAATAAAAGTGAAAGAAATTAGCAGTGTATTTTCTCTAGAACTATCTAAAATTTATTTTAATTTTCTCCCGTCAGTGTGACTCTTACAAACCAGAACAAATCTGGTATTTTTCTGGCTCCTAAAGATTTTTAGGCCTTGAGATACATTCTGAATTTTTATTATGTTATACTAATTCTATGTTCTTGCTTTTATCCCTGCTTAACTGCTTTCAGACTTTCTCGAGATGGCTTTTCTTTGCTTCAAGAGGAAATGCTGTCCTTGGCGGTGTTCAAGTGGGAACGTGAGGAAAACGGGGGTGAAAAGGAAAAGGAATCCCCAGATGTGTGAGAGCAGCTTTTTGCTCAGAACCAAACGTGGAGAACAGAGGCTCCCGGCTGCTCCGGGCTCTGTGAAGCCGTTTGGAGGTGGGGTAGGTGTTCACACCCCAGGGCATGAACTCCCAGCCCTAAGTGAGGAGGAGAAATCCCGAGGGGCATGGGGAGGAGGGAGGACAAGGGCCCGGGCCGGGCGGTCCTACCTGCATGGCCGGGGGAGCCGGAGCCCGGCGCTGCCGCCGTGTCCGGAGCGCTCCGGTCCCGTCCCCGCGATCCTCGAGAAAAACGAAATCGAAACGAGCCGGAGCCCCGGGAGGCCGGAGAGAGCCGGGGGCAGCGCCCGGGGCCGGGCCGGGTTCCCCCCGCCCCCGCCGGGACCGTGACCCGCCGCTCGCCCGGTACCGGGACAGCACCGGGAACCCTCCTTGTCCCGAGACCGGCCACGCGGCCGGAGGACGGAGGGATCCCGGGACACGCCAGGAGCAGCTCCGGGACCGGGATTCATCCTTTTTCTCCGCCAGGGCAGCGGGGGAGCCGGGGGAAAGGGGGGAAGCTGCGCACCGGGACCGGAGCGACGGGAGGTGGGAGCACCTGGAAGTACCCATGACGGGAGGTGGGAGCGCACCTGGAGGTGCCCATGACGGGAGGTGGGAGCGCACCTGGAGGTGCCCATGACCGGAGGTGGGAGCGCAGCTGGAGGTGCCCACCTGCCCCCTGCACACGCTGTGGGGTTCTACGGGTAAGTGGGAGAGGGTTAGATGGGATTGGGAAGGATAAAAAGTACACTTTTAGGAACAAAAGAGGCACTGGAAGGTGACTGTGAGCGACTTGCGGGGGGTAATGGGATAGACTGGGATGGACTGGGAGTGACGGGAATGGATTTGGAGGGGATTGAATGGGATTTGGGAGGGATTGAGTAGGACTGGGAAGGACTGTGAGGCAATTTTAGGGACTAAAAGGGCACCGGGAGTGGACTGTTAAGGCACTGGGATAGACTGGGAGGCGCTAGGACAGGATTGAATGGGAGTGGGAGAGACAAGAAGAGTACTTTTAGAAACAAGAATACTTTTAAGAACAGGAGGGGCACTAGAAGGGCTCTGGGAACCACTGGAGGGAAGTGCCATAGACTGGAATATACGGGGATGGACTGGAATAGACTTGGAAGCGACTGAATGGGACTGGGAAGCACTTTTAGGAACAAAAAAAGGCTGCGGGAGGAGACTGGGAGGAGACTGGGCCGGACTGGGAGGGGACTGGGCCGGACTGGGCGGGGACGGGGCCGGACTGGGAGGGCTCCGCTCCCCGCAGGCACCGCCCCCTCGCGTCCCGCCCCCTCACGCTCTCTCAGTTCCCATTGGCCAATTGGAAAAGCCAATCACGGATCCGGTCCAATCACGTTGCGGCGCAGCTGGTGGGCGGGGCTAAGCGGTGGGGCCCCGCCCACCGCCCGCCTGAGGGAGCGGCCGCGGCGGGGACGCGGTGAGTGAGGCCTCGAAGGGCGGGGG
>VXBI01005982.1:89452-135635 GCA_013397375.1 Toxostoma redivivum | reverse complement strand
GTCTGGGGGTCACAGGGGCTGGGGAGTGTCTGGGGTCACAGGGGGTGTGGGGCTCAGGGGGTGTCTGGGGGTCACAGCAGGCTCTGTTGATGTGACTGTGCTTTGGAGGAGTCTGGGGAGTTTTGGGAGCTGTTCTGAGGGTGTTTGGGGACAGCACCTTGTGTGTACTGGCAGCGGGCATCTGGGGATAGGGGTGCTGCCACCTTTTTAGTGTTTATTTGCAGAGGGGGTCTTTACAGTGTCTCCTAGACTCTGTGTTTGGCAGGGGTCTGGGACTGTTCTCCCTAGGTTAGCATTGCATCCTCGTGTCCCTGGCACGGTCACATTTTCTGGGCTGTGCCCAGTGCCCTGTGGAGAGGCTGCTGCTCTGCCCACCACCCTCAGAATGGAACCAGCCTCCCCTTGGGGTGCTGGTTGGTCACACACCACCTTCCTACGCGTGTTCTGGGGCTGTAGGCTGGTGCAGTGTTATTCTTAAACCTGTTTTTAGGTTAACCTTCCCTTTCCTCCTTTCTGGTCCCACTGTGCTTTGAAAGGAGCAGGAGTTTCTAAGGGGTTTTCCCCTAAATAGGTGTGTGGTTGAGACCTCAGCCCACCTCTGCTCACAAGCACATTGTTGTGTCAGCTGTGATCCTCCTGTCTCTGCACTGCCATCTCAGTGACCTGAAGCTCTTCAGGGAAGGGATGATAATAATGCAAACAGTCTTGGGTATGAGGTTTAATAAGACCAAGGTCCAGGTGCTGCATCAGAGTCAATCCAGGCTGGGAATGAAGAGCTGGAGAACAGCCCTGGGAGAAGGACTTGGGCACGAGTTGCCCTGGTCACGTGCATTGGACTCAGAGCCCCCAGAGCCCTGGGCTGAGCCCCCAGTGTGGGCAGCAGGGGAGGGGGGATTCTGCCTCTGTTCCCTGCTCAGGTGAGACCCCACCTGCAGAGCTGCCTCCAGCCCAGGGGCCCAGCACAGGAAGGACATGAAGCTGTTGGAGGAGGCCACCAAAATGATCAGAAGGATGGAGCAGCTCTGCTATGAGGAAAGGCTGGGAAATTGGGATTGTTCAGGCTGGAAAAGAGATTTGGGGTGGCCTTATTGTGGCCTTCCAGGAGCTGAAGGGAACCTGCAGAAAGATGGAGGAAAACAGTTTTCAGGGGCCTGGCATGACAGGACAAGGGGGAAGGGCTTCACCCTGACAGTAGATTTGGATGGGATATTAGGAAGAAAGGTGAGGATGGGGGGGACCTGGCACAGGGTGCCCAGAGCAGCTGTGGCTGCCCCTGGATCCCTGGAAGGCCAGGCTGGACAGGGCTTGGAGCAGCCTGGGACAGTGGAAGGTGTCCCTGCCCATGCCAGGGGGTGGAACAGGATGAACTTTAAGACCTTTTCCAACCCAAATCATTCTGGGATTCTGTAAACCTGGGAGGTTGAGAACCTCTGTAAGGGAGAGTATTCTGAATTGTTTTGCCAGGGTTGGTGTAACCCAAATCCTGTTGTAGCTGTAGGTCATGGCTTTAAAGCAGAAAGTTCACCTGTGGTCCCTGTGAGAGCCCTATCCTCACCTTTGTCCCAGCCTTTCCTGCTGGCATTAGCAGTCACAAACAGCTCGTTGGAAGGAAGTTGTGTCTGGCAATCAACAGGAAGGCTGAGCCTTCCCTGTTCACGTGTGTCCTTGTTTACCCTGTGCAGGGGCTGTGAGGCTGCACTGCTCACAGTCACCAGGCTTTGAGAGTTATAAATACCTCCTGCTCAGTTCTCAGAAGTGTTTTCAGTGATCTGAGCATTAAAACAGTGAATTATTGGGGTCAAGAACTGTGGGTTAGTGTGTAGCCAAAGCTGCTTGTGAGAGTTTTCCTCCAGACAGATTTCCACGTGCCTTTATTATTATTCTGTTTGGGGAAGTAGTCACCTTTTGCTAAAATAAATACACTGTTCATAGCAGGACTCTGTATTTACATCACTAACAAATGTTTTTCTGCAAAGCAGCTTGTACAGCAGCTGTCTTTATTTTCCATAATAACATCCATGTTCTGATCTTACAGCTGAAATACAGCAGCTTATGTAAACCAAGTGAAGCCTGTGCAGACAACTGTGTCTAGACTTATTTCAGCTTATCTTAAAGCAGTTAAGGACAGGTTAAAGTAAGTTCTGCTGTCATGAAAATAGGTGTGTGCTGATTTATTGGTGTTCATTTCAAGACAGACTAATTTGCAGCACATTAAATGCTTTTTGATATCTTTTGATGCTGTCTTTTGCTGCCAGAATTAAAGGGGATGAGTTTTGTGTTTGATTTGGGCTTGACAGGAATGATCTTTCTGGTAGGGAGTTCATTACATCATTTTATTTTGGGGGGGCTTTCTGTTTTGTAGTTTCTAAGAATGAATGGAGTTCAGTGAGCTCAGTCAAGCTGCAGGGGCAGCTGGAAGAAGCTGTAGATGAAAGAACCAAGCTGATTATTTCTGTCTTTCTTAACAGTAGTGAGAACCAAGTTTGAGCTGTTTGATGTAAAGTGCATGTACCTACAGGCAGAGAAAGTGAATGTGGGGTTATTTATTTTCTGGAAAGGTTTTGAGACAGTTCTTGAAGTGTCAGATAAAATAGTAATCCCAGAAGCCTCATCACTGGTTTTGCTAACAGAAATGTATCATCTAAGATCCATGGAGGGCTGTTGGATGTGTCCAGTATAAAATCACTCAAAGTTACACTTTGTTTTCCTGTGCTCCAGAGGTGACCTTACCTGAGCTCTGCACACCAGTAATTGATATTTGCATCTCCAAAGTATTTTTAACCATCAGACTTGAGAAACTCTCTTACTCAACTGATTTGATCATAAATCTGATCTTAGCTCAGTCTCTTTGAAGTCCCTTCATGTTTTGGCATGCTCAGTCCTGCCTTCTCAGAATCCAAGAGGTTTCATAACCACTTGCTTGGAGTTTTCTGTTCAGAACATTGTAACATTTTTTGTGTGGTGACTTAATCTTTACAGGTCATGAGAAGTAAAAATCATCATCTCATTTTGTTAGTTGATGCTTTCAGCCCTGAGTTTGGGCAATGCCAGGAAATATTTGTCACTCGACCTCATCTTGAACTTGTTCCATGTGCCCATGACAGGGAGCCAAGTGTTCAGTTCACAGTGTAGCAGTGCAGCCAGGAGAATCAAAGTATAATATTGTTTAAAGGTGTTGCTATTAATTCTACTTAAACACCTGCAAACCCATAAGCAGAAAATTTGGGTGTAGAGAAAAGTAAATAACATTTCACCCTGTGTCATGAATTTGCTGTAAGGCTCCAGTGCTGCAGTTAACAACACCTTTGTCCCTCTTTGCCAAAAGCTGTGATCACCAAGGGACATTGGCCAGGCAGTGGGACTGGATTAATAATTGCATCACAGAGTTGCAGTCTGGTTGGAAAGTCACTGCACTATAAAAGGCCAACTCATCCAAATAACTGGGGGAAGGAGCCTTGCAGCACTCCTGAAATAGCACCTGTGTGCTCTCTCTGGTGCCTCTGCTTGCCAAAGCCACTGTTGGGAACTCTTCCTCCTTCTAGAAAGTCAAATCCTGCCTAATAAATGCAAAGTGAGTCTCCTGAAAGCTTCAGCTTGGGATGGACTCTGGAACTGCTTTGTTCTGCTTGGAGATCCCAGAGGAGTGTGTGGATAATGAGCTCTTTCTTTACAAGAAAAATGCTGAGTTGGTGCCTGCTGATAAAGGTCACTTGAGCTGTCTAAAGGATCTCCTGTTTTTTAAATGAGTTTCTTAATAAAAAGGGAATTTAGCCAGAGGATCAGTGCATTACTGGCTAATTTAACCCACATTCAGACAGGCAGCACAATAAACACCTTTTCTGTGGGGGAAGATGTAAAAGGATGGGGAGCCATCAGCATTTTTTTCTTCACTTTATTCATAAATAGCATAACCAGAGCTAAGGTACAGTTTAGAAATTACCAATTTGGTGTCATTAACATTTTTGTAGAAACAGTGTGATTGCAGTATCTGGTTTTGGGGGAGGCCTGGCCAGGCTGCTGATGAAAGCCACTCTGATTTCAGGTTTCTGATCCCAGTGTCCCCTCCCATTCCACCATGACAGTCGGGTAGCACTGCTGGAACATCTTTGCCAAGGTTGGTACAATTTTGGGTCTCTGGCTTTTGGATGGCCTTGCCATGTGAATTGTTCACTGAGCAGCCTCCCTGCTCTGAGCCATGACAGTGCAGAGAAGCTGGGACTGCTAATGCAGGTACTGGGGAGGGGATGTGTTTTGGGAGGGTTATGGGGCAATAATTACAGGTACTGAAGTAGATGAAATCCTGGAATCTGCCTTCCCTGTGTTATTCCATCTGTTTTCACAACCATTTCTCCTCCTGTGTCTTGCTCCAGTTCTCATTTGCAGTCACAATGTGTCCTCCAGCCTCAGCAGAGATTTCAGACTGGCCCCTGTGGGCTTTGGATCCACTTTTTGGAGTACAAAAGAGGAGTATCCAATTTTAAAGGGCAGCTGGTCCATAAGCATAGGCCTGAAATTGAGAGGGAAAATCAATGTCTGTTAATCTCAGAAGCAGCACTGAACATGGGCTGTAGTTGCTGAAGCTCAACATTCAGTAATTTCTTCTGCAACTTGTGATTGTTTTTTTTTTTCTTGTTGCCTTCAGAACAACCTCAGATGTGTTATGTGCAGCTGATAAAAGTTGTGTTAATCCATGGATTGCTCCTGGGAGCAGGAATGTTCAGCCATTGCTTTGATTTTGCTACTGAACACACAAAATATAGAAATTCCCTTGTGAACTATAAAATGTAACAATCATATGAATCCCACTGTCAGAGTGACGGAGAATTACTCAGCTTTTTACTGCAGGAATAAAAAGCTGACTGAAATTCAATACAGAAATAGCCAAAAGAAGCAATAAAAAATAGGTGATGGAAATAAACTAAAGATAGAGAAATGAAAGTACAGCTCTGTGTCTGGTCTGCCTCTGCAATTTGTGGACAAATAGTCTAGATTTGGATGTATTAGTCAGTCCTGCTTTCAGTGGCAGCAGCGTGTGTTCCAAGAACTGGGAAATGAATGTGTTTCCCAATCTGCTCCCATAAAACAGAGCTACGTCCCTGACCTGTGTTGGGTGTCAGCGTTGAATCCACTGAATCAGGAAATTTTCAGAAGGAAGCAGAGCTTGGCAGCCATAAAAACAGAAGTGACCCTTGTGACAGCAGTGAGAAGTGCTGTGTAACAGTTAATGATTGCTGCTGCCACGTGGTTTGTATGCAAAGTTTTGGCTACAGATGAGGAAGATGTAAATAACAAGGCAATGTTCAATAAAAGAAAGTTTCTCAATAAATGTAATTCCTGGACTAGAAAGCATAGCTGAGTACCTTGGAACCCAACTCTGTGGCTCGCTGTGCTGGGACAGCAGCTGGTCACGTTTCCTGTGAGTCCACGTGATGCCACTGGATGTCCTGTAAACTGCCAGGATTAAGCATCTGCCCCACTTTGAGTGATATGCTCAGTTTAATTGCATTCACATTATTTATCTCTGAGTGGTGCCTGTTTTGTAACTGAATGACTGCAGTTCTCAGGTTATTCTCGTAACTCGAATGAATTGGAATGAGAGGTCCACAAAAAATGTGAGTAGGGAAAGGCAGGAAGAGAGAACCTGATGGCAGCAGAGTTTCTGGATGGACTGGAGATGAGCAGGGTGGATTTTCCAAGTCCCTCAGTGCTCAGTATCATCTCTTAGTTCAACATGACTGCATCGAACAACAGAGAAAAACAGAATAAGGAAGCTTTAACCTCCATGAAAGTGAGCTCATTTCTTCTTCCTCTGGGCAAGTGGATTAAAAATCGTGGTGTTACATAATCTCTACCCACAGAAAAGCTTCCGTCTGTCTGGAATGTTATCTGCTCTGGCAGTTGGTGTTTATGAATGAGTTCCCTAATCCATTGACAGAAATGTTCCGGCAGGCACTTGCAGACTTCCCTGTAGTCTAATGCTTGCTGAGGAGCCCTTGGTCAGATGTCAGGGGCTGATACAGCCTCAGGAGATGGACATGTACATAGCAAAGGCCTTAAACTGATAAGGGTTTTGGAAAAAAAAAGACTTTACTGCCTGTGTTGGGAAAGGAATCCAACTAAGAAACAGAAAAGAAATAGAGATTATTAAAATCTCAGGTTTTTATTTGCTATTAAAATTTGATTTCTTAAATCCATGGAGTTTCTCTCGTATAAATGAGCACAACCTGGCCTTTTTCTATAGGATCTAATTTTTGCTTTTGGATTGACCAAGTTACAAATATGAAAAATCCTAAGATTATTCAGTCATGTGCAAATCAGATGATTCAGGTATATTTGAGAAGTGGTTCAGCTTTAATGTAAAGCACCTGAAGACCATAAGGTTTTGCCCATGTGCAGGCTTTGCTGAGATCCATCCTAAGCATGTGTAAATTAGCTGATGTTTGAGTCACTTGGGACAGGCAGGTTTTAGCTTTTACTCTAAATGCTGCTGATCTCTGGACTCAGCTGTGCTGCCCAGAGCTCCCTTGGAGTGTGGTCGAAGGCATCGATTTGTTCTCCATTAGTGCAGCATCCAGTATTGATCATGAGCCTTTCTTGGGCACGTGGGAGTGGAGCTTTCTCATTCCCAGCACTCTGTCCTGTTTCACATCCAGTAATGGGGCTGGAGCTGTCTGTCCCTGTCCCAGCTCAGGGTGGCGTGGGAAGGGCCTGGGACAGCCCTGCCCCTGCTCCTGGTGTTCTGGGCGTGAAAATCCCCTCACAGGGCTGAACAAGGTGGCTTTCAGAAAGACCAAAATGAGTTTATTTGATGCAAGGAGCTGTGTTCACGTGCAGTTTTGCTGTCAGCCCAAGGAGTGATAAACAGCTGGGTTAGAGGAGGTCACTGGGGATGTTCTGCACAAGATACTGAAGTGAAACCAGTCTAATGATTTCTGTTACCTTGTGCTGGCCAAGCAAAGGGGAAACTAGGTTTGTTTATTGATAATTATAAAGCTGTGAAGAGCTCTGTGCATTAGCACTGTGCTATATTTAAATGGTGTCCTGTCTGTCAAATGTCCCTATTACAAAATGTTCTTTGCCAAGATCACGGGCCTCTCCTTTTTAAAGTTGGTTTTGAAAATCTTTTTTATTTTCCAGAAAAGTGGTTAATATGCCATGGCTGTGGTACCTCTATGTGTCTTGACTTTGTGCTGTTAAGTCATTCCAAGAACATTTTAAAGGTGTTACGAGAAGCTCTGGGAAATGCCACTTTACCACTTGGAGAGTGGAATTATTGCATTTCTGAGAGATGAAGCAATTCTTAATGCAGAAAACAGAGTGTTCTCCAGCCTCTCACCCAGTGTGCTGCAGACACTTAGTGCTATCTTTAATTAGAAGGCTGTCACAGCTGAAGTAAAAATAACAAAACAAAACCTCCTGTGAACCAGAGTGAGAGCCATGAGCTTTTAAGGCTTTACCTCTGGAGCAGCTGGAGCCCTGGCAAGGAACATTCCAGCCCCTCGTGCTGCCCCCTGTGGCACATGGCACTGGGGGAAATGTTCCCTGCGGGCAGAGGTGCTGCAGGTTCTGCACTAAGAGGTGATGATGTGTTGTGTCTTCAGCCAGGCTGACAAAAGCCACCTCATTTCATGCTGAGAGCTCCAAAATGTCACCATGTGGTCACCTCTGGTCAGGACTGAGTTGAAATGCTCAGGTTAGAGGGAGCTGCTTTTGGGACATTTATAGGCTCTTTAATTAGCAAGCTCTGCAGGAAAACCTATCTTGTTAAGGATTTATTAAAATCACACATAAGCTCTACTGCTGCAAGATGCTAATTAATTTGAGAATCTCTTGGATTACTCAGCAGAAGAGTGAATATTCCTCACAGACCATTTCCTTTTAAAGTCCTTTTCCTTTTTTAAAGTCCTGACGTTTCTCTTGCATGTTATCTTTGAGACAGACACGACACCAGCTACAGTTTTGGCTAGAATATTGCTGGGTTCTTGCTTGTCAAGGTAAAAACAAGCCAGAGAGGCCTGCTCTCGAGTACACTTCAATTTTAGAATTTTCCCTTTTCAAGAGTGACCTTATCCAGTACCCAAATGGGCACCTTCCCTCAGCATGAACACCTCATTATGTGTGTTGAAATAGGCATTTTCTCTGCTTTTTCAATTTCGTATATTTTTTGTGGTATTTTCTTTTTTTTACTCCCTCAAAATACAGCTCCAGTTCCTGGCTAATTTTGCTGTAATGCAGTGCTAGCCAAATATTTTTGTGGAAGAATTATTAGTCATAGAAGAAAGAATGTAACAGAATATTCTTAGAAAGTGTTATAACTATGCTTGACATGTAAAATATTTATCCAGGCATGTAAACAAAGCAAGAGGTGTCTTGCCAATGTCTCCTTGTAAGCCTTGGCTGGTTTGAAATCATGAACTGTTTTTCAGTTCTTGAGAATAAGGTATCAGGTTCTCTGCTGACATGAATTGCCAGAGTGTTAATGGTTGGCCTCACCTAGATGAAATTGTAGCCCCTGCTCTTGCCTTCCTCAAAATAAACCAGGAGGTGTTTTCTAAAGAGCTGTAATTGTGCTAAATAAAACTCCTGTGTTTATTTTGGTTTCAGATTACTCAGTACTACTTGCAGTTACTAATGCAACAGCACCGTGGCAGGAACCTTATGTTTGTTTTGCTTTTTCTTATTGTTTGTATCTTAATGAGAATTATGATTCGGAGAACTCTGTTCTTTCTAAGGACAACACTGATAATGTTCCCTCTGTGCCTCAGCTCAAGGACCATCTCTGCCCTTCCTTAGGGAAATTCAGCTGTGGCTTTATCAGAACAGGCTTCCAGCCTGTGTTGTGTGAGATAGGGCAGTGCCCGTGGGGATGGCAGATAGTGCCCCTGGCAGGGACCCGTGCCAGCCTGAGCCATCCCACACATGGGGCAGGATCCCCAGTGCTGGCTGAGCACACCTGGCTTTGCCAAGCCTGCTTCTGCCCCTCCACCATGAAGAAGAAGGATGATGAACACCTCAAGAAACACCACTCAAAATCCTCCATCTTGTCCAATACCTATTACTGTAATATAAAAAATTCAAATTTAAAACCCTTCACCATGTGAAAGCACACGCTTCTATTTCACTACACACTCATGATTTTAACTCCATCACTCAAATTTGGAAACCTTCTCCAAGGCCTCAGGTCAAAAGCAGTGTTCTCCAGGGGGTCAGTGCCAGAAAGCTCAAAAGCCCCCAGGTTTCTGGGATCCAACACACTGGACACAAAGTGCTGCTGAACCTCTTTCTCAATGTGGCAATAGTTCCTTGCAAATTTAATTGCATGCCATTGCAGCCTCCTGGTTTGTTTCTTGGGTTTGCTTTGAGTTTTGTCATTGTTATTATTTTGAAAGCTCCTGTAGCTGCATCCAACTTTCAAAAACGTGCCACCTATTGTTAGTTTGCCGAGCTGCTGCCATGTAATTGGTTAGAAATGAATGGCAGTTGGAGTTGTGGCAGATGAGCTGGGAATGAGTGAGCAGTTCCTTGGTGGGATCCCTTCCAGAGAAGGAAGGTGGAGTTTGGAGTTGTTCAAAGCCCTTCTAAAATAAGAGTCAGGACAAGTAGGTGCTTTTTGCTGTGGGTGTAATGTCAGATAACTTTTTGTAGCAAACCAGAAGCTCTGTAAATGAGGAGAGAAATTTTGGTCAAAGATATTGTCTCTGCTGAATTTTTAGTTTTTACTTAAATTAATTAAAATGAGTAGTTCAAATCATACTGAGAATACACCAGTGCTCATCTTGAGAGAGCCACAGTAGACAGGTGCTGTGCTAAAAAAAAATCCAGGTAATGATAAAAGCTAATTTATAAACTATACATATACAAATTATATTATATGTAAAAATATCTAAATCTGTTCTTCCTCCTGAGGCCACCAGCCTCACTTGGTGTGGGACAGCACCTCTTGGTGATTAGAGGTTCTTGCTGTTTACATTCCCCCAGCCTCTTGACCAGGCCACAGGTGCTTTATTGCACCTGTATCTAGACAGGTGAGAGAATTGGACATTGAAGAAATAAAATCTTGTCCCAAACCAAAAGTAATAATGAATTTTTGCATACAAAAGTTAGTAAATTAGTGACTTGGGGTTTTGCTTGGTTTGTTTTTAATGAAGAGCTCTCTAAAGGCATCTTTCATTCAGACTTGTCAGGACATGTGCTTTATCAGTGGCATGAGGAAAATAGTTACCTGCCTGTTTAGATTCTCTTTGCATTAAAAATTATATATTATTGATGATGTGTGATATATTTAATTCTGTTGTTTTGTGAAATTGTGTTTGGAGCAGTCTCTGAGCAATCCAGCTGTGTCTTAGAGGAAAGCAGTACAAAATAGAATCAATTTAATTGATTTAATATTTGAGCTGACAGAGGGTAACATTTCCAGGTGATACAAACATGTATTGCCTTGGCCATGGCACCAGAGCACTTGAGGGAAGGTGGTGGTTCTTACTGAGGCTCTTCAGCAATGCACTGATAAAATAACTCACTTTATCCTCAAATTTTCTGTAAATTTGTTTGGGCCCAAGTCCTAGGGCTCCTGGGCTTGGGAATCCATGTGCACATACTTATGTACATAACCAAAAATTCTGGTGGCTAATTCCTCTCTGCTGTGTGTGGCAGGAGGGTGTTTTACCAAATGGCATCAAGGGTTTAATATTTAATAGAATTGAGCCTTTTCTGCCACACAATTCCTGCAAAAACTGAACGAGGAATTTGGAGAGAGAGAGATTGAGGAGGCTTTTACTGAAAAGAGACTCAAAGCTGTTACAGCACAGATAATATTCAGACTTTCCATGAATCAGCTGCGGGGACTTTTAACCTGAAATATTTACATGAATCAGCCGCCCAGGCTTTGGGGGAGTGACCAGGGCTGCTGCAAGGGTTTAAACTTCGATGCTTTGCTGTGCCCTGGTGCTTCCCTGTGCTCCAGCAGGATTTCGGATCGTGCTGCAGGGAGCACCGAGCACGGATGAGCCGGCAGTAAGTGAGGGGTGCTTGGCAGAAAGCCCCCACACAGTTACACCACAGTTACACCAGGAAATGTGGGGGAGCAGTTCTGCTGCTTGCAGGTGGATCAGATTCTCTGGTAAAACTCATTCTGAAATACTCTTGTCCTTATGTTGTTTGCTGCAGAACTGGACTTCTCGTAATATAAATGCAGGAATTGAAATCCTGGGAATTTGGAACCAAATTTGATTTAACTGCCTAAGAGCAAAAGTTGAGAAATGAAAGCTTTGTTTTAAAATCCAAAGGGATAAGGCAGCTCTTGCTTTTATGCTTTGCTGAAGTGTGTGGGATTTTCTGAAAGCTTTATAAGTACTTTTGCAGCAAAAGTTGAACAGAGAATACAGCAAACTGTTGTCTGCAGCACTTACTCCTGTTGCAGGCTTTCACCTGAGTATCTGTAGCTCAGTTTAACACAGGTGAAGAGAAAGTGTAACTCACAGGTGTCACCTGCCTTAAAAATTTATTTAGCTTAGTGTTGTTTATTTTAGCAGGGAACATTTGTTTTTCCTGTCTCTAGACAAAAATACCCTGCTTATATTTACAACAGCTCATCTTTTGCCACAGTTGTTTTCCCTTCTTCCTGATCAGATCTGTATACTCCAACCTTCTGCCAAAGAAGGAGGTGTGTATTTTACATGGGCATGGCCAGCTTTATTAAAAGTGCTGAATTTAATCAGATAGCACTGGCAAAGCTGCCATTGCCATAGTGCTAAGGAGCTCTTTATGAGGATCAAATATAATTTTTCAGATGACTGTCTTTATTCCAGTATTGTGAGGAAATACCCTTTACAGTTCATTTGGGTTTGCTCTCTAACATGAATATCCTGGGCCTCAGAGGGAGGGAAATGAAAAAGCAGGAACTTGTTGCAGTGTGAGGAATTTTGCTCCCGTGGTGGAACATTGCTGGATGCATTTCATCTGTTCTGTTGGTGAAGCTGCCACGGTGTGAGCTTCCTATTTTGGGAAAGTCTGTAATAGGTTACATCCAGTTAATGAATCTCCATTATTTCTCTGCAGGTATCAGTCTTGGTGATTGTAAGTTGGCAAAAGAAAAGCTGCTGTGAGCGTGGGGCACTGGTGAGGGGTCAGTTCAGAGCATAAACTGAGCACTGGTGGTGACAGAAGGACCTGGTGGCCCCCAGGTTGTAAATCAAGGTGTGCAAGTGCAGTGTTGAACCCTTAAACCCGTATTGCCAACTGTAGTTTTGAATTGCATTTGTAGAAACAGTGGATTTTTGTTGAGCTTCAAGTAAATGAGTAAGTCAGTAAACTTTGCTAACAGTGCAGCACTATGCACAGAATGGGAGAAACAATCAAGCATTTCATCAGCCTCCTTGCTGTCTCTTGCCAACATTTTCAGGCTGTCCTGCATTGCATCAGGCCTGCTGGACATTATTTTCCATCTATCATTTGAAGCCAGATGGAAAATGAATCCTCTGTATATTGATAGAGTTATTTCATAACAAGGGAAAAGCTTTTTGTCATGTGCCTCTGCTGGTCCAACCTATAAATCAACTTTTGCTGTCTGCTTGTGTTTGTGTTGGGAAAATGAAGTGAGGATCAGCAGAGCTTTGTGAAAAGCACATGGAGGCTGCAGTTAGATGTTTTCTCTGTGGGGCAGCCCCAGTGACTGCACTTCCATGTTGTTCTCCAGTGCTCCAGGTGTATCTACAGGTGTCAGGGAGTGGCAACCCCACACCTGCCAAGTCTCACCTTGCCCTGAGCATCTCTCTTGGTTCAGGTGCACAAGGCAGTGCCTGGGGCTCAGGCTGGAGATGCTGATTTCCCTGACTGGGAGAGACCTGAGGAGCAAGGGGCTGGGAGAGTTGAGAATGTCCAACCTAGACAGGAGAAGGCTCCAGGGAGACCTTAGACCCCCTTCCAGTACTTAAAGGGACTCTAAGAGAGCTGGAGAGGGGCTTGGGACAAGATCCTGAAGTGACAGGATAAGGAGAATGGCTTCCCTCTGCTGGAGGAGCAGATGGGATATTGGGAAGGAATTGTTCCCTGGGAGGGTGGGCAGGCCCTGGCACAGGGTGCCCAGAGCAGCTGTGGCTGTTCCATCCCGGGGAGTGTCCCAGGCCAGGTTGGACAGGGCTTGGAGCAGCCTGGGACAGTGGAAGGTCCCTGCCCATGGCTGGAGGTGGCACTCAGGGGGCTTTAAGGTCCTTCATAGTTACAGAATGAGCCATCAGGTCTGATGGCTTTTAAATAGGGGAGAACATTTCACTTTTTGTCTCTTTTTGTACTGGATGAGTTCCTGTCACTGCACAGTCCTTGGAATGCCTCCCTGCAACTGGGAAGTTTTTATTGCAGGTGAACTGAGCTGGCAGGCAGAATAATTTGTTTTTACTCTTTTTCTCTCTCTCTCTGGGAAAGTCTTCCTCTCATGATCAGAAGCAAAGTTATTATGAAAATTAGAAGTTGGATTGCTACCTACTTGCCAATATTACCATTTCTTATATCAAGTTTGATGGCTGCTTTTTTACTTAACCAATGTTACCCAGCCCAGGGGAGATTATTATGTGTGAGCTGCATTCCCTGCTGTGGTTTATACCTTACAGTGATTCCCCTGATCCTTACAGGAAATCCTTACAGATACAGGAAACACTTCCCCTTATTTATCTTAAACCCATGAGATTGCCCTTTTTCTCTCCAAAGTAGAAAGTCAATCATTGCTAATTTATTTCTCTGCTTTTATGTTTAGAGAAACTTTTGGCATATTCTAAGGAGATCTTTTAAGAATTTATGCTGGGTTTGGCTGATGTAAGGTTTGTTTTCTTCCTAGCAGTTTATAGGGGGCTGTGGCTTGGATTTTTTCTGGAAAAAAGAGGTTGATAACACAGAGGTGTTTTGGTTATTGCTGAGCAGGGCTCTCATAGAGCCAAGGCTGTTTTTTGCTCCCCACCCACCAGTGGGCTGGGGATGCACAGCAGTTGGGGTGACACAGCCAGGCCAGGGATGGATATTCCTCTCCTTATGGCATCATGCTCAGCATGTAGAGCTGGGGGAAGAAGGAACAGAGGGGGACGTTAGGAATGATGGTGCTTTTCTTCCCAGGTGATGGAGCCCTGCTTTCCTGGACATGGCTGAACACATTCCTGCCCATGGAAAGTGAGGAATGAATTCCTTTTTTTGCTTTACTTGCATGCACAGCTTTTATGGAGTCATAGAATGCCAGACTGGCTTGGGTTAGAAGGAACCTTAAAATTTATCACATTCCACCCCTGCCATGTCCAGGGACACCTTCCACTGTCCCAGGCTGCTCCAAGCCCCATCCAGCCTGGCCTTGGACACTCCCAGGGATGGAACAGACACAGCTGCTCTGGGCACCCTGTGCCAGGGCCTGCCCACCCTCCCAGGGAACAATTCCTTCCCAATATTCCATCTATCCCTGCCCTCTGGCACTGGGAAGCCATTCCCTGTGTCCTGTCACTCCAGTTCATTATGAGCAGTCCCTCTCTGGCTTCCTTGGAGCCCCTTCAGATCCTGGAAGGTGCTATGAGGTCTCCACACAACCTTACACAATCTTCTCTTTTCCTTTACCTCTTAAAATATCTGGATCTCAACCCACCAGTTACTCTCCCCATCCCACGGGGAGCAGTGAGCACGTGGCTGTTTGGGGCTCAGTTGCCATCTGGGGTTAAAGCAGGACACAAATTAAAGGCAGGCTTTAGGCACAGTGGGAGGACGTGCAGTTCCATTAGAAATCCATCTTGTTTCGTGTAGGACTGTGGAATTAGGTCAGGCACACCCTGCGTACGCGTGTTTCCTGCTTGCTCATATTTCTGAGAATAATTGTACATGCCAGTGTTTTTGTAGACTTAAAGGAGTGTTGTCACCTTAAAAATGAGTTGTTTGGAGTTTTATTTCAGTCATGATGGTTAGGCTGTGGTTTAGGAAGAGGGGAGGATTGTTCACCAGCTGATTCACTCACTGCAGGTCCTTCCTCACCGTTTGCAAACCAAATGGTGAAGTCAAGGCACTCATTTCTACTATTTTTACTCTCTTACACCTTCTCTCTTGCCATGCCAGATGACTGTGAGACCCTGTATGAGCTGTCAGGTTTTATAGCAAGGGCTTTACTCAGCAATGGATTCTGGCAGCTAGGCTTTTCATTATTTTTCTTTGAAATTTCTGTAAAGTTCTTCATGCCTAAAATTCTCTATAATGGCTCTTTTAAAAAATTCCAATGATAAGGAGTATATATTTATAATAAAATATTGTATTTATGTAATGTAGTAAATAAAAAGTAGAAACCAGCACGTTTGTACCAATGCTTTTGTTTTCTCTTGCTTAATGAATGTGCTGTATCTAAATGGGTTTTCTCTGCTGGCAACGTTGCAGTATTTGAGTTCCTTGTCATGGCAAGTGAAGCCATTCAGCTCCTCCAGGAATTGGGTGAGAGCTGTATGCCTTGGGAAGTGGCTTTGGATGTGTTTTAGACTCCTCAGGGTGGGGAAGGACAATGTGCTGAAGATGTCACAGCCTCTTTACATTCCAGAACACTTCCTTAAAGATTGCAAAGAACAGGGATCAGCCTCTTTATCTCTGCAAAGCATTCACAGCATGAATTGTTTGTACCAATGGTGCATTGCAAAATTAAAGTGTTTCCACTTTGTGATTAAAAACAATTTAAATATGACTTCCATGGTTTTGCCTCAACAACAGACAAAGCTCTAGAGGAGTTCAGATAGAGATGATTTCAGTGGGGCCACCAGCACAGGGTCTGGGGAACAGAGATGTTTGTGCAGTTCGTGACATTGTTGTGTTCCAGAGGAAGGAGGGGCCCCCATGTTCCAAGTATGGCAAAACCAGCAGCCAGAGCCAGATGAGAATTCTGATTTTTGATTCTGATACTGATTCCCTTTAAAAAAATCTAAAATCCCAGCCTTTCTCTGGCTGGGGAAGCTCTTTCTCTGATCCACAGTGCTGAATGTGACACGGAGCTTTTGCTGCTCCTGAGTGCCCAGCTGTGAGGCTTCAGCTCCTCTGTGGACTGGTCCTTACCTGATCCTTCAGGATCTGAGCATGCAAACAAGTCACAGAGAAATGAGGAAAGACATCAGGGTGCCTGTTCACTGCTCCTGAGCCATTCTGTGGTACCAGGCAATTGACACTTCCCAGAGGGTGGAAGGAAACGTGCATGGAAGGAGCCTCTGAGGAAGGTGGAAACCTGGGAGTGTTTGTCCTGCTGCACAGGGGAAGTGCTGGTGCAGGGCCAGGGAGCTGAGCAGTGAACGTGCTGCAAGTCAGAGTAACACCTGAGTAGGCAGTGGGGCTGCTGCTCTCATCCTGAGCATCAGGTCTCTGCCTCTTCCCTGTTTTCTCTCATAAAACACTTCCCTGCAGTGCTTCCCAGGGCTCTAAGGAGCAATGAGCAGTTAATATTTGTCAAAAGCTTTGAAGCTGAATGGTGCTAATTATTATTTATAGGCATTCATTCTCACCACGGGTAGTTCTCCTTGATCCTGGGCATGAAAGGAAACCAGGACATTTGTAAGCTGGTCAGGCAGGAGTTTGGCCTTGAAGTCTTTATGTTCTTGTTTCCCCACTGGGTTCTGGGTGTGTTTGCAATATATTTATCACGTTAAATGACTCGTTTGGGGATTTATTGTACCAGCCAGATGTGCCAAAAGATCTTTTCTCATTTTCCTCAATTCTTCTGACACATACATGCAGGATTTGGGCATGCCAAGAGGAGACAGGGAAATGCCATCAGCCTCAGCTGGGTCAGATGATCAGGACTGGATGTTCCACTTCCAGGAAAGAAGAAAGTCAGATCTTGTGCTTGGGAGAGCCACCACATTGCAAAGAGCAGCTGTTTTTAGCAGGTTTTACTGGTGTTGAATTTCATGTAACAGAAAAGGAGGAGAAAGGTGTCAAAATAGCTGGGGCATTTTTCCCTGTCAATCCTGCTTAGCAGATTAAGCAGCAGAAGGAGAGGAATGACAAGGGAAAATGGGTGTATTGTAGTTCCTGTGTAACCAGTGATAGTTCTGGAAATTATTTCTGAGCTGCTGTAGTTAAGGACTCTGCTGAAGGGTGTGCAGGGTCTCTGCATTTAATTCAGGGCTTGAGGTGATGAGCAAAGATTTCAACATTCACCCAACCCAGTTTGGTTATTGTGAAATTCAGCCTGTTGGTGTTTCATGCTATTTGACATCACTTAAATGGGGCTTGTAAGGCAGAGCTCTGGGGAAGTTATGGAGTCTAAGTGTCCCTAAATAAAGCTGCTCTTTGCCTTCATATACTCTGCTTATTGATCTGATTTCCTGTCTAATTTTCCTCTCTGCTGAGTAATGCATTAAATAATCAAGAGATTGTTCAGGCACCACAAGGGGAGATTGTTGGCAGAGCTGCAGCAATTGAGCACTCCTGGAAGAAAGAGGCCCAAGAAGTAAATTTTATGCTTATCTTGTTTTCTTAATGGAGTTCTTGTCAGTTCACAGAGCAAATTCTGTTCCCTGGTGAGTGTGGTGGCATCAGCTTTGTCAGGGATATTGTTTCAATATAGGAAAGTTAATGCAGGGGGAAAGAGTTCCTGAGCCACAACCCCAGGGTGGTGTCTGCTCCTCTGAGCAACCTGGGCTGGTGGGAGGTGTCCCTTGAGATGTTGTAGGGTCCCTCCAACCCAGAGCATCCTGGGGTTCCTCCTGGCAGCCAGGAATGGCTCCCCTTAAGGGCTTTCCCTTAGGCTTAAGGTTACTATTATATATCTGCTTGACAAGGGTATTCTTTTCCCCATCTCAAAATACATTTCCCTGAGTAAATCAAACTGCATTTTTAAAAACAGGTTTTGGCTTTCAGTGCAATTACCGAATTTTAAAGCATTTTGGTTCAGATTACAGATTGCAGAATGTTTTGAGTTGAAAGGGGACCCACAAGGATCATTAAATCCAACTCTTCAGTGAATGGCCCATGCAGGGATTGAATGTACAGCCTTGGTGTTATCAGCATCATGCTCCAGCCAACTGAGCTAATCTCAGGGTCAAAACATACAGTGTAATAATTCTGTGAATGTGTTTGAAATCACAATATTAGTTGTATAATTAACATTTACAATCTTGAAAAATTCCATTTCCTCAATAATTACAGTGCTGTGAAACAGGGGAATAGTTCACTTTTTGTTCTACTGGACATATTGTCAATTCTGGAATTGATTTAAAGGCCTTGGGGGGGTGTTGGGCTCTTTTTCCCTCCAGGGTGTTTTAGAGTAGGTGGGTTTTCATATTTAGATTTCCCTCCACAGCCCTGTGTCCCACTGCCCAGCACTGCTGGACTTTCTAGCACCCCTTTACTGCTCTGACACACAAGAGAAGAGGGCAGAGGATTGCTCAGGTTGTCCACACAGAGTTTGTGATACCTTTGTTCAGGTGAAAGATTTCTTCATGTGTGACCAGGTCCATCCCACTTCAGATATCAGGAAAGGTTCTTCCTCAGAGGGTGCTGGGCACTGCCCAGGCTCCCCAGGGAATGGGCACAGCCCCGAGGCTGCCACAGCTCCTGGGACAGGGTGGGATTGTTGGGCTGGCTGTGCAGGGCCAGGAGCTGGACCCAGTGATCCCTTTGGGGCCCTTCCAGCTCAGAACAGTCCATGATTCTCCCTGGAGGGTGCTTGGTCACACAGTTTGATTGTGGGAGGTCCTGCAAGCACAGGGAGGTGGGCTAGTACTGATGTTCTCCTCCAGCTCTAGATATTCCATGAGCTGTTCCCAGGTACATTCACAGGGGTTTCTGCTGGGACTGCTGAGGGGATCCTCCAGGATTGGGCAGCCAGGTCAGGAAAGCAGCCTGGAAGGTGTGGGGAGAGGGAGTTTTCCCACACTGGGAGTTTTGGGGGAAGCAGTGCTCTGGGTGCTGTTCAGGTTGCTGGGACTGAGATGACCCCTGGGGACTCCTTGTGTCACTGTGCTGCCAGCCAGAGCCTTTAAAAAAATAAATGGTTTTGTTGTTGCCAAAAATCTTCCTCTGGATGACCATCACATAATGTGTAAGCAGCAGATTTTCTAAATATATACAGATGTAATAATGCTGGCTACTTAGAATTGGGTTTACAGAACAAAAGGAATGAATTTTTATTACTTTTTAAAATTCTCATTAAGAACAAAATGCTTAATTCAGACTGCCAGTAACAATAGACTTGAAACCCACCACTGAACTGCTCATTAAGGCCTCAGCAGGTGCTGGCCAGAAAACTCAGCAGCTCTGACTTGGCATTTTGCTGTTTTCTTAGCGCTGTGTTTTATTTTTTGTGGTTTTTTGTCTCTGCCAGGCGTCAGAGATGGCACCCACAGGTCCTGCAGCCTTCCCTCAGCCAAGGCAAAGACCCAGCACAATTGTTCTGCAGGGGGAAAAGTGGAAAAATTCATTAATGAGGAAATTGGTGTTTTATGTTTGAGAGAGAGTGAAAGGAAAACACTTGAAGCCAAGAAGGAAGAGCTGGTTCTTGTCCAGGGCAAAACAAATGCCAGAGAGAATGAGGGAAAGAGCCAGCAAAGAGATCTGATCTGTTAGGAGATACAAAGGAGTGAAGTGGGTCTTAAAGATAGGAGAAAGAAATTTTACTTGGGAAAAAAGAAAGCTGTGTCTCTGCATATGCTGGAAGAGCATTCCAGATGTGAGGGGCAGTGGTTAAAGCATCTGGGGCTGCTCCAGCCACGGCTGTGCTGCACCATGCAAGTGTTTGTTGTGGGACTGTAATGGGTTAATACTGAGGGGACACTGTGTAACAGCACAGCATAAATCAAGAAGAAAGAACCAAAACCAATGACTGGGAGCAGGGAACCTCCTGGTCAAACCTCAGAGTGGTTAAGAGGCAATGCCTGAGCTGTTAAGTGGGAAAATGTTATATTTCAGGCTGTAACCATGTTACAGAGCTCATTTGGCCAGCACTGAGAGTCAAGAATATAAACATTTTTAAAGGGCTGTAGAGGTCTGGAGGAGTTGCCAGGAAGGTAATTGCAGGAGCACACGTGTGATCTAAAGACACCAGTGGCTTTAGACTTAGCTTTAAAAAGTGAAGATCTATAGATTAAATGGATTTAATAACTCCTGATTACTTTAAAATCTTTTTTCCTCCTCTTCCCAGGTGAGGGTAAGGGCATAACTAGCACCATAAGCCTCTGAAACAGTTAAATCCCTGAAGAAATGCCTTTTGAGCCTGAGGGACCTTGTTTGTGGTACTAGATACTGGGATTTGAACTTCATTGCTTGGGAGTTTCTTCCAAAACTAACAACATGGGTTTTCTCTCCAGCTCTTCTCTTAGGAAACGCCACCAACTCCTCACAGCACGGAGGCCCAGCATGAATGGGAACTGTGCTGGGGGCACAGACTGGGTGAGAAATCTGGAGTCCAGTTGTCCTGTGGAAAACAGAACTGTAGCAGCCCATGAGTCAGAAGAAAGTTCTGTGGTGTTAGGAGGTCACAGCCCTACAGTTCCCAGGACTGAGGGTAAGGATAATGCCTCAACCTTGTAATCTCTGAGGGGGATTACTTTTTTGGCTTTAAGGGGTGTTCTGTTTTGGAAAAGGGCAGTTTGCACTGGGGAGTATGTGCCCTGCCTGTGCCAGGCTGCTCTAAAGGACAGGGGTTCACAGCAGAGTTCAACATCTTGGCAAGCCCATCCCACAGCAATGGCCAGCCTGGAGCTGGCCCTGATCAGATTCACTGCAGCCATCTGGACAGTCCTGTGTGCCCACCAGGGCTGGCACTGGGCACTGCTGCCTTATACAACTCTGGTGAGGTGTGTGCTGCTGCTCAGCTTCCTGTGGGAGTCCTTTCAGCAGGCTGGGTCTGTATTTCTGGCCTGGTTTAATTCCTGTGCTCCTGCTCTTCAGATAAATCTGAATCTGTCTGCGTTAACAGGGAACATTAAGCCCCATGGCTCACCAAAACACCCAGCTGCTGTTCAGTTCAGTAACAGCCTAGTTTTATGTCATATAACATCACCCTGACAGTTATGGCATCCTTAATTATTGCATGACTCAGTTTTCTCATTTCAGTAGGAAGTGTTACTATGAAATGATGTTTTTCAATTTATTCTCTCCTCCCCTTGCAACGTTTGTTTGTCCCTCAGGTTTGGATTCTGAATGCCGACACAACACTCGCCCAGTAAGTCCCCAGATCAGTGGCATGCTGTCTGCTCCTGAAGAACCTCACAACTGCCATATCCCAGATGGAAATAAGAGACAGTTGGAATATTTTAATACCCAGGAACGCCATGGATGCTGTGCAGTGTCTTCAAGCAGCAGTTCCCAGACAGTAGCTCCAGAGAAAGTGACCCTGGTGGTGGATGGCACCCGCTTTGCAGTGAACCCCCAGATCTTCACTGCTCACCCTGACACCATGCTGGGAAGGTGGGTCACTTCTGGTTACCTTCAAGACAGTCTCATTTTTTTTTTTAATGGAATAAACCTGTAATGTTTGTATTGTGATGTCATCTGTACACACGGTGACCTCAGTCAGAATTTGGCTGTGAGTGAGGCCCAGATGGAGAGTTTGTAGTTCTCTAGCTAAGTCTCCCTTTGGTCCATGTCCATCAGAAAATGCACACTTTCAGCCAAAGGTCTCCTTTTGCCTTCTCCCCAAGTGTTTGCCTGGTCTGTCAGCTGTACATCTGTCCCCAGCTGATAACCTTGCTCCTGAATGGGGAATGTGATAATGCTCTATCCCCTCCTGCTGTCCCCTCTCCATACTCTCCCAAAACAGAAGTCACTCAGCTCCTGCTGAGAGGTTGGAGCCTGTTGCTGCACCAAGAAATCCTGGTGTGCTGTGTTGCCAGCACTCTACCCTGTCTGACCAAAGGGTTCTGTTGGTCACTGACCCTTGCATGGGTTATTGTGTAAAACAAGGCATTTAAAGCCATGTGGAGTAGGTCAGTGCAAGGGCTTTATTGACAGGGGATTTTCTGCCCCAGGACTGAATGATCTGTTCCTTTGGCTTGTTCCTTAGAGTGCAGTGCCCACAGCAACAGAGGCCAGGCCTCCCTGAGCCAGCCCTTGTCCTTGTTTACTGAGGAAGAGGTTGGAGTGGAGGTTTAAGTTACTGTATCTCTGTCTCACTGCTGGGCTTCATCACAGAATCATGGAATGGCCTCAGCTGCAAGGGACCTTAAAGCTCAGTTCACTTCACCCCCTGCCATGGGTAGGGACACCTTCCACTATCCCAGGTTACTCCAAGCCCCATCCAGCCTGGCCTTGGACACTTCCAGGCCTGGGGCAGCCACAGCTTCTCTGGGCAGCCTCTGCCAGGACCTCCTTGCCCTCACAGGAAAGATTTTTTTTAACCTCAGTGCACCAGTTTGTCTCTGGAATAAATATATTTCGATATTCTTGTGCACTTACATGCTTCTTTACCTCTTCAGAATGTTTGGGCCAGGCAGAGAATACAATTTCACCCGGCCAAATGAGAAGGGCGAGTACGAGATCGCAGAAGGGATCAGCTCAGCCGTGTTCCGCACCGTGCTGGTAAGGACAGCTCTGCACGTGGGGAGAAAAGAAACCAACTGTCTGTTTGTCACATGTGTACAGCTGAGCCATCTCCAGACAGCTGCACTCCCTGGGACATCCTGGTTTTACATTTTGCATTGTAATTTCTAAAGAAAATATATAGCAGGCTTTGGTAGAAGTTCACATTTCAGATATTTGCTCGTGTTGCCTTTTACTTTTTCTATGTCCTGCTGTTGTAATTTCTGAGCTGTATCCTGACCTTCTAGTTGCATATAAATACATATTGCATATGAGATGTTAAGAAAGCCTGTGCCATGGAAAAGTTTTAATTGGAGCTCATAATTTATCAGACCCTAGAGGATCTGCAAAATGATGTCGATTCTGAGACAAGCAGGGCTGTTTTACTGTACACAGAGCTATGAATAGTTTCAGTATCTCTGCAATATTACTAAACAAAATAAAGAACTAATTAGGAATTATCATAGTCCAAGATGTTCTTAATTTTTCTCTCCAAAAACTGTCCTTTTATTCACAGGATTATTACAAAACTGGAATCATTAACTGCCCTGATGGGATTTCCATCCCAGACCTTCGAGACACATGTGATTACCTCTGCATAAACTTTGATTTCAACACAATCAAATGTCAAGATTTAAGTAAGTATAGAGAGAAATCATCTGCAGGGCGTTCAGCACTCTGATCCTGATTCAGTGCAGTTCTTAATCTTGTGCTTTAGTTTAAGCATGAACATGTTGATTTCACTGGGGCTTAAGTTGCATTTAAACAGCTTATTTTTGGCTGCTTCAATCCAAAGTGCAGTGACTGAATCCTTCAGTACACAGGTACTTTGCTCCAAAAGCAAATTATAAAATTTTAGTCTCTTTTTCTAACAGAGGCTGAGCAGAATTTGCTGTTACTGCCAACAAAATGAAAGCTAAAAGCAGGATTATCACCCCTATCCAAAATGTACCAGAGAATCATGAATAATTTAAGCTAAAGGCTGATGGGTAGAGCAGGAGCCAAGGATACCAAATCTGGAGAATAACAGAATTCCTGGTCATGAAGGGATTTGATTTGGAGCAGCTTTTTGGTGGGCATGCTGGCTAAAAGAAGTACTTTTAACACAGGCAGGTCTGTGAAAGGCACTCTACTGAAATGGGGTGTGTGGTGCCATAACACAGGCTGTGGGTGGAATTTCCTGCCCTGTTCTCTGGTGAGTGGTCATAGGGAAAGCAGCAAAATGTACTTTCAAGGGCAGAGGTTGTTGCTGGAAATTCAAGTTAAGTATCATAATGAATTAATTATTCAGTCTGTTACTGTTTCACTGTATTGATTGGAGCTTGGTGGGTTTTTAATGGGAATGGAATGGTTCTGCAGTGAAATTTGCATCCCATTTGAAATGCAGTCTGCACTTCTGACTCTGCCAGTTCTGGATCTGGAGGCTGCCAATGTGTCTGAACATATGTTGAGCATTTTGTCTGAAGAGGAATTCTGGCTGTGCTCTTGGATGGATCTGGAAGTGCAGAGCTGAGCTATTTCCATGCTGTAGCAAAGCTGCTGTGCTGTGTCTCCTCAGGTGCTCTGTTACACGAGCTCTCCAATGATGGGGCTCACAAGCAGTTTGACAGCTACCTGGAGGAGCTCATCCTGCCCATCATGGTGGACAGCGCCAGGAAGGGCGAGCGCGAGTGTCACATCGTCGTGCTGACCGATGAAGACACCGTGGACTGGGATGAGGATCATCCACCTCCCATGGGAGAGGAGTATTCACAGAGTAAGGGCTCTGCACTCTGTTCCACACACACCCAGCTGCTGCAGTTATTATGTCGAGATGGACACAACTGGCATCACCACCAGTCCTTTATTAGAAAACTTTCCATGCCTCTGACCCCTTCCCTCATAGGCAGCTCCACACAGCACTGACTCCTTTCCTTACAGGCAGCTCCACAGAGCTCTGTCTCCTTCTCTCCTTTCTGCAAGTTTCCTTCTTCCTTCTGCATGACTGTCTAACTCCAAGCTGTCCCTTACCTAACCCTGACTGTCTTTCACACATCTTCTTACCTTGTCTGTCCCTTACACAGCTGCATGTCCCTTAACTCCTCACAGCACAGCCAGCAGACTCCATCCCAAACTGCATCAGACTCTCAATCTTAANCTGGCATCACCACCAGTCCTTTATTAGAAAACTTTCCATGCCTCTGACCCCTTTCCTTACAGGCAGCTCCACAGAGCTCTGTCTCCTTCTCTCCTTTCTGCAAGTTTCCTTCTTCCTTCTGCATGACTGTCTAACTCCAAGCTGTCCCTTACCTAACCCTGACTGTCTTTCACACATCTTCTTACCTTGTCTGTCCCTTACACAGCTGCATGTCCCTTAACTCCTCACAGCACAGCCAGCAGACTCCATCCCAAACTGCATCAGACTCTCAATCTTAAGCTCTAACTTGTGACCAGCTAACCCACTCTTTTATAAAGCCCAAACTCATTGGGCAGGCAGAGATGTTTCCACTCCTCAGTAATTAGTACAGCTCTAATTCATCAGGAGCAGGGGGATTGCCTTCTGTGCTATCCTTTGAACCTATCTTCCCACACCAAGCCATAAGGAAAGGACACATCCCCAAACTGGCTTCCTCCAGGAGGAGATGCTGGCATGTGGAGCCCTGATTTGTGTGCTCTGTATGAGCTGGTGCTGCTGGAGACAGCACCTGGCTAGTTAGAACTGATCCCAGCACTCACTGCACTTGTCCTTCTGTTTCTGCCTCCCCCTCAGCCTTTTCCTGGCTCCTTAGTAAGGGAATATTTGCTTTCCACTCCCATCACCACCCAGTCTATCAAGATTGTGATGTGCATCTCTGCCCTCCCACAAGGAAGTGCAATTAATACCAGTGAGGAAAACAGACACCTAAAGTAATTCTTGGAATCCACACCTGGCTTTTGGCACCAGCAGGGCATGTCAGAAACAGGGAGAAGGTTCCTCCTTGTAGATTCTAATCACCCTTTTTATTTCTCAAGTCCTTTACAGTTCCAAGCTGTACAGATTCTTCAAGTACATCGAGAACCGGGACGTGGCCAAAGCTGTGTTAAAGGAGCGGGGCCTGAAGAACATTCGCATTGGCATCGAAGGTGAGGTGCTGCTTCAGCAAGGGAAATGAAAAACCAGGTGACTCCACAGTCAGCAAAGCCTGATTTCTTCTGGATTCCAGGCATTTCCTTGTTTACTCTGTGTTTTACATTTATCTTTATGAAACAGTTAAAACTCAGCATGTTTTCCTTTGCCTCTACTGTGGCCAGGGGGCTTAAAAATTAAAGGAAAGTAAAAGGTATATAACATGTATGAGAAAGACTTGTCTGCTGAGGAATGAGTAAACAGGAAACAGTCAAATGCTTCCACCTGCTGATCCAAGTATTCCCTTAGGGAGCTTAGAGAATGCTGGGCTCTGTCCTGGGAGACTTATTTTTATAGTAGGTGTGTTTGCTCACAGAATGGCTGGTGCTGTGCAGCACCTGCACACAGAATTCACACACTGCTGCACACTCTTGTCAGAGAATCATGGAATTATTTAGGTTGGAAAAACCCTCTGAGATGATTGAGTCCAACCATTAACCCAGAACTGCTAAACCCACCACATCCCCAAGTGCCACATCCACACATCTTTTAAATCCCTCCAGGGATGGTGACTCCACCACTGCCCTGGACAGCCTGTGCCAGGGCTGGAAAACCCTGGGGAAGGAATTTTCCCTGATATCCATTCTAAACCTCTCCAGCACAGTTTGAGGCTGTTTCCTCTTGTCCTGTCCCTGTTCCCTGGGAGCAGAGCCCAACCACTACCTGGCTGCCCCCTCCTGTCAGGGAGTTGTGCAGAGCCACAAGGTCCCCCCTGAGCCTCCTTTTCTCCAGGCTGAGCCCCTTCCCAGCTCCCACAGCCCCTCCTGGTGCTCCAGACCCTTCCCCAGCTCTGTTCCCTTGCCTGGACACGCTCCAGCCCCTCCATGTCTTTATTGGGAGGGGCCCAAAACTGAACTCAGTATTCAAGGTGCCTCAGCAGTGCTGGCACAGGGGGACAATCACTGCCCTGGGCCTGCTGGACAGACCATGGCTGGTACAGCCCAGGTGCCCTTGGCCTTGTTGCCCAGCTGGGCTCATGTTAAGCCTTGGCTCCTCATTTTCTCCCCACATAACCTCTCAACATCCTCATAGTCCTGATTTATCTGCCCATTTTTCCTTCTCATCCTCACTGGCTCATCTTTTGGCACATGGGCATGACCTCCTCCTGAAGCTTTAAGTTTTCCTTCTTGAATGACATTCAGCCTTTCAAAACTCCTTTGCAGGTGAAAAGAGAACAGTCTTTTGCAAGCTAGTAATGCTAAATGTGAAATCTGAGTATTTGTGTACTGAGTTGTGTGTCCCACCCTGACCCCACGGTCACTCCTGCCCGGATATTCTGGAGCACTGCTGTCCCTTTGTGAGGTGCAGTGAAAGTGAGTGTCTGTGTGTGTTTCCAGGGTACCCCACCTGCAAGGAGAAGGTGAAGAGGAGGCCTGGAGGCCGCTCTGAGGTGATCTACAACTACGTGCAGCGGCCGTTCATCCAGATGTCCTGGGAGAAGGAGGAGGGCAAGAGCCGCCACGTGGATTTCCAGTGCGTCCGCAGCAAATCCCTGACAAACCTGGTCACGGTGGGGGATGATGTGTCAGAGGACCACGAGGTTATAATGCATCACCCCCCACAAGTGGATGAACTGGACAGGCTGAACGCCCCCTTCTCCCAAATGGTGGTGAATGATCTGCCAGATTAGTGTGGAGAATCCTGCTGGATGTGGGAACCTCTCACCGTGGTTTCATCCCAGTGCTGGGACACAGACTCCTGCAAGGTGCTTTATCCTCGTTCGTGCTCTTACTACCTTGTCATATTTCAAGCATGTTAATAAAGAGCCACACTCCATAGTCTTAATTGTGCAATCAAAAGCAACATCTCCTCAGACAAAAAGAAATGACCTGTTGTTTCTACTACAAAGGCTTCCGGATTGTGGGTGCTGAATATTTTATCTAAACTTCTGAAAGAAGAGCACAAGTGTGTAGGAACGTCTTGTTTGACATGAGAGAGGAAATTCTGGGCCTGTCAAGGCAAAGTTTTCCTTTACAATTAGGCACAGCTTTGTTTTTATGAGTTACAGAGGAGTGAACATCAAAGCAGGACAGATTATATGCTCTCTCAACCAGCAGAAATGTAGCACAGTGTGACAGCAAAAGTCTGAGTGTGGAGGAATCTGTTTGCACTGCCACCTGGCTTTGGATCCAGCGTGGTGTACTGCTGCCCTGGGAAAGGAGGAACCAGTTCCATAGGAAGCACATGCCTGTTCACAGGAATTCCCCATCTGTACTTCTCCATGAGATGGAATCTTTGTTCTTAGGGATGTGTTCTGTTAAGTTCAGTAAAATGAGTTGATCATGCTGAAGGAAAACCCAAAAGAGACTGTAGCTGATATTTTACCAATAAAATAAATCTGTTAATAGCCAGATAGATGTAAGAAGCTTTCTAGAGGTGACTGTGCATGCTGAAGACTTTGACCTGTCATCTCCAATCCCCCTGCTAAGACAAATAAAGCCAGTGGAGGAGCTCCCAGTTTACTACCTGAGTAAAATCCTTTGTCTCATCAACCTTAGTCAGAATTGCTGTAGACTCTCCAAGGAGCTGCTGCTGCAGCTTTAAAAAGCTAGCTACTTTCTTCCCAATTTGGAACTGACTGAACCATTCTGCTGTCAGGCAGGTAAGAAATACCAATGGTAAACCAGCCCTCAGCAGAGAAAAATGCACAAACCTGGGAACAATTGTCCTTTGCTGCTCTGAGTGTATTGTCCTGATCTGGGAATTTGGGGTCAGGGCCAACAAAGCTGTGACTGTAAGAACAAGCACACTCCAGGCTGCTTCAGCTCAGGTGGATTGGAGCCTCACTGGTCCTGCTCCTGCAGCACTGAATTCCCTGTGGGAGTTCCCTGTAGGAACTGACTTAACCCCTGATGAGCTCACAGTGAGTTCTGCACTGCCCCAGCTGAGCTGAGGGAACCAGAACAGGGCTGCCTCACAAAGCCATCCCTTGTGATGGCTGTGTACAGGCTCCATGTACCCAAACCAGAGTTTTTAAACATGTTGCTTGTGCAAAGAAAAGCTGAAACCATTCAAGAAGAAAGAGGACAGAGCTCCTCACAAAGCTGGGCAGGTCAGTGCTGCTCTGGCAAAGGTGTTGAAACCTGGATTCTGTGAGTGTTGAGTTTACCTGGTCAGACTTGGCAAAACTGAGTGTAGGTATCAGTCTGGCCCTAGAAAGTTTAATCCTTTTTTGGCAGGGCTGCAACATTAGGCAAATTTCTGTTGTTCTCCTCCTGACTGCCAAGAGCATGGTGGACTGAGCAGTGAAGTTTGCTGCTGGTTGCTGCTAAGGTGTTTGTGGTTTTCAGTGCAACATAACAAAATCAAGCAGAGATTTTTAGTAGCAAGTAACAAATCTCTGCAAAGGCACATTTTCGTTTACATTAGTATGGATACAAGTTCCATTCTTTCAGTGTTTTTGTTCTTAGCTTCTTTCCCAATGCAGCAAATAGATTTCTTCTAAAAAGAAGTGCCTGTGGGAAGATTTCAGGACCTCCCAGGTGTTCAGATGCCCAAATTCCACTTGACTGCTTTTGAAAACTCCTCCCTGTGTGTCATTGGGTCAGTAGAGAGAAGTGTCCTTTGGTGCCTGCACAGAGCTGGGGTGATGTGCAGACACTCCATTATTGCTCCAGATGAATTGCTGCTTATGTGGTAGAGGAAGGAAGACACATGGACCATGAGCCTCCACCAGGGGCCAGACCAACCCCACTCTTGCCTTGCTGATGAGCTGTTCCTCAGCACAAACAGAAGCACTGGTGGCCCCAGCAGTGCTGGAACTTGTCCCTAGGCCCTGAGTGCCCAGCAGTGATGGCCCCCAGGTTCTGTGTTTATGTTTCCCAGTGTGTATTTATTTCCCCAGCAGTGTCAGGATTAAGTAAATGAGTGTTGGTATTGCCCAGCTGAGCTGGAATTGGAGGTTCCACACATTCTGCTCTAAGGACTGAAGTGTGGGTGTTGTTCAGAGCTCCTCCTCAGGACTGTGTCAAGGCATCAGGTGCTGAGATTTGCACCTCAACAGCACCTTTGGGGATCTGACAGCTGCAGTACCATGTCCAGCCAAACCAAATCCCACCCAGTGTGTCCCTGAGCCCAGGGTCTGCTCAGCCTCTGGAAGGATTCAGGAAGTTTATTAAACTGCACCAGGCCCTCTTGGGAGTTACAGACTCAGTTCCTGTAGGAGCTTGTGGTTCCCTGTGCAATCAACTGGAGCTTCAGCGTGGGATGGACATTATCCAGCTCCCATGATTTCCACTTACCCACTGTAGTTTATTGGCTTTCCCAAGTAATTATTCATTTTGGATTTTAAATTTTATTAGTAGAGTGAGTTCCAGAGAACCAGATTTTAAAAGTGTTTGCTTTTCCTCCTCTCACAGTCACCTACTTCAAGTACAAGGTCAACTTTTGTCTTACTCTAGATGTACTGAAGTGCTCCTGTGCTCTGTATGAACCCCAGATGTGTGGTTTCTTTTCTGTATTAAAGTATAAATTATATGTGACTTGTTTGGCTCCTTTAAAAATTGTTTTAAATGTGGAGTAAAGAACAGGCAGGGCTTAGAGAGCTGCAAGGTTTTGTTTCCTTGCTTCATTACGTAAGCATGGGTTGGGATTCTGGAGTCTTAGGAGTAGTTTGGCATCAGAGCCTGGTGTGGCAGAGGAGTGTTCCCACCATTTGTGCTGAGAGGACCCCCAAGTTCACTTCACCCCTACACCTCACTGCAGTGATGTTCTAAAGGCAGCACAGACAACACTCCATGGCCACAAACTGCAGCATCTCCAACAAGCCCCAGTAGTTTTGGTCTGTGCTGTGAGAAGTGCTCTCCACTTCTACCTACTTGTCTTCAGAAGAAAACAGCTTTGGAGCAGGTCTGCCTTTGATTTCCCTCTTCAGCCTTGGATGTACTTCCAGGCTTCTCCTGATGAAGTCTGGGAAGGGCACTCAGAGTTTGAACAAGGTGGGATTCCCGTGAAGACCTCAGAGCACCTCCCACTATCTGGAGGGGCTGCAAGAAAAGTGGAGAAGGACTCTTCATCAGGACCTGGACAAGGGGAGTGGCTTCTCACTGCCAGAGGCAGGGATGGATGGGATATTGGGAAGGAATTGTTCCCTGTGAAGGTGGGGAGGGCTGGCACAGGGTGCCCAGAGCAGCTGTGGCTGCCCCTGGATCCCTGGGAGTGTCCCAGGCCAGGCTGGACAGGGCTTGGAGCAAGCTGGGATAGTGGAAGGTGTCCCTGCCATGGCAGGGGGTGGAATGGGATGAGCTTTAAAGTCCCTTCTAACCCAAACCATCCCAGGATTCCCTGACTCCTGTTTGTAAAACACAACATACCAACAGGAGTGTGTTTACTAAGAGGATTTTATTTACACGACACAATGAGATCGCTCCATAAAAAGTTGACTACACCTGCCAAATTGTACAGTGCAATTTTGTAACAGCTTTTAAATATTTACAGAACACTTTTTCAACTTAGAGGTTAAGGCAGAGTCAGGGCACAGTGATAAGAAACACTTAGTGCAGCTTTTTGCTAGGCATGATACAGAGATGAACTGGCAGCATAAGGTATTCAGATCCATTGGAAATTCAGATTGGAATTACTTCTACAAATCCAGCAACTGCAGCTTTACAAAAAAAAAGATGTCAAAGATACTAACAACCTCAAAACACAAAAAAATGTACAAATGTTTGGCTACTGTGGGAGATGTAACAGGTATACAAAATCCTTACTGTTAGCAGTGAAGTGTGGATCCTGGGAAGGAAACACTGTAGGAGACATTTTTTTCCCTAATGTTAAAAATCTGTAACAGGATGCAGGCTTACACTGCACCTGGGATACAGAACATCCCACTGCAAAGGTGTGTCCAACAGGACTGGGTTCAAAAAAGTCCAACTTTTGCTGGAAGACAACAGGAATGAGGTACCCAACTACTCCTCGTGCCTTTGAAAACCTCACCTTGGACTCCAGTAACACACCTGAGGGGTCCCACTTCAAACACAGCACTAAAAATGCACAATACACAGTACTAGAGAGTTGGTTTTTCACAGCAATTTATCACAACTTAAAATTGTTTAGCTTTATCATCTTTGGTATTTACAAATAAAAATGCTGGTCCCTTTCAGTAAAGGGCTAAGAATGCAGCTATTACCTCAAAATTGTTTGTTCCTAATCCACAGCAGCTTCAAAGAATTTTGATTTTTGTTTTTATTTTAAGGCAGTAACTAAGCTGTTAGGAATTCTAAAAAAATGATGTTACATTAATTCCAATGGTTTATAAGGCAACATTTTCAAATGGCTAAAAGAAACTGCAGGATAAGAATGGAACAGTTTGAGAAGCTGGTATCAGTCCTTCATGTAAAGTCACAAAAAGGGAGCAGAATGTGATCTAGGGACGAGCTGATGAAAGCCTGATCCTACAGATCATTCCTTCTGTTAGCCCTTATTCATCTGAGTGAGCCCTTCTGACCACACAGACCCTGGCACCTCTAATTAAGGCTGGGTTTGCATTTCAGCTCAGTAGGATCCAGCGCTTATGGCAAGTCATAAACTCATAGGACATGTACAAAAAGCACAGGGGTGGTGAGGGGAGGACCCTGACGAGTTCTGTACAGTACTGGCAGTCCCCCACCAGTCCTTCAGGATGGCACTCAAGTCAAGACACATCTAGGTAAACATTCCCTAAAAGCACCTATGTATAAAAAGTTCCACTACAAATCCATTTTGTTTCATTTTCTAATCAAGAAAGTCAGGACTAAACAGACCTGGAAGCCTTTTTTTTCCTGTGAGACATCCCTGGAGCTTTGTCTTGTTTGCACTCCAGAGTTAGTGTTCAGCACCAAGAGAAATTTGCAGGAATCAAAGACAATTTGTATTGAGACATGCTTTTAGAAACCTCATTGAATTGTATTTTTAATATCTGATTATAAATTCCAGACTGGAACCATGCAGGCCTGAGGGTTAATGCCCCTGCTCCTGGAAGTGCAGAGTTAACTACAAATGGACACAAAGTGGAGCTCATGGTAAGAAAAAGGAATTAGGAAAAGCTCAGCTGAGGCAGAATGCTCCCTCCCAAAATGCTGTCGTGTTCTGAGGGAGGCTTAAGCAAGGAAAGGCACTTTGGGGCTCTCCTGGAGAGACCCTGATCAGAACTGAATGTACTTTTATAAATTAGAATAGGCAGCAATCAAAGAGTGGACACGGTGGGTTCCAGTGCCCCAAAAGTGACCCCATGAGGCACCATCCAGAAACACTCTGGGTACAGCCAGGACAGCAAGAGCAGCTCTGTGAGGGAACACCAGGCAGGCTCCATCAGCAACATTCTGATCCTGTTCTGCTCCAAACCAACAGCAGAAAGGCCACAGAAGATGGGTTTTGGCCTTTAAACCACTGAAGGTGCAGCAGAGCTCAGAGATGGATAAGAAACAGCAGCAGCCAGCCTGGGGAGCCTCAGGGCTGGCCCAGCTGTGCACAACTTGCCCACCAAGGATCAGGTTCCTGGAATTTCCCTCCCTCTGCTCTAATGCCAGACCCACTTATGTGACCAGCTGTAGTTTATCTGCATTGTTTATGGATCCATCCTGACATACAGTAACCAAAAACTCAGCGCTCAGTGGAGGAAATGACCCCTTTCTCCTCTATTTAGGAAAGCAAAAAAGTGTTGCAAAATCTTTTAATTTAGAAAAAATATTGAGGGTCACTTAGTACCAAAAGTAAAGTGCACCAGAACTGGGGGCCACAGCAACAGAGCTGAGAAATGCTATTGAAGAGGCTTCCATGGAACATTATAAAAACAGCACTACAAAGTAAGGTTAAGGCAATCCAAGTTGTGTCCTTCTGCTAGACAGTTTCCTGGAAAGTTGTTTGTCTCAAGCTTCAATTATTGCTTTGTTTCCTCTGTCCTGGAGTCCTCAGCTACTGGGCAAACAGTGCTGGCAGAATTGGCAGATTGAGTTTGTCACTTAATGCAGGACTGGATGCAGTCCTATAGAATCCCATGCTTTGCAATGCCAAAGGGAGAGCTTGCTCTCATCTCCTGATGGACTGGACAGTCTGGCAAAGAATAAAAAAAAAACTCTTGCTCCTGAAGCAGCAAAAGGTGCTGGCAGCAGAGATGATGCAAACGTGGAATTTTTCAATGGCAGGAAAAAAAATCCTTAATAACAGCCAGGTGTGTAACAAAACAGGGTCCTGAAGTCTTCTCCAAGAGCTGATAGCCCTCAAGTTTTCTTTAAAAAAAAAAAAAAAAAAAAAAAAAAAGTTTTTTTTTTTGTAAAAACCAANACAAATTTTTTTTAAAAAAAAAAAAAAAAAAAAAAGAACAAGTTCTTTTATGTGTATAAACCCAAAGTACAGCAACAGAACTCCATGGCTCAGCAGTCCAGTAAAGCTGTGTCACTTCCCTCCTTTCATGTAGGATGGAATTGCTCCTCGGGCTGTCAGGCCCTCAAAACGCTTGTAGGTGTAATTGATAAAAACCCAGTCTTTGTTCTTGTAGTCAGTCTCTGGGTGGTTGCTTGTTGCCACTGGGAAGACATAGAAGAAATAGAATTATCCTTTAGAACTGCAGAGTTTATTTTCATACAAAACACTGGATGTTTCTAAAGGAAAACAATATCCTAAATGCTGGATGCTGTTTTGTGCTTCAACCCCAGGGAAGAACTGCTGGGACACAGGACATGGCATTTTAAAGCATTTTAAGCTAAAAGAGGGTAGATTCAGACCACAGAAAGAAGACATTTTTCACAATATAAGCTGTGAAACACTGGCACAGGTTGCCCAGAGATTGGATGCCCCAGTCCCTGGAAGTGTTCCAGGCCAGGTTGGACAGGGCTTGGAGCAACCTGGGATAGTGGAAGGTGTCCCTGCCTATGGCAGAGGTTGGAATGGGATGAACTTTAAGGTCCCTTCCAACCCAAACCAGTCTAGGATTCTGTTTTTTAAACTCATGAAGCAAATGTGTGACTATGCTGTGATCCATCAGAGATTCACACCAAAACAACCCCTTCAGTTCCACCCTTCCCTACCCCTACTCCAGCAGGAATCAGCACCAAGGGGAACTTGCAGCATTGGGCTCTCAGGCCCTGCTGAGATTTGAACTTTCTGGAAGCTCTACTGCCTCTGAGAGCAGCCCTTTCTCAGGCAACTCCCACATCATTTACAAGCCTGCATCTCCTGGAACCCAAATTCCAGCTTGCATCCCCTGCACCACAATGTGCATGATAGAAAAAAATCAGCATCTAGTAAGATCTGATTAACAGGATTATTCCACAGGAGAGGAGGAAGGTTTACACAGAGAATCAAACAATCATTTTACCTGTTGGTTTAAGGATATCAGATTCTGGAAATTCATCAAAGTTTGAGGTATCATCAATGCTTTTAATTTCTATTGAAATCGCAGCAGGTCTCTCTCTGCCAAGAAGAGCAGATGGAGCATTGAGATTTCAAAGGCAGACAAAGCAGGATTCAGCCAACTTCTATTTCTTAACAGAATCAAGACTGAAGGTACCTAAACCTCAGCAAGCTTCAGGTAGAGAACAAAATGCTCTCACCCACAGCTGGATATGAGAAATGCCAGGCAGCTGCTCCCTGCTGCAGACCAGGGCTGGCCTGAGCAGTCCCTAGAGAAGAGCAGTTGCTTTTCTGCAAAGCCTCTTACCTGATGTGCTCCCAATCAACCCCTTCAAAGAATGGGTTACTCTTTATTTCCTCCACACCAGATGCACCAATTCTGTGCTCCCATTCACAGCAAAATCTGGGATGGAAGGAAGAATGAAAATGAAGGGAGAATGAAAATGAAAGCATTCCATCCAGAAATGGAACAGCTTTCTGAACTGATACTGCTGCAGTTTCTTAACATTTAAATGGAGCAGACTAAGAACTTCCACAACAAAACCCAACACACAGAGTTATGTATAGGAATGTCATGTCCAATGCAAGAGTTCAGATGTGCTATTCCTTCTCAACAGGATAACCTGACCTTTCTATTTCAGGACCAGAGCAGAGCAGGAGAACATATAAAGCTTAAAAAGCCAGACATTTATATTTCTGTCCTGAGAACAGATACTGAAGTACAAATGAGTCACCAAGCACTGAGATAACATTTGTATGCTCCAGTGCTTACAAAGGCAAAATCACTGCTATTGCAAGAAGCCAGCTCTGTCAGAAGGATTGAATTTGTGTCCTTCCATGAGAAGCTTGCAGGCAAAATAAGGAACAGAACCATTTTCCCAGAGAATCAGCACTTCAATGAGATCTCCTTTTTAGCAGTTTAGTCAGGGAACCACTAAATGGCTTGAGAGACAAAAGTATTTGACAAGGGAGGTCGGCATTTGATGCATGTGTGTAACAGTTTGTAGGGTTTTTCCATGTGAAACAAGCCATGACAGGAACAGAATACAGAGACAAGACAAGAAAATCAGGGCTGTATTAACTGGCAAACCATGGGGCTGGCACCTTAAAATAAGATCCTTTGCTTTATCAGAGATTGGAACCTCTGGAGGAAATGTCAAGGTCTCCTTCCAGTTCATCACTTTCTTATATGTCTCTTGAGGAGTCTCAGAACAGAATGGTGGATAACCTGAAAAAAAAAAACAAAAATACAATATTGGACCAAGCAAAACTAATTCCTAAAGTCAGAACACACCTCTGAGACCAGGCAAGGAGTGAATGCTCTGAGAACTTGACCCCAAGCACAGAAACAGGCTGCCCAGAGAGGTGGTGGATGCCCCAATCCCTGGAAGTGTTCCAGGCCAGGTTGGACAGGGCTTGGAGCAACCTGGGATAGTGGAAGGTGTCCCTGCCCATGGCAGGGGGTGGCACTGGATGAGTTTTAAGGTCCCTCCCAAGCCAAACCATTCCAGGATTCTGGGATTCTATGATTACAGCTCCACCATTCCCACCTCCAGCCCTGCCCTGCCTGCTCCTTACCAATCAACATCTCGTACATGATGACCCCCAGGGACCACCAGTCACACAGCTTGTTGTATCCAGTCTGCATGAAAACCTCAGGTGCAATGTAATCTGGAGTTCCCACCGTAGAAAAAGCCTGGAACAAACACCATCAGTTATCAGCATCACCACCAGCATCCATAGGGAAACCTGCCTGACATGGACATCAGAACTGCCACAACAGTGGTTGGTTATTTTGAGGAAGACACCAGATTGTCTCTGAGATCCTTTAGCAAAGGTGTTCAAAGCCTTTCTTCCAAGATATGTAGAGACAAAATCAACATCTTCATGTGAAAGAGTCTTAAAATCAGGAAAACAGGGCAGGGTATCACTGTCCTGGAATGGGTCACCTTGGAATGGGTCAGCAGTCCTTTGTGAGACTGGAAATGGCAAGAACTGATAATTTTGGCTGGGAGACTTCAGATATCCATGTAAATAATTATGGCAGTGCTATCTCTAGCACATATGTCACCAGCTGTTCAGCAGATGGATGAAGGACAAACTAGAGTCATTCCTCTTCTCTTTAAAAAATGCCTGAACCTTTTCCTTTCAGGACTGTCCAGGACTCAGATGCATGAAAAACTTCCATGTAAATCCATGTTCCATTTGGGTGCAGCACCTCAGCAGGAACATTCCCAAGCAGGTGGAACCTACTCACCAACTGCCGGCGGTTCCTCTTCCAAGTCTCTGCTTTCCTTTTGGAATTCATGTTCTGGAAAGCTGAAGGAGATTCAATAGCTGTCACTGAATCCTACTGGGCACCCAATATATTTTTACCCCCAAACCATTACACTAAAGATCTCATTTAAGATGTGTGTCAATACCCCAAACCTAAATCTCTCAGCAACTTCTAAACCTATGAAATAAGGGCAACATCTAATCAAGTCTTTCATTAGCAAACCATCCTTCCAGGGCTGATGTAACTCCCTGATCCAAGTTATTCCCCTTGAGAATAATCCTGGATACTCAGAGACTGTGCTGGTGTATTAATTTCAGTAACACTTGAGATCCAGCCAGCAGCTGCCAACTCACTGACTTCTTATTTTATTATACATGCAAAGGGCTACAGCAGAGTCTGTTTCAGAGACAAACTCCTGGAAATGAAAATGGGTTTAAAGTAACTGAAGTTATTTTTACTTTACAGAAAATGAAAATCCACCTCAAGATGTAAAGTTGCCACACCCTCACACTGAAATGAGTTGTGTCAGGACCCAAGAGCAACCAATCAGTTACCCTTTGGAGGCAAAGAACTTACTGAAGTCACTGGGAAGACTGTGATTCAAGTTCCTGTAAAATTCTGTCCTGTGGGCTTTCTTCAGTCCAGTACACAGACCAAAATCTGAGAGTTTCACATGGCCCTAGAAATAAACAAAAAAATCCAAAATCAATATAAGACATTATCATAAATCACAGCATCAGCAAGATTGGAAGAGAACCCAACGCCACCATCAACATCTCTAAACGATGTCCCCAAGTGCCACATCCAGATGCCTCTTGAACACTTCCAGAGACTGTGACTCCACCACCTCCCTGGGCAACTTATTACAATGCCTGACCACTCCTGCAGTGAAAAAAAAAATCTAATATCTACTCTGAACCTCCCCAGCACAACTTAAAGCCAGTTCCTCTTGTTCTTTCACTTGAGACAATGCAGAAGAGCCTGACCCTCACCTGGCTGCACCTTCCTGTCAGCGAGAGCAAGAAGGTCCCCCCTGAGCCTCCTTTTCTCCAGGCTGAGCCTCCTCAGGTCTCTCAGCTCTTCCTGGTGTTTCAGACCCTTCCCCAGCTCCATTCCCTCCTCTGGACATGCTCCAGCCTCTCAATGTTCTTTGCTTTCCTTGTTTAAACCCAACACTGGATGTGTACAGGGAATGAAGCCATCAATACTTCCATTGCTACTCCACAGTGAAAGCCCAGGGACAATTTACTACAGGAAACCTCTGCTCTGCAAGTTCCAACCACTTCAGGGTGAAAGGAAACCTCTCCAGAGGCAGCTGCAGTCCCTGGGCTGTGTATTGGCCCCAAGAGATAAAAAACACTCTCAGTTCAGTGACTGAATCTGTCCTGGTGCAGAACGTGACCACACTGACTATGTGCAATTTTTAGAAGGGTGTGTATATATATCTATATAAAATACATCTACTTTTCAAAGTCCTAAATGTATTCATGTCTAGATGTAAACATTCTGAATTGGGCACAGTGCTTGGAGAAGCTGTGGCTGCCCCTGGATCCTTGGAAGTGTTCAAGGCCACGCTGCACAGGGCATGGAGCAACCTGGGACAGCAGAAAGTGTCCCTGCCCATGGCAGAGGATGGAACAGGATGAATTTCAAGGTCCTTTCCATCCCAAACCATTCTGGGATTCTGCAGTAATTCCAGCATTACATAGTAGTGGGAAAGGCATTTACTGCTGGCAAACTCTTTCCAAGGAGTCTTGATTTTAGGCAAACTTGGAGTGAGCAATAGGAGGACACTGAAACAATTGGGCTTTCAGCAAAGTGCCTGCAATAACCAGGTAGCCTGGCCAGCCCTCAGGAGTACACCCTGATCCTGAGGGAGATTCTCCACTCTCAGCCTGGCCCCTGCAACAACCATGTCCTTCACATTTGGTACAACCAAGTGAGAGTGTAACAGATGGGAGAGGAAAGGGAAACAGCTTTGCCTAAGAGGGAACTGAAACCACGTGCTTTAAACTGCATCTGAAATAGCCAAAAATAGTTTAAACAGCTGTCAGAAGAGCTCAAGGTCTGAGTGGAGCTGGGGTCTTTCCTTTGGGGATTTTCCCCAGCAATTTGGCAGATTCCTCAAAAGCTGGAAGGAACAGGGCTAAATAAAGAAGAACCATCTTCATCCACAACTGTCAACACCCCTTGAGGTCAGTGTGAGCACTCACAAGGCCTCTTTGCTCCTCCCCAGGCAGTGGCCAGCCCATACCTTGCTGTCCAGGAGGAGGTTGTCTGGTTTTATGTCCCGATGGATGAAGCCCAGCTGGTGGATGGAGTCAATGGCGAGCACGGTCTCAGCGATGTAGAACTGTGTCTCCTCTTCTGTCAGAGTGTCCTTCTTCATCAGCAGTGTCATCATGTCACCTGCAAACCCCCCAGAGGTGAACACACGGCCTCCAATTCACTAAGTTTGAAGACATTTACAGAAAAAAGCTATTTCTGCTGCATTCAGGTTAGAGGTTGCCAAACCTGGATATGCTGTGGCTCTATAGACAGCCAGGGCATAGCAAGGGTAGGAACTAGAACTAGAAGAATATTAAAGCTCAGTTTAAATACCTGCAGCTTGAAAACCCAAACAGGAAACCTCAAGCCTAGCAAACACCTCAGTACCCTAAAAAGCAGAAATTTGCTTCCCTCCCAGATGTACAATACAAACAGGGCACCCATGTGCACTCTAGTCCCAGACTACATTTGTAATGAAGAAATTACCAATCCCCAGACAAAAGGAGAGCAGCCCTTGCATTCCAGAGAGTTACCTCCAGGCAGGAACTCCATGATCAGGTAGAGGTTTAGCTTGTCCTGGAAACTATAGAACATCTTCACAACCCACAGACTGTCTGCCTCCACCAGGATGTCCCGCTCTGCACGGATGTGGCCAACCTGGACAGACACAGTGCATTGGATCTGTTTTATTACATGCATTTATTTCACAGACAATTCAATTATTATTCTGAACAGCATCAAATATTGAGAAAAGTCATACTTGTGCACAAAGACAGAAACACTATCAGAACTTCAACATGTGGTTGATTATATACACATATTTTATGCCTATTATATATACATCTAGTAAATCTATACATTATATAAACCCCACATAGAAAAATCTCAATTTTTTTACAAATATACCTAATCATTAGATCTCTTTTTGAAAACACAAGAGCTTCATCCCAGTGCTGAACATGTGACTGTCTCAGTTCATTATATATCCAGAAGTACTAGCAAAGGAAAGGCTTAAAAATGTTAAATGCTGCTGTTTTATATCTCTGAGTCTGAATTCCAGCAGTTGTATCTCTGATATTATATCTAATCCTGTAAATCAGAAATGCAGTAAAACACTGGCCTGGAAGTCTGCATTGAATCATTTGCACAGGACTTTGTGTTGAAAGAAAACAAGTCCTTGTGAATTCAGAGATTTTTCTGACTTATTTCCTCTATAAGAGAAGAGGTAAAAAACACAGAATGTTTAGCTACTAAACTAAAGCACAGATGCCTATTCCTTCTCTGCACACACCACAGTGACCTCCCAGAGTGAGCCATGGTACAGTTCCTGCTCAGGGTGTTCCTCACCTGCTCCTTCTCGAGCATATCAGCTTTGCGCAGGATTTTCATGGCATAGACGTGCCCCGTGTCCTTCTTCTGCACCAGGCGCACCTGGGGGCACACAGAGCCTGATCAAATCCAGCATTCCCAGCACAACTCCTGGCAAAGCTGGCTATCAAGCCCTTGGCTTCCATTTCATGAAATCCTCTCAGATTATAAAACACAAGAAGAGTGCACAGTAAAGGCAGAAAGTGCTGTCAGTGCTAAGAGCTGCAGTTACAGAGGACTCTGAGCGATTCCCACCTAAGGCAGGTGGTCCAAAGCCCCTTCTCTGAAGGCCACCAGACTTTGCAAGGGCCCTCCACCTCTCCTTTAGTCCAGCCTCAGAAGCTCACCTTTAAAACCCACTGCAACCCTGCATTTAAACTGTCCATCAGGTCCTTTTCAACATCACTCATTTCCTTTAAAGCACAGGATGTCTTGAACCAGCATTTATTAGGTAAAAAAACAGATGCACCTGACTGTTCACTAAAGTCAGTCTGTGGTGTTACACTTACCTTTTGCTTTTATAAACTGAGAAAGTCTTTAACAAACACCAGAGCCAGTTAAAAACACATGAAGTGATTTTTTTTCTGGACTCACCTCTCCAAATGCTCCTCTGCCTATGACTTTTAGAGACTCAAAGTCCTCCAGTCCAAGCCTGGTTCTCTTCAGGCGAAGGAACTCCGTCTCCTTTTGTGCATGTGCCGACCTCCTGATTCTTTTCTAGAGTTTAAGAAACCCCAGTGAAAGTTCTGCAGGTGGGTTCCACAGGAACCACAGCAATTCCAAGGAAAGATCCCAGATCTCCATTTAGAAAAGAAAATTTCTCCTATTTAACCATTAAGATAGTTTTTCCATATTCATTACCTCTTCATCTTTAAGGCCTTCTTCTTCCATCATTTGTTCTAGTTTCTTTTGTCTAGAGCAGAGACAAATTAGAAAAATAAAGGTTGAATCATTAACCTTGTTTTTTAAATCAAATTAGAAAAAGCCCAGGTTGAATCATTAACATTGTTTCTTAAGGTGCACATACCCACCCCTCTGGTCTGTGCCAGCAAGTTATGAGTGTAAATAGTGTACAGGTGTACAGGAAAGACTCAGACAGGAAATTAATTTTGAAGAATCTACAATCCAGTTTTATAGTTCCAACCTTGTCCTCTCTGGTTTTAATAAACTAAAACTGCCTTGAGTTTCACAAGTTATTCAAGTGTACATTTTTGCTGTACACAAATACAAATTGAGAGATCTGGGTTCTGTTCTTGTCTCTCTCTGACAGCTGGGCAAGTCACTTCAGGCCAGAGCCATAAGAAGCATTTAAACACCAAAATTTCCCTTATTCCAGGGAGAATTGGTATTCAAACACATTTAAAATCTCTCTGCATCTCAAACTATTCACATGCAAGATGAGGAAAGTTATTTTAGATTTCCTAATCCCTGAGATACTCAAAATATTTGGGAAGAGGAAACTTGTCTGTACATGTTCTCTGCCTTAAAGAATCAGAAATATTTACAGCCTTAGTACAAAAGGATTATTTGGGAGAAAAGAAAGGAGGAAGCAAGACTTTAGAAGGAGAATGACTTCAGGGGACACTTGTAATGATTATCCTCTGGGAACATTTTCCCAGTGCCAGTTGTATTAACAATTGACTGAACTGGGACTGGTGGTTTGGGACATTACAAATGTACTAAAAAATTCCTTCTCTTTCTGCAAGTCATTCTATGCAAGATCCTCTTCCTGTCTCCTGGGGCTCTGCAGCTGCTGTGACATGATAATATTTGGGGTTATCACTTCAGAATCAGGCACAATGAAAATGCCCTTGCTCAAGTACCAGTGAGCCCTGCCCAGTCATCCCAATCCACACTCAAACCAGCAACTCCAGTAGCAAATACATGGAATTAAATGGCTCAGCAGGACTGAGTGATGCCAAAGCCATGCTGAAATTCTCCCAGCTGTCCCTATTAAGCTCAATCTGCACTTCAGAGTACAGTATCAACACCATTTAAACTCCAAATTACACACCCACAGACGTCTGTTGTTACAAAAATCATGTAACTTATAAAGTCCAGTCTGTTTGTTCAGACAAGGACTTGATCCTAAACAGGAAAAAAACATTTGAGATTTTGGGAATACACAACAGTGCTCATAATAAGTAAATAAATTCTAAAGGCAAGAGCTTGTGTGAAGAGAAAGAAACTAATTAAATCAATGATATTTTCTGCCTGAATTGGACCTCAGTCTCTCTTTATTCATTTGAAGCTTTGAAGAAAATATCTTTGCATATTAATATTTATTTCTAAATTGCTTCCTCATTTCTGCAGCTCTTGTAGTGAGCAGGCATTGGGGAGCTCCTCGGAGAGCTCATTACAGCTTTAGCAGCAAACCCAAACCAACCCTGAACCATTTTCCAAATTCTGGTTATAGACTCCATGGCAAGCTGGGAGAACAGCAGAAATCCCAGTGTTACAACTTGAGGATATTCAGCAAATTAGAGGGTTCCAGCTGAAGGAAAGTCCCACAGCTCAGACCAGTTCATTGCTGGATTGGACTGGGAAGTAAAGAGGTGCCCCAGGTTCAGGTCAGTGAGAGGCAGCACCGAGTGACTCCTCACAACTCTCCCCCGTGGCTCCTGGCATCGTCTCCCTGTACATCCTGCACATGGAGGGGGCAATCCCAGCACAAACACAGAGAAAGGATTGGGAGCAGCCTGGGAGAAGGACCTGGGGGTGCTGGTGAGGCAGAGCTGGACTTGCCCCAGTCCAGACCCCGCTGAGCCCTGGGCTGAGCCCCCAGTGTGGGCAGCAGGGCAGGGGGGATTCTGCCCCTGTTCCCTGCTCAGGTGAGACCCCACCTGCAGAGCTGCCTCCAGCCCAGGGGCCCAGCACAGGAGGGACCTGGAGAGAGTCCAGAGGAGGCTCCAGGATGATCAGAGGATGGAGCAGCTCTGCTGTGGGGAAAGGCTGGGAGAGCTGGGATTGTCCAGCCTGGAGAAAACTCCAGGTAAACCTCAGAGCCCCTTGCAGTGCCTAAAGGGACTCCAGGAGAGCTGGAGAGGGACTGGGGACAGGGGATGGGGACAGGACACAGGGAATGGCTTCCCACTGCCAGAGGGCAGGGCTGGATGGGATTTTGGGAAGGAATTGTTCCCTGTGAGGGTGGGCAGGACCTGGCACAGGGTGCCCAGAGCAGCTGTGGCTGCCCCTGGATCCCTGGCAGTGCCCAAGGCCAGGCTGGACAGGGCTTGGAGCAGCCTGGGACAGTGGGAGGTGTCCCTGCCATGGCATGGGAGGCACTGGATGACCTTTAAGGTCCTTTCCAACACGAAGCAATCTGTGATTTTATTATTTTTGCTTTGGCTCAAGAAAACAAAATTCATTCAATCTAAATGTTGACTCTTATCCAGTATGGAAGGGAAACAAGAAGGATTTTTACCTCATCTCTCGCTCCTCGTGCTGGGCAATGAGGTTGCTGTAGAAGTTTTCCAATGTCACCTTTGTCATTGTGACTCTCTCCTTGGTGTGGTTACTCATGGATGAGCACGGCGTGGGGCCTGTCATGGCCATGGCTGCCAGAAAAGGAGAAGGGAGGAACATCAAACATTATAAATGACAAATAATCTTCAAACAAGAGCCCAAACCCATTAAGAGATGCTTAATCAGAGAGCTCAGATTTTAACAACAAATATCACCAGTCTAAGCTAAGCAGGGAAGTCTTACAAAATAAAAGGTGCAAGTCAAACTTCCTGTTTTGAACATTTTTGATCTGAAATTAGAGGGAAGGAAACTTAAGAAACTTTGTGCCTCAAAAACCACAATTTCAGCCAGTACTGCAAATGTTTATTGCTCCCACCACATTCTATCTTTAATGAGTGTTCAAAATTCAGGAATATCACACTGAAGCATCTAATCCAGAAGTTATTCTTCACATAAACTCTGCAGAAATAATTTCACCAGTTGCCTACTGGTTCTTCTGCTGTGAAATTTATCTAAATCCTGAAAGTCATCCCAATAAGAGAGCAGCTGAGGAATGAGCAAAAAGAGCATTTAGGTGCCCTTAAGCACTTTTACTAGACGTTTTCTCAAATAAAATTGGCCAAATCCTGAGGATCACTGCCTTTGAGCAAGTTGTAGTTTAAAAAATAGCCAAAAACCCAGACCTTAGTGTATCTGACATATTTATTTCTAAGAACGATATATGTATTTTAATATCCTTTCTATTTCTGAGAATACAATATATAAATATTGGAGTGTGGCACCCCCAATCAGTAGCAGTTTCAGTATATTTGACACCCCAGCTCCATTTCCTGATATGCATAAAAAACCCCAAACATTTCAAATGTACAACTATGCCTTACCCTGGCTCTCCGGGGCACCACCTAACTCGCAGCAAGGTAACAGAGTTTTGCAACTGTTACTAGAAATTGCAGACAAAATAGGTGAGACACTTCCCATTTTTATAACCCTGGGTGCTGCCAACACACTCGAATGACTCTCTCTGTTCACTTTTTGCAGATCTTTACAAGGCATCACCATGGGGCCCTGCAAACCAACTCCTTCCCAGACAGCAGCTACCTGTGTGCTGCCTTTACAGGTTCCTCGTGGGACAGGAGCTGGTCAGCACCTCCAGCTGGGTGACTTTTCAGATGGAATTATGTCTTTATGTAAGGTGGAATCAGGGCTTTATGGAAGAGCAGCTCAGAGGGACACACACGAGGGGGGGGTGACACTCTGTGAGTACCCCTGGATATGGGGTTACACCCCAGAGGTGGGTGGTTACACTCCCAGAAATGGGGGATTGCACACACACAGACTGGGGGGGTTGCACACCCAGAGATGGAGGTTATACACTCTGTGCTTGTGAGCACGAGGTATAAAAGCCATGGGCGGTTTTCACTTCCTAGAGACCAAACCAGGAAAATTATCTAAAAGAAGGGGGTGCAGGGGGGAAAAAAAAAGGGGGGGTAAAGAAAAGAGAAAGTATCGGTGCCAAAGCACCTGTTGGTGCTCGGCGCCCTTTCCATGGGGATGGGCGCTCAGAGCCCTCTGACCACCCCGGGGGCCGCGGGACGGAGCGGGGCTGGACGCCCTCGCCCCGGGGCTCGTCCGGGGAGGTGACACCGGCGTGGCACTGGGGGGGGGCGACCCCGCGGAGGGGCCCGGCAGCATCCCCGGGAGCGGACAAAGGGGGCCCGAGCCTCCAAGAGAGGAGGAGCGGGGGACCCAGGGGACGCTGGCCGCCCCCGGGCCCGCAGCCGGACGGACCCCGGCCCGCAGCACGGCCATCCCCAGCCCCACCG